>CM053793.1:497726119-498103619 GCA_028749045.1 Cupressus sempervirens | reverse complement strand
AAGAGTTGAGATGTACTCTAGGTAAAAATTTGACTTTGGAAGGTGTAATTGGTAGACTTACTAGTTTTGAGATGTCTAATTTTGATAACTATACACTTGCTACTGTTGAATATGCTTTTAAGCCACAATTGGTTCTTAGCAAGAGAAAAGGAAAACATGTGAAGAGTAGTAGTGACACTTCTGATAATGAGCTTGATGAACTTGAAGCACTTATTCCAGGAAGATTTGGAAGAGGCAAAGGTAAATACAAAGGTAAATTACCTATTATTTGTTTTTCATGCAACAAGGTTGGTCATATTATTACAATATGTCCTTATAGAGATGAGAAGAATGAGAGAAAGGAAAGAAAGTACAAAGGAAGGAGTGATGACCAAGACTACAAGAAGAATAAAGATGACAAAGATAACAAATCTTGTTATATTGATGAAGAAGAAACTAATACTGAATCTGAAAGTAATGATGATGAAGTTGTCTATGTTGCTATGAAAGAAGATTATGATGAAGATGACAAAACTACTTTAATTCTATATTTGAAAAAAAGTGGCAGATGGATAAATGATAGTGGTTTCTCCAATCACATGACTAGAAATAGAATTAAATTTGAGGACATAGGACCATTCAAGGGTGGCTATTTAAATTTGGTAATGATATTCCATGCATTGTGAAAGGTAAAGGTACAATTCAATTGACTAACTGAATCAAATGTGACAATGTTTACTAGGTGGAAGGACTTAACTATATTTTTTTGTGTTTTACAGTTTAAAAAATTAGGATATAGATTTGAATTCCATTTCTGAAAGGCCAAGATATATATGTTGATGGTAAGCTGATTGGAAGTGGTGATCAGATAACAAGTAACTTGTTCTATCTAAATTTATCTAATGAAACATGTTTGTTTGCACAACAAGAAGATGTTTGGTTATGGAATAAAAGGTTATATCATGTAAACTTTGACAATTTGGTGAACATTAGTAAAATGAATAAAGTAAGAGGATTGCTAAAACTAAAGAATCCTAACAATGCTATGTGTAAATAATATCAATTGGGAAATATGACAAAGTCTAGCTTCAAGAGAAAAATATACACATCTAGTGATATTATGGAATTGGTTCATACTGACCTTTGTGAACCTATTGATGTTCAAATCTATTGTGGAGACAAGTATTTCATTTTGTTTGTTGATGACTACTCTAGGATTATGAGTGTGATGTTGTTGATTTGGAAAATAGGTTTTACAGGGATCCTGAAACCCAAAGTTTTATAGCATTAAACAGCATAAAGCATAAAAGGTCAGAAAAAACATAAACAGACTCAAAAGGTCAGAATCAAAAAGGCCCAAAGCCAGGGAAACAAAGGCCAAGAAATAAGCTTGGCGGGAAGACTAGTGTCCCTTCTTCTCCATTGCCTGCAGGATTTCTATAGCATCGCTTTCCTTTTGGATGGCCTCCTCCTCTTGGGTCATGGGGGGGAAATGCAACTGATCCCCCTGGCTTTCCTAGTTCCAATCTCTTTCTAAGGATCCTCCCGACTAGTTCTATTCTTTGTGCTCTGCTCCACATTCCCCACAAGACCAGCATTGGTCAGATAGTCCCCCAGATTAACAATGTTTTCATTCAATGTATGGAGGGTGTCCACAATCTGTTTAGTCACAACTTGGTGGACAGAGTCCAGCCTTTGGACCTTCTGCTCTAGCTAGGTGATTTTGTCCTCCTGATTGTCACTGGGGTCCTTGCTTCTGTCTTTTTCCTGGATACCCACCTGGTCTTTGCTACCTCTAGCCTCATGATCCTTGACTTCCCTCCTGTTGTTGGTCTTATTGGACCTGTCCTTCAAAGTCTCAATTTCCTGAAAAAGCCACTTGATGGAGCGGAAGTTGTCAATCAAGTTGTTCTTTGCATTGTTGAGGAAGTCGAAACCTGTTTCACGGGCATTGTCAGAGAGAACCAGAAGAGTCAGGTCAAGGAGCTCATCATAGTGGGTGCTACTGTCAAGATCCCCCAACACCTGGATTTTAGCAGGTTCTTTAACAATGCCCATACTAACATTATCCATATTGAAATTTTGCTAGGCTCTTACCTTATTTTTCCTGATGGCCTCCCCTCCCTTTTCAACCATAATTTCTATCATCTCTTCTGGGGGCAAAATGGGGATCTCTAGGGGGGAGGTGGGCGCACTGGGGCTGGGGGGAAAATCAGCATTGTCACTGAGGTGATCATGGGTAGAGGTTTGGTCCAATTTTCTTTTCTTGGGGTTATCCTAGGTAACCAAGAGGGTCACCTCCTTCTTGACATTATCTTTTTCCTTATCATCTTCCAACTCACTTTCCTTCTCTGCCACTGAATCTGCTTCCTTTGACTCTGTATTTGACTCCTCACTAGACTCCTTAGATTGAGGGGTAGGGGGGTTAGGGGGAGGGCACCTGGGGCTCTTCCTTCTAGGGAAGTGGGGAGAGGGATTGGCTTTTGGGGTTTCAGACTTGACAGATTTCACAACGCGCACTTCCCCTGATTCTGAGCTAGCAGTGTCCTCCGAGGAGCCACCCGAAACCCCAATGGACCTGACTCTTGTTTGGGTTTTTAGAAACTCAAAGATGAGGAGCAAAAGACCTTCATGAAGGGCGGGATTCTTGATCAGACATTTTTTGTAACTCTCTATATTCTTAGTCATAGAAGTAAAAATGTAGAAAGGAAAGGAGATTTTCACTTTATGTCTAAAATGATTAAGCAGAACAAAATGATGGGTTCTAACTATATCAAACCTGGGCTCCAAAGTGACATACTCTATGATGATCCTCAGAACAAGCCCCCAGAACTTCTTGATGGACTCTATGTTGTAAAAAGTGTCAATCTTCACCAATTTTCTTTTCTCCTTGTCATTCTTGACGAACGCGTTGACAACATTGGCAGACATCTTCTTATCCCTGAAGAAGCCGGTCACTTCCACAAAGAGACCCTCTGTGATTTGGTGGGAGACGCCATCAATTATGACCTTTTCGTTGTGCCAGGTTCCAACCATTATCTTGGTAACCCCCACGTCGAAACCATGGAGCCTCTCCATGAAGCTGGTAATGCCACCCTTCTGGAGTTTTTTCCAAACCTTCCCTTTTTCTTTCTAGCTCTTCGTTTCTCCCCATGGCTCTCTTCTTATCCTTTCTCCCACCATTGCAAAATTATGCCACTCTAACCCTAAACCCTGAACATAATTGCAGAGCTCAAAGATGGACAAATAGCTAAGGACAAGAGCATTAATGTGCATGTTTTTGGGTTTAACTCTGGCTTTCTTCTGCTCGTGTAATCTGTACATGATATTATGAAACGGTGGGGGTTCCACATAACTCCTATTGATTTCCTTTTTAAAAAATGATTTAGCATGTGTCATCATCATAAAAAGATTTTGAGTTAGTACCTTGAATTTTCTCCTTTCGGATGAGCTCAATAGCCGCCGTCGGAAAATGAGTATTGTTTCCCCACATCATCACCGAGTTTAATGTGACCACTATATTTGTGAACCAATCAGCAACCACGTTAGCTTCACGGTAGACATGGCTGACGTGGTAATTTTTAAATTTTCTCAAGTCCATTTTGAGGTCCTCTATTATGCTTTCTATGGTCCATGATGGTTTGGTAACTCCTAAAATACAATTAATTATATTTAGGGAGTCACCTTCGAGCCACAATTGTTCGATCCCTGAGTCTAGGACCAGCTTAACAGTGAGTTTGGCCACATTGGCTTCAGCCAAATGGTTGGTTTGGTGACCAATAGGGGAGGAGATAGTAGCAATGCCCCCTCCAAAGCTGTTTCTTATGATTCCACCGTATCCAGCGAGACCAGGGTTCCCCTTAGCCGCTCCATCGAAATTGGCCTTATGCCAATTTTCAGGGGGGAAGGACCAAGAAGCCTGTTGTCTTCTTTTAATCCTGTCTTCTTTCCTGGTCTTAATTTTCCCTCCATCCTTTATGTTTCCATCTCTAGTTGTGGAATAGTTCTCTTTCATGAGGCTATCAATTTTCTCTGCTATAATACCCTCAGGAGCTTCTCTGTCTCTAAATATCATGTTGTTGCGCTCCTTCTAGATTCCCCAGCAAAAGTGTGGGATAATCCAGGAACTCAAAATTTGGGATTCTAGGCCTTTGTGGTTGCTTCTCCACTGAATGAAGAAATTCTAGATGCTGGCTGGTGGGCACCAATAGGAGTTCATATTAGAAGTCAGAAGACTCCACACTCTAGATGAAAAGGGGCAGTGAATGAAAATGTGATTAACCATTTCTAGGTCAATTTTACAGAGGCGGCATCTGTTGGGAATAATTTGACCTCTTTTGGCTAAATTATCCAGGGTAAGGATCTTGTCTTGCAAGAGGAGCCAAAAGAAAATGTTGATTTTGGGCGTTAATCCAGGGGTCCAGGCCTTGGCCCAAATAGGTTTCTCCCTTGTTCCCACTAGGGAAAGATAGCCTGAGGCTAAAGTATAATGGCCTCCAGAAGAGTCTCCCCAGACTAAGGCGTCGCCTTTCTGGTGTTAGTGTAGTTTTTTATTTTTCCTATTTTGCTAAATTTTTCCTACACTTTTAATAATCTCGCTTAGGTTAATAAAGCATGTCTTATTAGGTGAATGGTTGTGAGGTCTCACCTTCCTACATGTGAGCATCCATTAGCTATCTTGGGAAGATACTTTGCTATCTTTAGTCCAATAGATGGTTGCTCCTCACTGGTTGGTGTTGCCACCTCCTCCCTCTTCCTAGCCTATATAAGCATGCTACCTGGCTTGTATTTGCATCTCTTATTTTTGCATCCTCTTAATGCTATTTTGCTTCCAGCATTTGCATTACTCTCTTGGAGACTAACTCTATGATGCTATTTTAATTTTGTATCATTTGCATTCATAGTTTAGATATTTACTCTTTGCACTAGTTTTCTGGGTTATTAATCTTATCAGATTCTAACATGGTATCAGAGCTTTTCTATGTGCAAGAGTAGATTTTAGTTTCCTTATTTGAAAGATTCAGGGGGGGCTAATAAATTTTATTATAGTTTTTAAAAAATGAAGTATGCTCTTCTCTTGCATCTTTGGATGATCTTGAGAATCAGAAAAGTTTTGACAAAAATGATTTTTCTCTGGGGTTTCAATCTCAAATCTGACAACCAACTTGCATATTTGGAGTTTTCAATCAATATTGCAGGTTCCAGCATGCCATTAATGGACTTAGAAAGCTGATCCAGCATTTGCATGTCATATTTTGGTTGCTGGGGTCGTTTCTTGATTTTTGGAGCCATTTTTTATTGTTAAAGGCATCTGATTTACACTACAGCAACATTTTCTGTACATCAGCAAGGAAAACGCTTTTTGAGTTTTGTACGCAGCTCCAAAAAACCATCTGGGTATTTTTCAATTTTTGCATGCAAGCTTTATATTTTGCAAAATCGACCATGCAAAGCTATAGCCATACCCCTCTCCATTAGCAGTTGCAGATTTGAACACAGTTTTCAAATGTCTCATTCTTGCTCATACGGACTCCAATTTTGATGATTCTTGTTATGAATTTGGCTATTTTTTTATGCTCTATCCACTAGTGGAGTTTTTTTTTGACTTTCATGCATGAATTCTTCAAAAATTGTAGATTCTCAGCCATGACTATGCACAGTTCTCATTTTGGAAACTTCAGAGGATCATAACTTTCTCATACGACCTCGTATCGAGGTGATTCTTTTTTTGAAAGTGCATGATTTTTTGAGTAGATCATATTGGTGCTATTTGTTTCCTTGATTATTGTTCCCAAGTTTCACTTCTAGCATATGCTCTTCATGAGGGTTTGTAATGCATTGAAATCAAGACCACTAAGTATTTCTTTCTAGTGGTAGTTGTAAATGCACTAAAATAAAGTGCCAAATCATATTTCTTTGGGGGGGTTCTTTGATTGAGTAAAGAGGGGGGGCATTGTCGTGGCTGGGTTCTCTTCTTTCTAGCATTTCTTCTTTGTATTTCTTCATCATGGATCAAACAAATATGCCCATCCTAACTCTATACAATTACTTTGAGAGGAAATCACGCATGACAATTCACTTAAGGAAAGCTGGATTAAAAAGGATAACTATGGGACTTGAAACTGAACCTGCTAAAGATGAAGATAAGCCTAAGTGGTTTAACAAATGTGATGAGGCATTTGGAACATTGTGTTTGTCTGTTTCTCCTAACTTTCTATTTCACATTGAGTCTTTGGATACACCAAATGAAGTATGGACAAAGCTAGAAACACTATTTGGCACACAAGATTCAATGAGGGGTCATATGTTGGAAAATGAATTAATTAGTTTGAGTCCAGGCAATTTCAACACAATCCAAGATTTCTTCACCAAATTGAAATCACTAAGGCTATAGTTAAAACAATGTGGAATTGAAAAGAAAGATGAACAACTGATTCTTAGTATTCTCTCTAAGCTAAGTTCAGAATATTCTGTGTTTGTCTCTACCTTCTATGCTACTAAGGGTGCACTTGGTACTCAATTCACCATGTCATCTTTAGATGATTTTGCTGTCAATCTCACTCGAGAATAGGACAAGCTAATCCAGATGGGCATTCTTAAGTCCTCTAAGTCACATGCCTTGGCTGCCAACCAAGGCACAAAAGAACAACAAGGACAAAGTAGTAACAACAATAGTAAGGACAAGAAACAAAAGAATAGCGAGGAGAAGAAGGATCAGATGTTGGTTTCTTCAAAAGCAACTATTGATACACCATCTTTCAAGGGTGACAAGCCTAAGAAAGAAAAGGTCAAATGTGCCTATTGTAAAAGACCTAGTCATGATGAACATAAATGTTTGCAGAAACAACTTGATCACTTAACATACATTCTTGAGAAGAATAATATTAGTGTTCCTGAGTCTATCAAACAAAGTTCTAATGAAGGTTCTAACAAAGAAAAAGAAAATAGCAAGGGGAAAGGAAAGGGCAAGGCCCTTTTTGCAGTTGCTTCCTCACCATCCACTTGGGTTCTTGATTCGGGTGCTTCACAACACATGGCTTCATCTAAGGAAGAACTTACATCCTTGGAGCCGTGTACTATGCCTTCTATTTTGATGGGTTATAACACTCTTGTTGAGGTGTGTGGGAGAGGGTCTGTTGATGTGGGGGATGGCATATTCCATGATGTTTCTTATGTACCCTCATTGTCAACTAATCTCCTATCGGTACACCAGATCACTCACACAGGTTTAGGCAAGCGGGTTGAGTTCACTCCTGATTTAGTGGAGATACGTGAGTTGCACAATGATTCTACAATTGCAGTTGGGAGAGCAGATCATCAGTCATGACTCTATATGTTTTCTCACTTTGTTCCTGATCCTCCTTTGACTATTTCACTCACTCACTCTAATGATGTGAGCAAATTATGGCATGAGCAGTTTGGTCATCTTAACTTCCACTACTTGCATCAGCTTAACCAGCAGAGCATGGTCACAGGGTTGCCTTCTACTTTGACATTGGAGTCACTTGGAATACATGATAGATCTTCTAATGGGTCAGATTCACTTAAGCAGTCTTCTACCTCCACTTCTGATGTAGAGAGTGATTCAGAGGACTCACCTCCTTCCTCTCCTAGTCATCATTTACAGGTTGATGATTCTCCTCTAGATTCTCCATCTTCTGGTCCACTTTGGGCTAGACAGATCATGCAGTTTGCAGGTGATTGGGTTTGGGATCCATCAGACACCAAGCAGACTCGTTCACAATTCCAGGATGCTCTACATATCTTCATTGCTACTACCTCAAATCCACAATCCTTTCATGAGGCTTCTGGTATTTTTGAGTGGGATACAGCTATGCAGGAAGAGTATAGTTCCTTGATGAGGAACCACACTTGGGATCTTGTCCCTTTTTCTAAGGGAAGAAAAATTGTTCGATGTAAGTGGATCTACCAAACAAAATTTGCAAGCTTTGCTGGAGGTGCGGGATGCTACATCTTTTGGGGGGGCCTCTTCCTCTCACTTCGAGTCCTAATTTTCTTTGGGGAGTCTCTTTTCTCTCTCTTTTGGGGGAATTTTATGTACATGGGTACCTCATCAGGCTTGACTTGCCGGGACCCATTTCTACATCCACCTAAGCTTCGCTTATGGGGAGGTGTTAGTGTAGTTTTTTATTTTTCCTATTTTGCTAGATTTTTCCTACACTTTTAATAATCTTGCTTAGGTTAATAAAGCATGTCTTATTAGGTGAATGGTTATGAGGTGTCACCTTCCTACATGTGAGCATCCATTAGCTATCTTGGGAAGATACTTTGCTATCTTTAGTCCAATAGATGGTTGCTCCTCATTGGTTGGTGTTGCCACCTCCTCCCTCTTCCTAGCCTAGATAAGCATGCTACCTGGCTTGTATTTGCAACTCCTATTTTTGCATCCTCTTAATGCTATTTTGTTTCCAGCATTTGCATTACTCTCTTGGAGACTAACTCTATGATGCTATTTTGATTTTGTATCATCTGCATTCATAGTTTAGATATTTACTCTTTGCACTAGTTTTCTGGGTTATTAATCTTATCAGATTCTAACATCTGGTTGATGTTAATAGCATTCAAAGAGGCCATCAAAGGCTCAAGATCCTATGAGAGATCCACCAAATTGTGCCAATCATTCCCATTTCTGTAGTTCCTAACCAGCATGCCATATCTGCCTATTGCCTAATTAGCCCATCTGCTAAAAGAAGGATGGTTAATGAGAGGTTCCTAAAAAAGCTAGCTGTCTTGCCAGAAAAGGATTTTGTCTCCCATTCCAGCTTTCCATTTGGCCCTAGATTTGGCAAGGGGAAGGGTCTTCAGAATACCTTTCCAAATGTAAGAACCCATCGGCAGCTCGGCCCCCTAAAAAATGGATGAGAGAGACAGGCCTCCCAGGTACTTCTCAGCCAAAATATCCCTCTAGACCCATGTGCCATGGAAGATGCACCAAGGGATTTTAGCTAAGAGGGATTGATTGAGGTGAGAAATTTTCCTGATACCAAGACCTCCCTGGCTTTTGGGCAAGCAAACCTGGTCCCAGGCTACTAGGTGGTATCTCTTGTGGTCATTAGTTCCAGTCCAAAGAAAGTCCCTCTGAATCCTCTCCATTATGTTCGCGAACTTAGTCAAAATTCCAAAGAGACTGAGAGCATAGGTGGGGAGGTTCTGGAGAATTGAGTTAACTAGGGTGCATTTACTTGCCTGACTGGGGGTGGCCCCTTTCCAGCCAGCAAGCTTCTTGTTGAAGTTTTCTATAATGCCAGTCCAAAAGGAGTCTGGGGGTTTGGAGCCAAGAGGAAGCCCAAGATAAGTCGCCGGTAGGGACCCAATGCCACAACCCAGAATTTAAGCAATTTTCCTCTGCCTCTCCGGAGGAGTGTTGAGGAAGAAGATAGAGCTTTTGTCTAAGTTAATAGCTTGGCCAGAACCCCAGGTGTAGGAATTAAGGATGCTTTTGAAGATTTTGGCCTCCCAGACTGAAGCTTCATCCCCCAAAATGGTGTCATCCACAAATTTTTGATGAGTGAAAGAGGATGGACCCAAAGAAGGTCTCAAACCCACTAAACACCTGTCTCTGATCTTCTTCTAAATGAGTCTGCCAAGGCACTCCTCCATGATAACAAACAGGACTGGAGAGGTTGGGTCTCCTTGCCTTAGACCCCTAGAGGGGGAGAAAAAAGGAGAGGGGTGGCCATTGACCAAAACCAATAAAGAGGGAGAAGAAACAAGTTGAGAGATGAGTTTGCATACCTAATCATCGAGGCCAAAGGCACGAAGGAGAGATTATGAGTGTGATGTTTCTCAAAGATAAATCTAATGCTTTTTAATTATTTAAGTGATATTTAGCCAGAGTTGAAAAATAAATAAGAGTCTGAAGTGTTTGAGATCTGACATAGGTGGTGAATTCATTTCCAATGAGTTCAACACATTCTACAATGATAGAGGAATTAAAAGATAGATGTCAACACCAAGAACCCCACCTTAGAATGGGATAGCTGAAAGGAGAAATAAATCAATAATGGATTTTTCTAGAACATTAATGATGTAGAAGAATGTTTCATAAAAATATTGGATGGAATCTATTAGTACATTATTATCTATACCTTAAATAGAGTACAAGTCAAGAAAGCTACAAATGCTACACCTTTTGAACTATGGTATGGATATGTTCCTAATGTGAAATATTTCAAAATGTTTGCAACAAAATGTTATATATTTAAAGATAATAGGAATAGAGAACTTGATTCCAAGAGTGATGAATGTATATTCCTAGGACATTCCACAAAGAGTAAAGCTTACAAGTGTTTAAACTTTGACACTAACAAAGTTGTGGAAAGTGCAAATGTCAAAGATGATGAATTTGCATAAACAAATGATGTTGAATGTAAGAAAGAACCTAAAGATTATATTACATTCATATATGTGGATGATGGTTCTCCTAGCACTCCCACTAAACAAGAAAACAAAGTTGTAGTTTCCCAGAAGACAAGGAATGTCGCGGTGCAACAACAAGTTGTCGAGAAATAGAAAGTGGGTGACAACCAATAGGAAGAAGATGATGAGTCACAGATAGAAAATGTCAACCATTAGATAACATTGAACATGATGAACCTAAACCTGAACTTGGACAAGAAAGAGATATTGAGCTAGAGATTTTTTTCAAGATGAATCAATTGAAGAACAGACAAGGAGACCACTTTTGCTAGCTAAGTATGTAAGAAGACATCATGAATCTAATCTAATCATTTGAAATGTAGAATTTGGTGTTATGAATAGAAAGAGACTTAGAAATGATACATACCTACCTTTTGAATTTGAGCCCAAATTAGTGAAAGATGCTCTAAACAATGAATATGGATCCAAGCAATGAATGAAGAAATTAAACAAGTTGAGAAGAATAATACTTGGACCCTAATACTTAGACTAAAGGAAAAAAATGTAATTGGAACTAAATGGTTTTTTAGGAATAAGCTAAATGAAAAAGGTGAAGTTATAAGGAACAAAGCAAGATTGGTATGAAAATAATATGCTCAAGAAGAAGGAGTTGACTATGGAGAAACTTTTTCTCATGTGGTAAACTAGAAGTTGTCATATTCAGCCTACAAAAACTTTAAGGTATATCAAATGGATGTCAAAACTGCATTTTTGAATCATATACCTGAGGAAGAAGTGTACATAGAACAACCTGAAGGATTTGTGGACCTAGATAAGAAGAATATGGTATGTAAACTAAACCAATCTCTATATGGAGTGAAACAAGCCCCAAGAGCATGGTATGAAAGCCTTCATAATTACTTAGTGAAGATTATTTTTGAAAGGACAAATAATAATAGTAATCTATTCTTGGAGACAATAAGAACAATGAGGTACTACTATCTAAAATCTTTGTTGATGACATTATATTTGGAGGAAAAGAAGCATTATGCAAATCATTTGTTGATGAAATAAAGAAGGAATTAGAGATGTCAATGTTTGGTGAAATCAAATTCTTTGTTGGCTTGCAAGTATATCAAATGAAGTTTAGTATTTTCATTACTCAATCCAAATATATCAAGGATATACTAAAAATTTTTGGAATGGAAGAATCAATACCAGTGAGCACACCTATTTCTATAGGACATAAGTTATCTAGAAATGATGAACTTGTTGATGTGAACCAAACACGATATAGATCCATGATTTGAAAACTAGAATATGTTGTTCATAGAAAACTTGATATTGCATTATCTATTGGGATTGTTGGTAGATTTTCAACAAATCCTGAGGAAAATCATATGATGGTAGTAAAAAGAATATTAAGATATCTCTAAGATACAGAAGAATATGGAGTGTATTATAAGAGAAGTGATATATTTGAGCTAAAGGTATTCACTAACTCTGACTAAATAGGATATATTGATGAAGGAAAAGGCACTAGTGGAGGTGCATTCTTTATAGGAAAAGAGATTTCTTTCATGGACAAGCAAAAAACATAACTATATTTCCCAATCAATAGTCAAGGTAATCAATAGTCAAGGCCGAATATGTGGCAGTTAGTGAAATATTCAAATATTGTGTGGATCAAGCAATTACTAAAAGGAATGAAGGAATAAATTACAGATCCAATAGTTATCTATTGTGATAACACAAGTGCTATCAACATATCAAAGAATCTTTTGATGCATACAACAACTAAGCATTTGCTATTAGGTATCACTACTTGAGAAAACTAGTTCAAGACAAAGAAGTGAAGTTACAATATGTGTACACCAAAGAAAAAATTGCTGCCATATTCTCCAAAGCCTTACCTAATGATTCTCATTAATATCACAGAGTTAAATTAGGGGTGATTCCCCTAAGAAAATAAACTTAAAGAGAAATGGTGCATTGCATTAAATGTGTTGATCAAAATATCTTACACATTGATGTAGATAGTTCTACTTTAGGAGGTTCCTAAGGTAGTTAAGTAAAGAAGAAGATTAAGAATAGATGACAAATGATAGAATTTAGCCAAACATGCAAACATCTACATAATCAAGATATATGAAGGAAATGAAACCAAGAGAGAAAATATCTTTGACATTGTTTTGATTAGTAAAACCAGGTTTTGATAGGACCTGAAACCTTTTACAAAGAGCAAAGCATATAAGAATTAAAAGTCCAAATCAAATTGTGCATCAGCACCTAGAGTAGTAGCATCCAAAACCAAAGAACCCTCAACAAAACGGAAAATAAGAAAGATAGAAAAAAAAAAAAAAAAGATAGCAATATAACAATAGAAAGTCTTCAACATGTCCACAATCTGATTAGCCAGAATGTTCATTTTAACTATAGAAGACCTTAGCTCATCAATCTCTTTATCTTCCATAGCCTTAGGTTTCTTTGAACTTTCTCAACTACATTTACTAGGTCCTTGATTATCCCTTGGCTCCCTATTTTCATGGTCCTTTCTCCCCTATTCCAACTTCTCCAAAAGAATCTTAACATTTTCAATAGTAGCCTTTAAAATCGAGCAGCTCTATTCAGCAATATTTTTCTTTGTGTTCTCAATACCCATGACACTACTACCTAACTTATCAAACCCTATTCTATATATATTTCACCATTTCATCTATATTTTTGACTTTCTTCACCAGGGGTGGAACTCTTTTCATCATATTTGTTACATCTTTAGTAGTACTAATAAGATTAGTAAGTCTATCCAAGTGTTGGCCCAAAGTTCCTCCCCACTATTGGTTTTACTGAGATGCTCAAACTCCCCCTAGATATATTGCATTTTATCATTAATCAAATCAATATCCCTCCTCATTAGACCTAGGTTGTCGAACACACCAATCACATTCCCATGATCTTTAGTATCAAAACTTTGTCACAGATTTTCCTCTCTCAATTTCACATTAACATTCTCAGTGTTATCTTCCAAGTTTAAATTAATATGCACTTTGGGCATATTCTTCTTACCCTTAATGTCCATAGCATCCATATAGGAGAGAGGTTCCACAACTGATTTTCCCCTTTACCCTTCTTACCTTTTTTCTCCACAATCTCCTCATCAATACCCAAATTAGTATCATAATCTACCTCATCATTGTTTCATTTCCTTCTCCATAGGTAGAAACTCCTCCTCATCTATCTCATCCTCATAGACATCTTCAAACTCACTTCCTTCTATTTCATAATCCTCAAGAGTCTTCCTGCTCATACAAGGCTTTTCCACTTTCTTCATTTTCAACAAACTCATGATTAAAGCCATAAGCCCTTCATGACAAGCATGGTCCCCATCTAGGTCATTTTGTAAGCTCAAAATAGTGCTATACAGAGATTGCATGAGGTTAAAAAGGAAATTAAGCTTTACCCTATGCCTAAAATGGTTCACTAGCATGAAGTGATGACCATAAATTTTGGAGTAGTGCCCATCCAGGGTAATGTACTTGATCAAAACAAATAAAAAAAATCTCCACGGTCTAGAAATGCTTTTATAGATAAAGTAAGAGTTACTAATTTTAACCAACCTTTTTCTTTCCTGGCCTGACTTTGTAAAAACATCAACAACTCTATCTAAAAAATTTTTGTCCCTAAAGAAATTGATCCCCTCCATTTCCAAACCAATAGCTTCAGTGATAACATCCTTAGTGACCTCCATGCATTGATTCACTACAAGAATGCTTCCATTCTTATAGGTTTTGAGAAATATTCTAGTGATGGAGAGATTACTACCCTTAAGCTTTTCTATGTAGCACGTAATCTTGCCCCTTTCCAGAATGCTCCAAAATTTAGGTTTTTGTTTCCACTCCAAGTAATTACCAAGTTCACATCTATTCTTCCTACCACCCATATCTTTGTTCCTATTGAAATTACCTGTCTCCTCTAAAAATGCAAGGAAATTCACAATCTTGGGCTCGAAGAAATAGCTACCTCTTCTATTCTCCAAAAGCACCCACAACCCATGTGACAAAAATTAAATGTTCACCTCATAATTCTACCCTAGCCAAAAATGCCTTTTCCAACTCACCTCATAATTATACCTCATTGTAAAATTAATCATTCTTTAAATTTGTTTTTTTGTTTCCTATATGATTGTACTCCATCAAAGATGAGCCTTCAATAGGGATGTCATTACCATTATACCATACAATCTTAATGTAAAGTTTACAAGCCATGTTAGTAGCCCAACTAGCCACCATATTAGCTTATCTATAGTTATGGGTAATAACACATTCATCAAAGGAATTAATTACATTTATGAATTTGTAAATAATATTATGAATAGTCCATGAAGGGGTGATAACCTTATTAAGATAGTTGATGATTTTTAAAGAGTCCCTATCAAGCCATATTTTCTCAAGATTCTTACCCTTAGCAAATAAGAGACCATGTAATGCAGCACTACACTCATCTATATGATTAGTTTGATTACCTATAGGGATTTCCATAGCCCCATTACTATAACCATTTTCATCTCTGATAATGATCCCATATCCTACAATCCCTGGGTTTCCCTTTGAAGCACCATCAAAATTGATTTTTAACCACCCCTTATGAGGATAATAACAACTATCATTGCTTCTAATGTTGTTCTCCATGTGAAGATGATGAATGTCATCCACCATCCAATTCTTAATGACAGTAGTCTCCTAGTCACCTTTAAGCTCTTGATCTTTATTACTCATCCTAATATTCTCATTCATCACCCTCCTAATCTTGTAAAATATCTATTTGGAATTTGACTCCTTACCTCTAAAGAACCTATCATTCCTTTCTTTCCAAACCCCACAAAAAAAGTGAGGTAGGAAAAAGTTCCAAATATCGATACTTAGAATATTGTGAGAAGGAGTCTTCGAAGCTATAAAACAATCTTGGATATTGTTAGGAAAGACCCACTCAATACACAAGAGTCTAAGAAACTTATCCCACAACTTTCTTACATATAAACAATTTAAAGTCATATGATCAATAGATTCCTCTTCCTCCTTACAAATGTAGCATTTTTTGACAAGGCATAAACCTTTATTCTTTAATTTTTTGTGGTAAGAATTTTAAATTTCAACAAAATCCAAAAACAGATGCTAACTTTAGGGATTATGCCCTTGAACTAGGCTTTCCCCTAGCAAGGCTCATGGCAATCTTCAAAATTATGAACATATACAGAGAAAACTAAGAATAGGCCATTAAGGTTAAGCTTCCAAATGAGAGAATCCCCCTCTTCAATTAAAAATATAACATTCAGCTTTATGTTTAGATCCTTGAGAGATAAATCCACTCTAGAAAAGTCCACCCATTTACCATCTTCCCAATAAGGAGCAACATAAGTACCGAAAGCCATCTTACACTGTATCATATTGTTAGTGTAAATAATTATTATTTATTCTTTACTTAAGTTTACTTAGGATAAATGCATTATTTTATTATTTATTAGCACTATTGTATTTAACCTCATTTTTCTACCCAAATTTTCAACCATTAACTAAATAAGTTTAGGTTGGTCAAAATGTTAAGGCAAAAAAATTCTTTTCTTACATGTAATCCCCATGTTGGTTGAAATTTTGATCAACATGGGGCTTATACATTAAAAAAAAAAACACATTTCTCACTTTCACTTTGTCTTTCATGTGCACGGGTTTTTTGTGTTACAGTAGATCAAATTGCATTGGATGTCAAGAGATAGAAAGAAAGCTCGTCGAGATAGGCTAGCCTTAGCTTTGGGAGAAATCAGGATTGCCTCTTGTTCCTTTGGCTGAGCTTAGACAGTCGAGTTTGTCAAAGAAATAAGATATTACCCCTGATTTGGAGACCCTGGACATACTGCATCGTTACAACAAATCAAATCTACATTGTGGTCTCTAAATACAAAAAAAATTCTATGACTGAGTCTGATGGTTTACAGCCTAAACTTGGTTGTTTTCTAAAATGTGGAGGAGATGACTTGATAAAACACTCTTCAAACTTTCCACAGCACCAGGTGTGAGCTCTTGAACCCATTTGGTTCACGCCCATTTCATTTTTCACTTTTTTCCAAGCTCTTGAATCACTTTGGAGCAACCCATTTTCATTTGCTTAAGCTTTTGAATCCCTTTTCTACAAACCCATTTCATATCTTCAAGATTCTAAATCCTTTGGGACCATACCCTTATCATAATATCCAAACTTCTAAATTCTTTATGATTTTGAGCCATACCCATTTCAATTTTAAGCCTTTCAAATTCTGCTGACACAATTTCCTCCAGCTTTATAGTCAATCTCAGGAAAGCCCATTTCATTTTCCAAAAATCAATTTGAAAAGTCGATCAACTAAAATCAAAGGATCAAGTATTCATGGTGTAAGAAATTAGGGTTTAAATCAGACATTATGATTTGGGGGTTCTGTTTTGGGGACATGTGAAAGCAACCCATTGCTGATCCTTCTTAACATATTTTCCTATGTTGTAGAATCTTTTAGATTTTCTTGTTGTATTGCTATTGCCTTATTCTTACAATCCAATCAGATTGGCCCTAGAGATGTGGTGTAGCTATGTTTTATAACTGCATTATCACTGCTTCAGTGGCATCTTCTATCTAATCACTACATCATTCATAATCTTCAATCATACAGTGGTAATGTAGATAGAAATACACTACCAAGTAAGCAGTTCAAAAATTATCTAAAGTATCCAAAGCCAGTAAAGATTCTCTTAATCCTGCACTTCATCTACTTACAAAATTACCATAGATCTCAAACTAAATGCATAGTGGAATACCTAATTGATATTTCCAACAAATGCCAGCTAGGGTAGTTCTTCCACCAGCAAAACTGATTTCCAAAAGAGGGTATGCATCCTGCAAAGGCTTGAGATGAAACATGTTCAATTTCTTGAACCCCATTAGAGCTTTTTTTCTCAATTATAGAGAAAAAATAAAAACTTCAACATAGTGCAAATGACACCTTTTTATAGCTCCTCCAAGCCCGACACCCAAATTAGGTTTTTAACACTTTTTAATTTAGCTCCAATCCCACCTTATGATTCCCTATGTTAGCTCCTACCTTTTAGAAAACACTTTATTTATTTCATTCATTCTCATGAGAGATGGTTTCATGTGAACCACTACTCATGAAAGATGGGTCAATGAGTTTGACTTGAAAACTACACAATTCACTCTTGATAGCAATATCTCAACCTTATATCTCCTTTGGTGCCAAATAAAGTCACTTTAATTTAATTAATGTTAAGTTAAATAGTTAATTTAATTTTGATGTTTTAGTGTTATTTAAAATAATATGTCAAACACCATAAGTTGCTAGGATATCATTATCAATGCAATTATCGACCATCTCAAAATAGTAACACTACTAGAACCAACTAAAATTGTAAGTAAATAACTATTATCAATGGAAGCTCATACTATCGATGCCAATGTTCTCAATAGAGCAAATAGAACAAACCCAAAAACACCTAGGAATGTCAATGCCATGCAAGCTCTTAGTATAAATAGCTGAATTGTCTAGGGACCAAGAGAAAAGAACTAAAAAACTCAAGAAAGATGGATGCCACTCAAGCACTTACTATAAATTGAAGTTTTGTTCATGGAACAAGGAGAACCAACCCATGAAATAACCCAAAAACATTGGTGCCATACAAGCACTTAATGTAAATTGTAGTGTTATTTGGGGACCAAAAGAACAACCCCAAAAATATTGGTGCCTTGCAAGTACTATAAATAGTAGTATTCTTTAGGCTCTAAAGAGAAAAAACTAAAAAACCCCTAGAAAGATCAGTGCCATGCAAGCACTTACTATACATAGCATATTGGTGAAATGTCTAGTGTTCCCCTAGGAGTTCGTAACAAGGGATTAACCACCTCCTATGGATTTTATAAGTCTAGTAGTTTAATCAAGCATTGATAGGTTGATCTTTTAGTGCAATGGAAGCCACACGTGTAACATGGCAACCATTGATAAAACCAATTGAAAATGTAAATTGAGCTCTCCAAGAATAGAGGAACACTTGCGAAACTAGAAACCATAGAGACCCTAAAAATTGGTCAATACTAGTAGAACATCATGGTGTAAAAATAGTGTACTTCTTTATTATTTAATTATAGTGTGGTCTCTCTAGAAGGTCATGATAAGACAAATGATTGCACAAAACATGGTGTATATATAGACATGAATCTTTTAGGCCTGTTTCTTATAAGCAGAGAAGCATGTTGGGTAGTTTTTTTTTACAAGTTGAAAGGGAGAACATAAGGTAGGGGTAAGAATTCTGGAACCATGGTTGGATGGATTTCCCACAATTGCTCCAAAATCATGGTCCATTGCCAAGAATCTTCAGTTTCTCCTATGTTGTCTTTAGTTGTACAATGAAGAGCTAATGGAGATTATAATTACTAAAGTTTATTCTAGTATTATAGGCCCACCCTTGCAAAGCCTAAAAACCTTTAAAAGCCTAGTGCAACCTTCACCACACTGGTCACATTGCTAAGGGAAGTGACAAGATGATATTGAGAGCATTATTGGGCTTACTTTCTTTGAGGATGAAAAACTCATAACTTTTTAAGATTATTTTAGATTGTTTCAAACTCGTTATACTTCCTTCAACTTTAGATTATGGCAAATCAAACATGGAATCTAGAGAAGACATAAATCATGTTTAGTTCTTTTTGCATTTGAAAGATTAACATTCTTCAAGACGTGGGCATATGTAGCTTTCCACTCATCCTTAGAGGAATGGGCAGCTCACTTGATTGCCTATTCTAAATAGTTAAGGCAAGTTGCTACTGCAATCATAAAAAATATTTTATGAGCTATATGTATATTTTTTGGGTTGTGTCATCTAGGTAATTTTCATACAGAGTGCTTCTTTCAAGACATAGATTAGTTAAGGATTCTATAGCTGCAAAGTTTAAGGTTTTCTTTATCTCCAGAATGTTGTGCTCTATAAAGTTATAGTTGAAAAAGATTGAATTAAGTACTTTTAGGTTTTTGTATAAGGAATATAAAGACCATGCCTACTCATTATTTTGGTAACCCATTTTGGCTTTTCTTCTTCACATTGATCTTTATTTTCTATTTAATTAGTTGCTGGAATATTTTTTTCCCTCTCAACATTTTGATTTTGACATTGTTACATTCACTTGTAGATCCATAGGGCAAGACAATTTTATGAGAATTTGGTTCCAAGCTATACAATATATGACATTGAATGTCCAGACCACTCGTTTAGGAAGTTTACTAGTGATGGTAACTATCGTATATGTTTTAGTAGGAGTTATCTGGAACTAATAGTATATAGACATCATCTGCTAAGTTATTGTTACAAGGGTGAGGATTGTGAATGTAATGATCTCCCCCAAAAGGAAAAGAATTTTGAGAGCTACTTTTCTCATCTATATTTCATTCCTCTTACTTCTAGCAATGAATTTATCTGCAAAGAATTCTTTCTTTACATGGAAAATCACCAGTTTGGTATAGTTGCTACATCAACTACTCTAGAAAAAGATCCACCCATATCCGAGGGAGCCATTCAAGGAGTTCCCTCTATAGAGAAGATAATATTTTTTCTTGTCAAGTTGGTTTATGGATTTTCTAACTTATACTTTGAAACTAGTGTTTTTTAGATACTTTTAAGTTAAGATGGGACTACTCATTAGTCATTATTTCTTTGCTAGCTGTAATTGAACTAAAAAGTTATTTATATGCTTGTGACAAGTGAATAATTTAGTCACAATAACCATGATTGAAGTTTGTCATTGTAGTCTAGGAAAATTTGCACCAACCTACTTTTTCATTGTTTGAAGGTTGACAGATGGGGAAGTCATGGATGTACGAACTTTTTGCAATGACTTTATTCATCTGGTTCACAAAATGGGAGTCTTTTTATATGATGATTTATTATTAATCATGTCCATTCACTACCAAACAATTCATATTCTATTGTAGGGAAGATGATGAACTTATTCTCAACTGTCAGACTCAAGCAAGTGATACAAAATGTAGATTCTTAACATATGGTTGTTCAAATTGGAGTAAATCTTTCCTGATTAAAAAAAATTAAAAATCATTCCTAATGCTTTGGTTGTTCTATTTTCATTGTTATGATGTAGTAATTTAGAGGTAAAGTAGAACTATATTTTGAATTTTCTATTTAGGTAGTTGATTAGCACTATACTAGCTTGACTAAGATGCTAAGAATATGAATAGTGCTCAGATTGGTACAAGCAAGGTGATTGTATGGACTCAATATTGCACAATTTTTTGATCATGTTGAGTAGTGTTTTTGGAAATGTGGGGAGGGTTCTCTCTAGAAATAATAGTGAAGGGGCATTGAGTGAAGGACCTTTGGTTGTTGGTGTTCGAGCATACCACAAGAGAGTGGTCAATCTTTATAATAGTCCATGCAACATGATCTCTTTCAACAAAAAATAATCCAGATGTAGGCATAGGCTTGGTGGGTAATCCCACTTGTGGAGATGTCATGAAATTGAAAATCTAAGTGAATGAGAAAAAAAGTGATGTGAAAGATGCTTGATTTACCTAGGGTTTTGGTAATCAAGATTTTTATTAATTTTCTATTTATATATACAAACTCATAAATCGGTCCTCTCATTGCTAATTGTCAATAAGTATTAAGACCGCACAATTATATAGTCTCTTGCACAAATTTTTTGTTGTGATTGGTGCCCAAGAGGAGATGAGTTAATGAAAATAAGAGGTGTAACAATGTAGGGAAAGTGCTAACTTGACAACAAAGGTGAGTGGTGCACTTGAAGTAGTTGTGGTGGTACGTGATGCTCTAAATTAAGGAAGCACATATGTATTTTAGCTGTCTATTATAAAACTTATTTGGATAAGCATAAAGAAAAAATTTTAGTGTAAATTATTACATCAACATATCCTCGTCAATCCTTTGGTTTGTTGATCATGTTTTGTACCTCAAATTCATTTGACATTATTTTATTGATCTCATGAAAAAATTGTTAGAAATGCTTTAGAATAATTGAGAGGGGGGGTGAATCAGTTATTCAAGGTCCAAATGTCCTAAAACTTTTCACTAAGTATAGTGAACCCATTCAATCATTCATTAATCCAAGCTTTAACTTTTCTAATCAACAAGTTACTGTAAATCAACATGCAAGCATAACACATAAGAAATCAACTCATAACACAATGATTTATGTGGAAACCCAATTTGGGAAAAACCACCAATAACATGCTACTACATTCTCACTCTTCTTAATTGATGCCCTATGAAAGGCCTACCCTATTAAAGGCTTACAACACACTATTAAATGTGACCTTGTTAGAGGATTTAACCACCCTGTTAGAAGTGGGCCTAGTTAGAGGACTTTGGAACATTCTCTTGGAATGTCACCTTGTTAAAGGATTTACAAATGGCTATTAAACCAACCTAAGTCCATAGGATTTTTAGATCTAATACAATTGCTAGATAGTATTATAAAATCTTGACCTGACTACAACATACAACTTATCTTGTAGATCTTAGATCACTTCTCAACTCATACTCTTGTTTGGCCTTCAATCTCTGCAACTCTGACAGCTTGCCCTTCTTTTAAACTTAGTCTCCTTGAGTCTCCATACTCACTATACCAATGCTATCATCTCTTCCTGAACACTTGTAGAAGTAGAGCCTCTATGCTCTTCCTTCTCCTAGTTGTCGTCTCCTTGACACCCTTCCAACAACTCATAGAGTTAGCTCTTCAGTAGCAATAACATCAACTACTCTCTACTTCTTGGTCTATGAATCCTTAAATAAAAGTCCTAGAGTTCTTTTCCCACTCAATTCTTCCATTCTTTAATTTCAATTCATATGGATTAGGTAGGATTCATTGCATCTAACCCATATTATGTTTCCTATAGAAACTTCTTGAATAATCCTTTAGAATTTTCCCAAAAATGGTTTACATAGATTTTTGTGCCACTAGCTCATCATCCTTATCTTCTAACTCATTCACAAAATTCAAGGTAACCACTTTTTCAGCTAAGATTTGGTGAATCTTCATCATTTGAAATAATATAGTAGCTCGACACTATTAAAATACTGGCACTTGACACATATTATGTTACTTGGCATCAACTGTGTTTTTTCTAATGCTCAGCACTTGAAGATCACTTGACACCAACTAAAAAAATTTTGATGCTCGGCACCTGATCTTCACTCGGCACTTGAAGATCACTTAGCACACACTAGAATTTTATGTTACTTGACTCCAACTGAGAATTTTCTTAGCTTCAACTAACATGCTTGGCACCCACTAATTATCTTAGTTTAAGCTTTGCAATCAACCTTGTTACAACTTCTTCCTCCAATGTTTCTAAGTGTGACCAACCTTTGTATCTTTGAATATGCTATCAATACATCATTTAACCATTGTCTTAACTGATCCTTGCACTTCATTACAACATCATAAGTCAACCTTTCCCTTAGTTTCTCTTGTTACATCTTATTGATCAAATCCTCTTCATCAATCAACTAAGTGATAATACTTGGATCTTATAAGCAAATGTCATGCCTACAAATAGCAAGTTTGACATCAATGACAAAACAATGATTGAAAACATTCTTTTACAACAATCTTCCTTCTTTGCAACAATCTCTCTCTTTGATCTTCAACAATGAGCTTTTCAATCAAATTTCCAACAATCTCCCTCTTTGGCATTGATGGAAAACCAAACTAATCATCCATTAGACTAAACTATTCAGCAAGTCAAATGCCAAAAAGTAAACTGTAGCTTCACATCTCCTTCTACTATTCTAATTGCTTCATTTCTACTTCTCCATCTCTATTGTTGTATCCTTGTTCTTTGTCTTTCTCCCTCTGTATTACTCATCTTCTACCATTTTGATCAACCTCTGATTATTTCTATCAATTTCTACCCCTATCTTCATTTGATCAATTTTTTGTTATTTCTCCCTCTTGATCCTTCTCATGTTGATTAGTTTCAAACAACTTCTCCCTCTTTGACAAAAATGCCAATTAATATGCAAGTGTAGCTCTTGTAGTTTCATTCAATTTCTCCCTTTGTCACCTTGATTGTAGCTAATTTGGAACTTCATCACTTCAACTACTTTAGGCATGAATCCTAAAGTAAACATCCCCTGCATCAATGTGTAAAATCTTCAACATTCAGCTTATTTGATGCAGGGCATTCTTGCTTTTGCTTTAAGTAGCCTTGGCTAGGGGCATCACCACTAACTTACTTCTAAGATACTCAAAAGCATCTTTAGGTAGTGCCTTTGTGAAGATGTCAGCAATTTGTTCCTTTGAGCTAACATATTCCATCTTCACTTGTTTTTCTTCCACCAACTCTCTTACATAGTGATACTTGATTGCAATATGCTTGGTTTTAGCATACATTACAGGGTTCTTTGATATTTTAATAGAACTTGTATTATCACAATAAAGTGTCACAAGTTCAATTACCTCTTCCTTCATACCTTGTAGAAAATGTTTGATCCATACAATATTGGTGCAATTTATAGCAACTGCCACATATTCAGCTTCAGCAATGGACTGTGAGGTGCAACTTCTCTTTTTGTTGCTCTTAGTTCAAATTTTTCACTCCTCTCATAGTAAAAACTAAAGTCATCAGTTCCTTTCAAGTATCTTAGTATTCTCTTTACTGCCATTAAGTGATTTTCTCTTGGATTTGTAGAAAATTTGGCCACTATTCCAACAGCTAATGCAATGTCTGGTCTACTATGGACAATATATTGCAACTTTCCAATCATTGATCTATACAATGTCTGATTCACTTTAGCTAACTCATAATTCTTAGATAGCTTATGGCCTATTGCCATTGGTGTGCTAACTAGTTTTGACTCTTCTAATCCAAATGTTTTGAGTATCTCCTTGATGTATTTGGATTGCATCACAAATATGTCATGCCTCAATTGATGTACTTGTAGTCCAACAAAGAATTTGATTTCTCCAAACATTGACATCTCAAATTCATGCTTCATTTGATCAGAAAAATCTTTGCATAGGACATCTTTTCCTCCAATTATTATATCATCAACAAAGATTTCTGATATCAAAATGAATTTACCTTTTTCAGCTTTGATGTACAAGTTTTTGTTGTCATCTATTCTCTCAAATCCTATCTTCACAAGATATTTGTGTAGCCTCTCATACCATACTCTTGGTGCTTGCTTCAATCCATAAAGTGTTTTGTGTAGTTTGTAGACCATGTCCTTGTTCTTCTCATCAACAAATCCCTCTAGTTGTTCTATGTAGACTTCCTCTTCTAGTATACCATTCAAAAAAGTAGATTTAACATCCATTTGGTAGACTTTGAAACTTTTGTATACGACATATACAAGTAATGTTCTTACTCCTTCCATTCTTGCAATAGGGGCAAATGTTTCCCCATAATCCAGTCCTTCTTCTTGTGCATAGCCTTTGCAAACTAATCTGGCTTTATTTCTTGTTATCTCACCATTCTCATCAAGTTTGTTTCTAAACACCCATTTGGTACCAATCACATTCTTATCAGCTGGTCTAGGAACTAGAGACCATGTTTTGTTCTTCTCAATTTGATCTATCTCCTCTTCCATGGCTTTATACCAATCATCATCTTGTAGTGCACCTTTCACTATTTTAAGTTCAACCTTGCTCAATAGACATGATTCATTCCTTAATCTATTCTTTCTCATTGGTCTGGCATCCTTATCACCAATGATTTGATCTGCAAGGTGATGTCTTCTCACATACTTGGCTAACCTTTTTTTTGTCCTTCTTTCCATGTTTGGTCCTTCAGCTTCAGAGTCATTCTATTCTTCTTCACCTAGCATTCCATCATTCCTTTCATGTATACTATTTTCTAAACTAGATTGTGCATTTTCTACATTCTTTAGCTTAGCTTCTAAATGCATCTTGGCATTCATAGGCTGAAACTCGGTAGATACTAAAATTTGTTGCTGATTCCCAACTTGATTTGTAACATTGTCTTCAATAGTCATTCCTTCATAGAAGTATACAAAAAATCTATAATCCTCTGATAACTTGGACTCGTCAATCTGAACTTCTACATGCTCATCAAAATTTACATTTGTACTCTCCATAATCTTGTTAGTGTTAGTATTCAAACATTTATATGTCTTACTTCTAGTGGAGTATCCAAGGAATATGCCTTCATCACTTTTTGCATCAAACCCTCCATCTCTAGTATCTTTTAGAATATAGCATTTACAACCAAATACTTTGAAATTTCTAACATTAGGTGAATGACCATACCACAATTCAAAAGGTGTTGCATTTGTACCTTTCTTGACTTGAACTCTATTCAGTGTGTAGACTACAGTACTTACAGCTTCTCTCTAGTACTTTAGTGCAACATTTTTCTCCATCATAAAGGATCTATTCCTTCTTTTAGCAATACTATTCTGTGGTGGAGTTCTTGGTGCTGATGTTTTCCTTTTGATACCTTTATCATTGCAAAATATTTCAAACTCTTTTGATGTGAAGTCACCTCCTCTATCTGACCTTAGGCATTTTAGGTTCTTTCCTATTTCTTTCTCAACTCTGGTCAAATACCACTTAAACATTTGAAATGTATTAGATTTTTGCTTCAAGAACATAGCAGTCATCTAAAAATAGCATTATGTATCTATCTCCTAGGTAGCTTTGCACTTCTATTGGACCACATAAGTTTGTATGGATTAACTCTAGTACTTCCTTGGAAGTGTATGTTTTGCTTTTGAAACTAGACTTAGTCATCTTTCCTAGTTGACATTGTTTGCACATTGTGTTTTCAGGTTTCTTCAATTTTGGCAATCCTCTGACTTCATTCTTTTTGCTAATGCTGATTAGATTATCAAATTTAACATGACACAACCTTTTATGCCACAACCATACATCATCAAGTCTAACAACAAGTCATGTGGCATCTTCCATATCTAGGTAAAATAGATTACTCCTAGTTTTTTCACCTTTTCCTGTCAACTTTCCATCAGTGTCATAGATCTTGGCAGCTTTGTTCCCAAATTCAACGTTGCAACTTACATTTCCTAACTCTGATACACTCAACAAGTTGTAGTTCAATCCTTCAACATAGTATGCATTATCACATGAATTTTTTTTTGTGAGTTTAATAGAGCCTTTTCCTTTGATCTGACATGGGGCATCATTACCAAATCTAACACTATTTCCATCATATTGAGTAAAGGTAATGAACTCATTTTTATCTCCTATCACATGATGTGAGCATCCACTATCTATGATCCAGTTGTCATTATTGTTCACACAGGTAACTAAAGTTGTTGCTTCATCTTCATCTTTATCTGATTCATCCTTCATTGCCACATAGACTACTTCATCATCATTCTCATCAGAATCTTCTTCAACAATGTAGCATCTTTTTCCTTTCTCCTTGTAGTCTTTGCTATCATCTTCTCTCTTGTTTTTGTACTTTTTTCCTTCTTTTTAGTTCTTCTTTTGTGTACATCTTGTAGCAATATAACCTACTTCATTGCAATTGAAACATATGATAGGGAGCTTGCCTTTGAATTTACCTTTCCGTCTATGGGATCTCCTAGCTAGTAGTGCTTCTAACTATTCCACATCTTCCTCATTTTTACTGCTATCATTGGATGCATGTTTTCATTTTATTCTCTTCTTGCTTGATGTCTCCTCCTCGATGTCTTTTATTTTCATCTTGGCCTTGAAAGCTGATTTAAGGTTCTCAAGTCTGTAGTTATCAAGATTTGATAGCTCAAATGCAATTAGTCTTCCCACTATTCCTTCAAAGGTTAGTGTGTTTCCTTGTACACACCTCAGCTCTTGGATGGTTGAAACTCTAATAGCAATGAGAGGGAGCAGATTTCTTAAGTATTTGCTGATGACAATTTCTTCTTCCAATTGACCACCTAGACTTCTTATTGCACTTACCACTTCTTTCATTCTTGTAGCATATTTAGTAGCATTTTCACCTTTCTCTCTTTACTCTCTAGACATTTTGATCTCCTCCATAGATATATGATAGGGCTTGCCACATCTTGAATGTAGTGTCACAATCTTTGATGTCATCATATTCTACATAGTTAAGTGCAGAGGCAATCTCCAACATTGCTTGATTGTGCTACTTCTTTTTGTTCAAATCATCTACAGTAAGAGGTCCTACTAGATTCACATGTTCTATTCCAATTGAGGTTTTTCAAAGTCACCTATTGATCCAAGGTGCAATTTCTTCAGACTTTTCCATGCAACAAATTTATCTTTGTTGAATTTGGGAACTTCTCTCTTGGGCATGTTGATCTCCCTACTTCTAGTACCTTGAAACTAAATTAGCAGATGGCTCTAATGCCAATTGTTAGAAATTGTTTAGAATAATGAAGGGGGGGAGGGGGGGTTAATTAGTTATTCAAGGTCCAAATGTCCTATTCAAAATTTTCACTAAGTATAGTGAATCCATTCAACCATTCATTCATCCAAGATTTAACTTTTCTAATCAGCAAGTTACTGTAAATCAACATGCAAGCATAACACATAATAAATCAACACATAACACAATGATTTACATGGAAACCCAATTTGGGAAAAACCACCAGTAACATGCTACTCAATTTTCACTCTTCTAAAGTACTGCCCTATGAAAGGCCTGCCCTATTAAAGGCTTACAACACACTGTTAAATGTGACCTTGTTAGAGGATTTAACCACCCTATTAGAAGTGGGCTTGGTTAGAGGACTTTAGAACATTCACATGGAATGCCACCCTATTAAAGGATTTTAAAATGGCTATTAAACCAACCTAAGTCCATAGGATTTTTAGATCTAATACAATTGTTAGAGAGTATTAGAAAATCTTGACCTAACTACAACATACAACTTATCTTGTAGATCTTAGATCACTTCTCAACTCATACTCTTGCCTGGCCTTCAATCTATACAACTCTAACAGCTTGCCCTTCTTTCAAGCTTAGTCTCCTTGAGTCTCCATACTCACTGTACCAATGCAATCATCTCTTCATGACCACTTGTAGAAGTAGAGCCTCTGTGCTCTTCCTTCTCCTAGTTGTCTTCTCCTTGACACCCTTCCAACCACTTCATAGATTTGGCTCTTTAGTTGCAACAATATCAGCTACTCTCTGGTTCTTGGTCTATGAATCCTTAAATAGAAGTCCTAGAGTTCTTTTCCTGCTCGAATCTTCCATTCTTTAATTTCAATTTGTATGGATTAGGTAGGATTCATTGCATCTAACCCATATTATGTTTCCTATAGAAACTTCTTGAATAATCCTTTAGAATTTTCCCAAAAATAATTTATATATATTTTTCTGCCACCAACTCATCATCCTTATCTTCTAACTCGTTCACAAAATTCAAGGTAACCACTTTGTCAACTCATAATTGGAAAATCTTCATCATTTGAAATAATGTAGCAGCTTGGCACTATTCAAATACTGGTGCTCGACACATACTGTGTTACTCAGCATCAACTATATTTTTCCTAATGCTTGGCATCTAAAGATCACTCGACACCGACTAAAAAAAATTGATTCTTGACACCTGATCTTCACTCGACACTTGAAGATCACTCGGCACACACTAGAATTTTATTTTACTCGGCTCCAACTAAGAATTTGCTCGGCTTCAACTAACTTGCTCAGCACCCACTAATGATCTTAGTTTAAGCTTTGCAATCAACCTTGTTACAACTTCTTCCTCCAATGTTTCTAAGTGTGACCAACCTTTGTATCTTTGAATATGCTATCAATACATCATTTAACCATTGTCTTAACTGATCCTTGCACTTCATTACAACATCATAAGTCAACCTTTCCCTTAGGTTCTCTTGTTACATCTTATTGATCAAATCCTCTTCATCAATCAACTAAGTGATAGTACTTGGATCTTATAAGAAAATGTCATTCCTACAAATAGCAGTGTTGACATCAATGACAAAACAATGATTGAAAACATTCTTTTACAACAATCTTCCTTCTTTGCAACAATCTCCCTCTTTGATCTTCAACAATGAACTTTTCAATCAAATTTCCAACAATAATGTTTAATGTTTGCAAGAGAAACTACATTGGAAAGTAATTTGAACATTTCGGTTAGGTGTTTTCTCAAAGCTTCTTTCAATTTACTATACAAGTTACTTGTTCAAGAGAAATTATGTCATATTTAGTTCTTTTGAGTGTATGTGAAACCTTGTATAGCCTTTTGGTGTACTTTATGTGATTCTTCAGATATTTTCTCTACTTTTTTATGAATGATTGTTCTTTTGAGGCTTGTAATGAAAATAGTTTCGAATTATGCTATTTTGATGCTTGGGATAAGAAAATAATTGTTAACAATTAGAAATGTTAAACTATTACTGTAGAATCTAGATAGATGTAAAGTTGAATGCTCTGATATTGAACACTTAAAATGATGATTAACTCTTCTGGTGAATTGAATTTTTAATTTTCTACTAGTTGTAACAACATTTATCATTTAAAAAGGCTTGTCTTGATTAGTATGGAAATTCATTCAATTTGGTTACCTCAATTGTTTCTAGAGGCCATTGTATTTTTGAAGAGATTATACACTAGAAATTTAGTTCTGGCCATCTCATTCATTTAGTAGGACACCAATCTTCTAAGCTTTTTTCCCTAATGATTCTTCACTTGATTATTTACTTTTACTGATGCCCCAGTTGAAATGCTTCCTGATATATTATGTGGGATATATAATCTTTAGAGCTATGGGATATTGAGTAATGGTTACTTTTTCTTTTGTACCACATTTTGCGTAAATTTTTGAGAGCTTCCCCAATGAACCTTGTACTTTAATTAGATTCAATGTCTTTCTTATGTTATATTTTTATGTGGAATGCTGCTCTTACAGTGCTATTTCATTTTATGGAGATGCAACTGGAAATGTTGTATGCTCTTGGGTTCATGGAGAAGATGGACAATTAGGCCATGGGGATGCAAAGGATTTCCATAAGCCAATGATAATAAGTGATCTTGATGGTTGTGAAATAAAATCTATAATTTGTGGTGCTGATCATACAATAGCATATTCAGATACCAGGCTAGTGGTTTATAGCTAGGGTTGGTAAGGCTTTAGATTGGAAATATAGTTGCTAGAATATGATAAATATGTTTGAATCAAGTCATAAGTGTCTTCAACCAAGTTGAACACATGATATATGAATTAATTGTATCATTATTTGGTAAAATTCACCCATTGAAAATTTATTTGTTTACAGTTGGGGTTGGTAAGGCTTTTGATTGAAAATGTAATTAGTAGAATATGACAAATAAATTTAAATCAAGTCATGAGTGCCTTCAGCCAAACTAAATTTGACCTATGAATTAATTGTAACATTATTTGATAAATTTATCCCCTACTCAAAAGTATAATGCCCATTGGCCTTAATTTTCCAATTGTTGACTTAGAGTTTTTTATTTGTGGATGAATAATTTGTCTTCGAAAGAGGCATGGAAGAAGATGCCTCATTACCTTATCGTCAATATGTCAACTCATTTGTAGTCTATTTTACAATTGTTGCAACATTTTTCAAAGTTTGATATTTAGTGAATGGAGAGTTGAGCCTACACTCACTTTAAGTTTTGCTCTTCCATTCATTTCTATGGACTTTTATTACATTGAAAAGAGTTGTGAGTATTCATGTTACTAACTTTTTTTTGAATTGTATTGCTTGTAGGTATCTACTATAATTGCATGTCTTTTAACTTCTGAGATCTTTTGCCGGGGAACAGTAAATAACAGTTGGGTATTTTAGTTTTTTAGTTGAGAAGTAAACAATTTTTGTGCCAACTAATAGTGCATGCAATCAAGAATCAAGTAGTGGTTTGGATAAATATTTTGATTTTGTACCTTGTCCTTAGGGGAGATTTTGGAAGACTTGGACATGGAAACTCCACTGATTTATTTATTCCACATTCAATCAAGTTATTATATGGACTCAAGATCAAGCAAATAGCATGTGGAGACAGTCACTATCTTGCTGTGACAAGAGATGGGGAGGTACACAGGTAGCTTTGGATGCTTGGTTAATTGTTCCATGTCCTGTTTATTTCATCTGATGGATTAATTTTGTGAAATAGATCAATATTTCATGTTTTCTATAATGTCTTGGTTGTATTTCCTACTTGTACATTTTTTTGGTGAATGTATATAAGGATTGTTTTCCTTTGAACATGCTAATCTTTTCACTTGATGGGGTGAAGGGGATTTAGAAGTTTGATCATATCATAAGGTTTGTTTTCTTTTTCTTTTTAGAATCAACACATCTTATGCTATGCACTAGAGTATATAATTTGCATCCTATGAAACAGACTTGCATGTGCAATCATGTTATGAACTTCAGGAAATGAACTTTTTATAATTGAACATGCATAGCCATATTTGATTTCTAAAACCTTAATCTCTTCCAAGTTATATGCAAGTTCCACAGCTAGGACCTTAATTATCTCTAGAATTCTAAATTGTGGTTTGGATTGCACTTGTGAATGGCAACTTGGAACATTCCCTACTAGGAGAATGTCAATTCCTAGTGGTTAATCTTACATCACTACACATATAAATCATATTAAATTTAGAAATAATTACTGATTCACAATACATACTTAAGGTTTAATTCCTTACTTTTCTGCTAATCACTTACCTTATAGCTATTTGTCTATTAGGTAAATACCATTCTCCAATAATTCTAGTAAATGAATGTTTGATATACCATTCTAGTTGTCTGCTACTGAAAAGAACACATAGCTTGAGAAAATGCAATGAAGTGTTTTGTTTAGTGTTAGCTTTGAAAGGTGTTAGCTGGGGTGATAGTATCTTACAAGATGGATCAAAAATGTTTAAAAGGTTTGGTAGACTATGGAGACCATAAGGGAACTTTTTTGTAACTTACTATACTTTTGTTTCCAATTTAAATCTATATGCAGCGTAATATGATCCATGAAGCAATATCATTTTTGTTGGATGTTTTGAAGCCTAATTTGCCAGAACATGTGCATCTTCAAACTAAGGCAAGTTGTTAATACGATCATGAATCAACTAGCTTTTAAATCTAGTTTAAAAGTACAAAAATGTGCAAAGTCTAGAAAGAGTGAAAATGTAACTATTTATACATTGTTGATTGTAGAAATTACTATGGTTTTGTCTTTTCTAATTTTATTTTCCTTGTAGGTTCTTGAGATTAATTTCGTCACTTTCCCTAATGTTTTTGATACTATCTTGGCAAATGGAATTTTTAGTCGCTATGATCATCCTCGTATAGTACAGTTGTGTGAGAAAGATGGTTTATATATGTGCACACTTTAGGTAGGTGATTCGTTGGGAGTACACTTGAGCTTTAATATAGATTGAATATTTTGTATGAAATATTATCTATATGAATTTTTATGGAAATATTTTTTAGGTTTACTCCATTTTTCCTTATGTCAAATGGTTTCTTAGAAAATATTTATGTATCACTAATATTGTAAGTTTTGTTACAGCACTACACAGAGTTGCCTGATATCAAATGTCTAATTGTCAACACCCACAGTATTGAGCCATAGGTCTATGAAACATCCCAAGCTCTTTCCTTACTAATTATAGAACTTTTTAGGCCCTTGTCAATTTCTTTGGGACCCTTTCTAGAGAGTGAGCATTGGAGTGCATGATAGATCTCCTCCTTGGTAAGGTGGTGGATAGTGGCCCCAATGACCATATTTTCATCTATTACTTTGACCATGGAGGACCTGGAGTACTTGGTGAGTAACTATATTTGTTTAAAATTCTAATTACTATCTTTAACTGTCTCTAATGGAATTTCCAAATTGACAATAAATGCTCAAACTAAAGAGAATCTAAAAGCTGAACATTTTTGCATTATTTTTTAGAATAGATTTCATGACTACTCTAGGTTGTATAACCCTCCATATACTAAATTGGATTTTTATTTAAAGAATTTTCAATTGACATTGTCCCATTTATGATAAAGACATATCCCATTGTTTTTGAAATTGTCACAGTAGTGAATTTTAACCTCACTTTTTTATAGATTGTATGTTGGACTGATCAGATTTATTGGGCTTGTTTCTAGAAAAATAGTATTCCTACCCTAAAATAATCTATGCATATTCTTGACAGTACTCTAATATGTTCCTCCATATGCTTTTGCAGTCATTTGGAATAGCTTAAAACTCATGCAAGAATGGAATCAGGCTTAAGTCATTCCATGTCACTTGTATAGTAGGCTTAATATGGTCGATCATTTATTTATTGTCTTTTGCAAAACAAGATGCATTTTCAACCATCTTAGATAGGGAAAACTATGCATATTCCTCCTAATGCCCTAATATGTTCTCCCATATGCATTTTTAGATATTTGCAACATGTTAGTCATAAAAGAATTGAATTGGTCTTAAGTCATTCCATGCCACATCCTTTGTCAACTTAATATTGTGAGATTTCCTGGGCAGCCCTTAGTTGATGATTGGGACTGTCTCAAAACAATGGTGAGTCCTCAATCTCCACACCTACATTTCTCTTCAAGGATCCTGATAGTGAAAACAACTTAATTACAAGCACATAGGGTCTAGTTCATTCAATTCAAGAACATAAGAGGACTCTTTGAGTATGATGTTATTATTGCTTGTTAAGATTTGTTGAGATTATGTATTAAGCTCAAGTAGACTTGAACTTAAGACCTCACAAATGAGAAGCTCACAATTTATTGTTTGGTAAATCCAAGATGGCCATGCAAAGACAAGGGTTTTGTGGATGATATTGTCAGTGAAGTGTTCATCTAAGCTCTTGGAAATTTCCACATTTCCATCACCCAAGACATCCAAACCAGAAAATTGCTCGGTTTCTTCAGTAAACTTGCCATTATCATCTATAGGAGACAGTACTGGAAGCTTATATTTCATGCTAGTAAAAAAATCTTCTTGGCTATGGTCTAGAGTAGCATAAACCAGCCCTATTCCAGATTCTATCATTATGTAATCTCCACCCACAACACTTCTTGATATGTGTCCCTCTAGATACTCCAACTCAACCTTAGCCAAATTTGTGCTAGATGAGGGACTCCAATGAATCAATTTCTAGCCTCTATAAATATGGTTCTGGAAAAACATTTTCCCAAATACTTCAATCTGTGTAGCTTCATAGTATGGAGCAAGTCTCAAATAGGGATTGTCCCACTCTCCCCATATTCTGTATCTCCTAAATGATTTCCTTTTAGCATATAGCTTGATGTGCATAGTTGTCAAGTTTTCTTATTGTATTGGACATATTAATGAAGAAGCATATTAGTTATTGTCAGTGTTTAAGATAGTTTGATTAGTTATTGTTGATGTTTTTCAGGCATTCTATAAAATAGTTCACATGCCTTGCATATGATTTGACATTTTTCATCCATCCTAAACTCTCTCATCTAGCTGATGATGGATTATAGAGAGTGATCTAAAATGATGATGCTAAAAAACACACACAATCAAATCCAAAATGAACTTACATTACAAATGGATTGTGAAAATCTGATATTGTTAATTTTGCATGCATGTCTACCAAGACAATCACATATATGTTTAAGTTGTGATTTTCCTAGTAGACATGCATGCAAAATTAACAATATCAGATTTCCACAATCCATTTGTAATACAAGTTCATTTTGGATTTGATTGTGTGTGTTTTTTAGCATCATCATTTTAGATCACTCTCTGTAATCCATCATCAGTCGAATGAGAGAGTGTAGGATGCATGCAAAATGTCAAATCATACGCAAGGCATGTGAACTATTTTATAGAATGCCTAAAAAAAATTTACACCCAAGCGTTGGTCAAAATTTTGACCAATGCCTTGTAGTTTTCTACCAGCATTGGTCAAAATTTTGACCAACACCTGGGTGTTTTCTACCTTCATTGGTCAAAATTTTGACCAACACGTGTTGGTTGAAATTTTGACCAATGCCTTGTAGTTTTTGACCAAGCATTGATCAAAATTTTTACCACTGCCTAGTAGAACTTACACCATGGCTTAGGAAGGTTTTCAACTAATAGATTGGTCAAATTTTGGACCAACTAGTATGTTGGTCAAAATTTCCATGAGATGGTCCAAATTTTGACCAAACCGAATCAAAATTTTGACCAATAATGGTCAAAAAATGAGCTCAAATTTACTAGTGTAGGTTAGACACCTAGGAGTTTGTGTACTCATATGAGTTGTCTTGTTGACAACACTAGAGTTTTCATAATTAACTAAGTTGTCATGTTGATAATACAATTGTTTGCACTATTATTTTAGCATATGGTGTCTACAACATAATTGTACATGCTACACCTTTGTAGGCTTATCCTCTCATCATCGCACTAACCCTTGTGCTCAATGGAGAATAACCCACTCTTCGTGGACATGTTCTTAGTTGTGAATCTTATCATGTTTCTAACTCCTACACATTCTAGATGCATCTTAGAGGCCTTTATATATAGGCACCTCTAGTGTACTGATCAATTTAATTATAATCAATTAAATATAATATTGTTATTCTAATCATACTTGATTGGTCTATTTTGTGCTAGTTATTGTGCTTCTTGGTCTTGGGTGATTTTTTCCCTAAGGCAAATTCTTACACATATAGCCATTCCAATGTTGATCAGTACTAAGAGGGTGATCTAGCACCCATATATCATCCTAGAATTGGATAGTCTCACCATTGTCAACTTTCCATCTCATCCCCTTATTAACCATCTATTTTCTTATTTAGCATTTTTCCAAATTATGGATCCACCTTGAACATTGTCATTGTTAAGAAAATGGTGAAGACTCCCATTATCAATGTTATATTTGTTATTCCAAATATTCTTCCATTCTCCATCATCATTAAAAAATCTCCAAATAAGTTTAGTCAGCAAATAATCATTCATATTACTAATTCTTATGAGCCCCAAACCCCCTCTTCTAGTAGGCTTGTAAACATTCTCCCATCCTATGAGAGCCAATCTTTTCTTTTTTTCCATGCATGTCCATAGGAAATTTTTTTGGATTCTCTCAATAATATTAGCATATTTCCTAGGAATCTTAAACACATTGAGAGCATACAGAGGGATGTTTTGAATATTATTTTTTAATATAATAATCTTACCAACCTGACTAAGGAGAGATCCTTTCCAAACCACAAGATTGTTATAAATATTATCTATCAAGGATCTCCAAAAAGAATGAGGGGGGTCAAGGCAAAGGGGAAAACCAAGATAACACATTGAGAGACTACCAACCTCATAGCCCCTAATTCTCTTGATCTTCTCTTTCCTATTCTCATTAACATTTATGAAGTATATATAGCTTTTAACCCAATTAATAAGTTGACCAATAGCATCCCCATAATTATCAAGAGCCTTCATAATATTTGTAATGTTCTCCATTGTAGCTTCTCCCATCACAATAGAATCATCCACAAATTGCTCGTGAGAAAAAAATTGATCCTTAGATGACGGTCTAAGACTAAAAAAGTCACCTTTATGGACCATGTTATCAATGAATCTACCAAAGCATTCTGCCATTAAGGTAAATAAAATAGGAGATAAAGGGTCACCTTGTCTTAAACCATGTGAGGCTTGAAAGGAAGTAGTCTGGGACCCATTAATCAACACTAAGAAAGTGGTAGAAGAGATCAAAATATGAATTAGATCCAAGAATTTGTCATTGAAACCAAAAGCTTGTCGACCTAATCTTAGAAAGTCCTAGTCCACCCTATCATAGGATTTAGATAAGTCTAATTTTAGTAGGAACCCTTCTTCATTAGATTTTGTCAAAGAGTGGATTATTTCATGAACAAAAATAATAGAATCCAATATTTGTCTTCCTGGCACAAAGCCTTTCTATTGTCTCAAGACCAAAGAAGGGAGCAAATTCATAATCCTTAAAGTGAGAAGTTTAGATATAATATTATAAAAAGAGTTTCAAAGACTAATAGGTCTGAATTGATCCATACTTTCTCCCCCCTTCTTTTTGGCTATCAAAGTAATGAAAGTGTCATTCAGCTCTTTCAAAAGTTTCCTAGAACAAAAAAACTCCTTGAAGCCATTAGTAACATCTTCCTATATGATATTCCAATAGGTATGAAAGAAAAGAAAGGGAAAACCATCTAGGCCTAGTGCTTTGTCCTCCTCAAAAGAAAAGATAGCCATCCAAATTTCCTCCTTGGAAGGAATAGCAGTAAGGGCTCTATTCTAGTCTTCATTTAGGACGCTAGGAATATAGTCCATAAAATCTTTATGCTTGTCGCTATCAAGATGAATATCATTTTTCAATAACTCACTAAAATACCTTGTAGCTTCACATCTGAAGTCTTCTTCTTCCTCAGTAATAACCTTGACCACCTTCATTCTCGAGATTATGTTAGCCATTGTATGCTTCACACTAGTCATGTGAAAGTACTTCATATTTCTATCCCCTTCTTTCAAAAAAATATTTCTAAAGCATCATCTCTAGAAAGTCTCTTCTTTACTACTAATGTCATGTAAGTCCACCAATTTTACCTCCTCCTTCTCCTTAAACACATTCTCTTTCCACTCCTCCAAAATCTTCCTTTTACAGTAAAAAAAGTTACCAAAAGTTTATTTATTCCATATTTTAATGTTATCTTTAACATTTCTCAACTTCTTTAGAACTTTAAACATTGTTGTCCCCTCAACCTTAATCATCTACTATTCCTTTATAATATTTTCCAAGCTAGTATGTAAGGTCCACATTTTTGCAAAATGAAAGGGGAAATTCTTTTTTATAGAAACACAATCAGCTAAGAGAGAAATAGGATAATGATCATACCCTACTCTCATAAAAGTAGATAAAGAGCAAGTGTAATTTTGAAACCAAGTGTTGCTTATTAGGGACCTATCAAGTCTCACTTGTATGATATCATTTCTTGATCTTCTATTTGTCCAAGTATAGTTTTTATCTTGTAAATCATTATCATGAAGCATGTGTTCATCAAATAAATCCATGAGATCAATTATGGTATCTAGATTAGGTTGGCTGCCTCCCATCTTCTCATTTTCCTTCAAAGTAGTATTCAAATATCCTATAATAAACCATGCCTCATCAACAAAGTCCCTCCTTTGATCAAATATTTGAGACCAAAAACAATTTCTTCCCCACTTTGTATTAGGTGCATAGACATTAGTTTGGACCCAAGAAGTATCATCCTTGGTATTCAACATCTAACATTCACCATATTATTGCTCTATAATATAATATCCCCTTTGATATTACTACAATTCTAGATCATAGCTATACCTCCAGAAGCCCCATCAGCATCAATCGCTATGGCTTTACCATTACTAAAAAAGGTTAGATTCTAAACTTTATTTTTAGGCATCTTAGTTTCTTGAAGAAGCGCCATATTAGGTTTATTGTCTCTTATCATATTCTTGACCATATCTTTCTTGTGAGGGTTATTCAACCCTCTTACATTCCATTAGATGATCTTCATTAATTTTGAATAATCTAGACTCTAGGATGGTTCATTGAATACCATCCACTATATTCTTATTCACCTCCATAGTTTTTTTTTTTTTTTTTTGAATGCCTTCTCGGCATAGTGTGAGTATAACCAACATCTCCTATTTTTTACTCCTAGTATTTCTAACAACCACCATATTCTCCTTGTTGCTCTTATGATTATCCTTTCTCTTCTTTTTCTTATTTCTTTTCTTGTCTACAATGGATGTCCAATCATTTCCATTGCTTTCATCCTCTCCCTGTAAAGCCTAAACAATATATTTGAAATCCCTCCATTTGGGGGTGCTAAACTCATTTAGATTTAGTATTCCTACCTTTTGGGGTAACTTCATTCCCATCATGGAATCAGTTTAAGAGCACTTAGAAAGTCCAACCCCAAGAATAATACACTTTTGGGCATCTTGAAAGTCCATCTTATTACTAGTTACTAGATTTTCACAGCTAGCACCTGATATTTCTCTTTCAAAAATGCTCACATGATAGATCCCTTTTATCAAATAATGCAACTTCTATTCTACTTTGGGATTACTTGTCATAGGTATCCTTCACAATATGAGAGTTTTTCATAGAGCACTCTCTATCTGAACCTAGACTTTGAACTATTAAGGATGGATCTCTATTATCATTGTCATTTTTCTTTAGCTCTTCCAACTTCTGGTCATTACTACTAGAAGCACTCTTTTTATCCTCAAACTTCTAATCATTGCTACTAGTATCACTACTCTTCTCATTATTTATTAGGGTTTGACCCTTAGTATTAAAATCCTTGATGCCATTTTTGACCCATTATTTCTTGAACTTCTTAGGTATACTGGCTCAGCTAGGGAATTTCTTTTCCCAATGTCCATCTTTTTTGTAGTGGAAGCATGCAAATGGGATAGACTCATATTCAATCTTATGCACCCATGTCCCTAGTTTTGACTGTAGCATAATGCTTCAAGCATATCCATACCTTGAACGACACCAAGACAAATTCTTGCATATGTAAGTTGTTTCCTCGAAATCGTAACTAGGTCCATAGAAAGAAGCTCTCCAAAAGTGTTCCACCCAAAATTTCAAGGGCATACCTAGTAGTTTCATCCAAACTAGTACTTGAATTATCATTTCATCCTGAATGCTTAGATTGGGTTGACATTTATGTAGGATCATGGTGTTCATCCCAATGAGCCATAGTCCACAACACAAAATATTTCTACAATCTTCATCACATGAGAAACTGAAAGATAAACTTCCTTTTGACATCATAGCCACACAAAATTTCCCTTTTAGAACCCATTTTCTTTTTATAAAGGCCCTAACAATCTCAATATTTGGTTTGGATCCCAAGAACCACCCAATGAGCATATTATCCATTTGGAAGATATTCAAATCAGTGATTTGGTTTAGGATCTCTAACCCAAAAGAACCTAGCTCAACATTCAAAATGTTTTTAATGGGGGGTAGAGTGGACTTACCCACTAGTTTGATGCCAAATAGACCTAACCATTTTTTTACATAGATCATCTAAAATGGATCAAAGATTACATGACTAGGTCCCCCCGAGTCTCTAGGCACATTAGCACCATCAAGATCAAAATCCTATTAATAATCTTGATCAATCATTCCTTGTTGACCTCCATTTCTAAATGATCCAATTCCATCTTCATCCTATACCTTCCCACTTCCCTTTATGTTTGAATTTTGAACTTTTCCTTTCCTGCTTGTTTCTTCTTCCATCCAGTTGAGTTTTTTGTTTCTCCTCAGGTCTCTAATTATTGCTCCATCTCCTAAGTGTTCTTAGTTGTCTTTTCAAGTCTATTACATTCTTCCTTGACCATCTTAAGCTTATCCATTTGTTGATGAACTTCTCTTCTATTTATCTACCTTCCTTAGTTAGAATGTTTAGTTGTTGTCTCTTCTCATCAATGTCTTTGGCATTGTTGTCAAAGAGGGAGAGATACATACATAATGTAAGAGGGAGAGATTTAAATAGAAATGGAGAGTATGTATACAAGAGGATGTCTAAACTCAAAACTTAGATGGAGTTTAGGATATTGGTCACTCATGGAAGAGAAATCTTTTGGATTGCATGGTAACAAAGAGGGGAATTGTATTCATAAAATATTTTAGGATATTTGAAGCTATTTACATCAATGCCAAAGAGGGAGATTATTGGAAACTACAATTAGAATGGTTGGTGTATTGTCATTGATGTTAAATCTATGAATGAGACATGTTGCTATCTGATCTCAATGTCATATATATTTTAATTGATGAAGAGGACTTGAGAAGTTGCTCATAACAAAAGAACCTAGAGGAAAGGTTGAGTTATGAAAAGGAAGCTCCAATGGAAATTTGTTTAGCTAGACTTTGACAAGAAAAAGTGATTGTTTAAATCATATTGATGTTGAAATCTTGGAAATACAAGCCAAGATAGATCACTTATGTAAGGCTTGACTGAGCAACATAGTAAAATATTAAGAAACATGAAGTTTATACCTAGTGATGCTAGTGTCGACCAAGGCATAGTGAGTGCCAAGAAAATTTATTGTTGACCGGGCATTAGTATCAACTGAAAAAATGTTGATGTCGAGCTAGAAGCTCTAAAATGGTCGAGTAAAATAGTTATGACCGAGTGTCAGAACTTATTGTTGGCCAAGCAATAATATTTTGAATGCGTATAAGAAATTGTGATTCCCAATTGACTTAGTTAATTTCTTGGGCTATGGAAAATGTGTTGAAGATAAGGATTGATGAGTTGGAACATTTAATTCAAGGAGAGGATTAGGTAAGATTCCTAATGAATGAATCCAATGAGAATTTTCTAGAAATGAAAGAAAAAAAGAGATGAACATAATGGTGATTGGATGCAATGAATCTATTGGAGTGAATCATGAACGCTAAGATCTACAGTGATTGTGAAAATGGAAAAGGACTAGAATTACCTATTTAAGGAGGTATAGAGATGAACTTTATAGAGTGTGATGAGTGCAAATGATATATGCAAAGAAGAGAACATAACAATGAAGTAGTCTACATGTGAGAAATTTCTAGTAAGATGGAACAAAGTTGCTAAGGTTGATAAGCTAATCTAAGAAGAATAATTAAGATTGATGTGAAAAGAAGGGTGACAGCTTGAAGGACTACCAAGAAAATCAAGGACAAAGGTAACAAGGAAGGCTTATCAAAGAATCAACACATGAACTAAACTGAGATCTAAAACTACAAAAGTGAGTTGTAGTCATACAGATCAAACCCTATTGTTTTCTTTATATTCATGGTAAACATTTTTTATTGAAATCCTTTTAATTAAAGGTTGGCCTAACAGTCATTGAAGGACATAACAGCCTATGTAAATCCTTTAAAAAGCTAACATTCTAGTGGAATGTTCTAAAGACCTCTAAAAAGGCCAGTCCTAATAGGGTGATTAAATCCTCTAACAAGGTCAAATTTAGTAGTGTGTATTGTAACCTTTAACAAGGTTGGCTCCCAATAGATCTCACTTAAAAAGAGTGAAAAAGTGGTGACATGTTGTTGGTGGTTTTTCCCAAATTGGGTTTCCACATTAAATCCTAGTGTCAAACTTTTTTTGAATGTTTTATGGTGTTTTACAATTACATTTTTAAATTCAACAAAGTATGTTATCTTAAGACAATGAACTACTAGTTAATAGTGTTATTCAGATAACAATAGAGATTGAGTTACATAAGGTTAAGATGAACAGAGAATGTTTAATTGTTTGCTTGTTCAAATGGTACTTATGGACCTTAAGTAACCAACCCCCCCTCCCCACCCCACCCCTCTCATTTTTTGTAAACATTCTAAAAAAAATTGTGAAACATTTGTTGAGATCCTCTACTACATGATATAGGCTAAAATAAATTAGTTATGACATGATGTTGTGATATAGGAGCATCCAGGGTTGTCTTGATATCCTGCTCATATTTGTTCATTTTTTCTATTGGAGCCGAGTGCAAGTGGTTTCTAAGTTTTTGTTACTTCTAAGTTGTTCAATGTTGGCTAAGTTGTTATAGCTAAAGTTGGCCAAGTTACTCTAGCTTATGTTGGCCGAGTTACTATAGTTGTTGAGTTATCATAGCTATTCAATGTTAGTTGAGTTATTGTAGCTACCATGTTATTGTAGCTATCTAGTGTTGGTCGAGTGTTCCTTCATGTGCTGACTGATCCTAATATTTACTGATGTTGAGTTCCTTCTATGACCAATTTTTTCTATGATTGGTTCTTAGTTTGAGCTGACTTATGTAATTAATTTGGATCATGAAATTATTGTTTTGATCTTGTCTTGGGATGTGTACATACCATTCTAAGGTTAGCCTTTCTATTTTGAAATGATCTAGAATCTTTTATAAGCTATTTTGGAAAGTATAAATAAGGGTGTTTAGGTTTAGGTTAGGTAATCACTATGAAAGTTGAAAGAAGATGTTCTTGGAATTCTGAATTTGAAGTTGGGTCATGGATTTTGAAGCTGTATTTGTTGGTTGTAACCCAGAAGGTCTTACACTTGGGCACATATGCAAATAATATAATGAAATAATAAATCATATTGAAGTTCCTTCTCTCTTTTTTTTTGTTCTCTATGTTGTTTTCTTCTATTGTGTTACTCAACAAGGTGATTGGATAGTTAGGTATGCCTCTTGCCTAACTATTTAGATCCATCCTTACATTAGGTGGTATTAGAGCTTGAGGTTCATCCTTATGGATATTGGATTATGTATAACCCTAAGTTGAATTTGGTTGTAGGGTGGAAAATATGTGGGTTTGACCTATAACTTGTAGAGGGTTATGATCTTGTAGGAACCTATTTGTAAAGATGGTTTCAGGAAGAGAAACTGATGACACTACTATTATGAACATGTTGAGACAAATTAAATCCTAATTAGATGTTTTGGATAAATTTTAGAGGAGATGAGTGCATCTTGATTATTTGAGTGATGATGAAGCAAAGGTGCCAAAAACTAATGCAGAACCTAAGGAAGATTGGGATGAGCAAAGATTATTGAGAGTATTGTCTAGGGAAAATACAAAGCCCACTATGGAATTTGTTCCTTATGATGGAAAATTGGACACCAATATTGTGTTGGAATGGATCTATAATATGGAGAAGTTATTTGAGTTTGAAGGAACTCTTGATAATAGGAAGGTAAAGATTGCAATTACTACATTGAAAGGTCATGCCTCACTGTAGTAGGAATATTTGCAAACTAATATACAAAGAAGAGGAAAAGAGATGATCAAGAATAGGCCAAAAATGGTGAGCAAGGTGAAGAAGAAGCTCCTTCCTACTAATTACCAAGTTAGCTTGTTGAGAAAGATTCAAAATTTAAGACAAAAGGACATGACTATGAAAGAGTATACTAAGGAATTTTGTAGTTTGGACATTAGATTTGGACATATAGATGATGAGGTTGAGAATGTTACAAGGTATCTAAATGGATTGAGATATAGAATTTAGGATGAGATAAGTTTTTTGAAATTGGAAAGTATGGAAGAAGCATACCAATATGCCTTGAAACCTAAGAAGATCTTGACAAAGAAGCCTGAACAAAGATAGAGAGGTAGAGGTGGTATGATGAGGAGAGATTGCTACTCCACCTTGGCTTATCCACCAAGGAACCCAAGTATCTTCTATATCCTTCTTAGGGTCTTATTTTCACCCTAACACTAGGGGAATACTTCCTCTATTCCCCTACTCCACAAATCCACTCCCATCGGCTTGAAATGCTTCACAAACTCCAAGGTTCAACTACATCCCTCATCTTGACTCCCACCACAAGATGAACCAAGACATTCACCAAGATTCCATGACCATTAGAGCTTCCATTCTCATTCATTCCATGATATTTAAGGTTCTTGAAGATATTTGAGACATTAGTTTGCATACGATCTTAAGATTTCCTTGTTTAGGAGGGCTACTAGGGTTGGTAGCAATTAGGCCTCCTAGTTGACCTTTTGGTTTCTAGTTCCAAAAATTTCCAAAGGACTTATAAAAAAAAATCTAGATTAGGATGTCCTTTTCAGATTACTCCAAGATTCACCTAGTTTCAGGTCACCAAGGTGTTCGTACAACCCCTTTCCAATTTATCCCTATTTTTAAGGGTTTTAAATATTCTAATTAAAAATTTACTAGGGTCATTTAAAATCCTTCCAAGATGACTTCCCCAAGACTTTTACCTTATTTTGGTGCACCTTGATTCAGCACTCCTTCCATCCAAACACCTATATTGGTCTTTTCAATCTATTTTTTGTGCCCTTGACCTTTGTCTTTTTGAACTTCACCAAGTCAAGTAGCCTCCTACTCGCCTAGGGCTTTGCTTTTAAAAATATAAAAACACCTCCAAAACACTCCAAAATGGAAATATATATAGTATATGAATTTCTCTTCTTGATACCAAAGGTCGATAGAGATTTGACCATCAGAATTCAAGAGAGATCCATTTTCCTCTATGCTACTCCTAATAGGGCAGTGAACTATACAATTACAAGTTGATTTTCTAACATCTACTTTAAAAAAAATTCAAGAACCAAAATCAAACTACTGTAAAATAAATTCAATCCTCTAACTATAAATCCAAATAAATAATCCCAATGAATCAATTCACATATGGATCTTGAGCCTGCAAGTTGACAGTAATAGGAAAATGCTTCAAGTTTGTTATTACTTCAAAGTTGAATCTGTACAATCTAAACACCAACCCTTCTTCTGGGTGAGTAATGATGTTTTATACCCCTTTTTCACATGTGTAAACTTCTTCTATGGACCCATAACCAAAAAATTGCAAGTTGCTTGGTTTTGGCAACTTGTTGTCAATGTTGTAAACTGAAACTTTTTGCAAAATACAAAGTTGCTTGAGCAACTTCTTACAACTTTGCACTTTGACCATGTATAGACTTCAAGACATCTTAAATGAGTCTAGTAAGGTCCAAAATTAATTTCTAACATGATTTCCCAACTCGAGATTTTTTGGTCAAATCTTGGTCAACCCTTGACTCATTCAAGCAATTACAAGCAACTGAAATATTCTAAGGACACTGCCTAAGTTTCCACTTTCTCACACTCACCTACCCATTTACATGACTCTAATCACACCCTTAGGGATTCATATTTATCCCTTATTCCCTAATGGTTGGCTAAAATCACCTACAAGCCAAAGCTTCTAAGACCTTGCATTATGATCCCTAGGTGCTCCTGCACCATTCTACCCCTGCAACAAAAAACTTAAGGAGGATCTTCAAGTAACACATCCATGTTTATACCTATCTTTTTGAAATCAATCTTGGCTACCCAGGTAGCTTCTATAGTAGGAATATTCTTCTTTCACAAGGTGCTCCATGTAGACTTTGTGCCTAGTCTTTTTCTTTACCTTGTAATCAAGTATCCTTTCAGCCTTTTGCTTAATTGGAGTAGGTATGTTGATGTCCTTGATCACCTTATCAACCTCTGAGTTCTTTGCATCCTTTGTCAATTCAGGGCTTTTGTATGAAACTAGATCTTTCACATTGAAGATGGGTGAAAGGGACTCCTTAAGAAAATCTATCTTATATGCATTTTGACCATACTTGTTCAAGACCTTACATGGTCCTATCCTTTTCATCTGAAGTTTACTTGAAACTCCATTTTTCTATCTCTTCTTGTTTAGGTGTACTAGAACCCAGTCTCCTACTTGGAACTGAATATCTATTCTTCCCTCATCTATATTTCTCTTCAATTGTTGATTAGCCTCTATAAGAGTCTTCTTAACCTAGTCAGGGATTTCCTTCATTGACTAGGCAAAATCTCCAGCATGTCCACTAACTTCTTCATGCTTCCTCAATTCTCTAAGCTGAAAAACTCCCCTTGGATGTAAACCATACACAATTTGAAATGGACGTTTCCTAGTGATTCTATTTACACTGTCATTAGAGGCAAACTTAGATTGTGGTATGATCTTATCCCATAACTAACCATATTCCTTAGTTAAGCATCTTAGTAATTTTTCCAACACTCTATTGATGACATCAATTTGACCATCAATTTGGGGATGCTAAGCTGAGCTATGAGCCAAGTTGGTGCCTAACCTCTTCCGTAGTGTTTTCAAAAAGTTCCCCATGAACTTGACATCCCTATCTAATACAATGTTGATAGGTAGTCCATGAATCCTAACTAGTTCCTTGAAGAAAAGGTGTGCTATGTAGATAGCATCATGAGTTGTCTTGCATGGTATAAAGTGACTCATCTTACTAAATCTATCCACTACAACAAATACACTATCAAAATCAGTTCTTTTCCTTGGTAATCCAACTATGAATTCCATACTTATGCATTTCCAAGGCCTGTTAGGTATTGGTAAAGGTTGGTATAACCCAGAATTTGAAGAAGTTCCCGTAGCCTTCTGAAAAATGATACATTGCTCAACATATCTTCTAATATCCCTTTGCAATTTTGGCCAATAATAGTGTCTACTCACAAATTCTAAGGTTTTATTTAGTCCAAAATACCCACTCAAACTCCCATTGTGTTTTTATTGGATATAGTTTCCCTTATGGAACCCATTGGAACACATAACTAGTTATCTTTAAACAACAAACCATTTTGTAGAGTATAGTTAGCAAACTCACTATGAAAATGCTTGTTAAATGATGAACATACCTGGCTTGGTAAGCTTCTAAAAAATATTCATTTCCCTCACAAAGCTCATTGAATCCCTCTATGCCAATGCTCTTCAACTAAACATATCTTCTAATATCCCTTTGCATTCTTGGCCAATAATAGAGTCTACTCACAAGTTCTAACATTTTATTCAATCCAAAATACCCACTCAAACTTCCATTATTATTATTTTTTGGATACAATTTTCCATTATTGAACCCTTTGGAACACATAACTAGTTATCTTTAAACAAAAACCATTTTGTAGGGTATAGTTAGCAAACTCACTATGAAAATGACTATTAAATAATGAGCATACCTAGTAAGCTTCTAAAAAATATTCATTTCCCTTATAAAGGTCATTGAATCCCTCAATCCCAATGCTCTTCAATAGAATTTCTTGGACTATTAGGAGCCTCCTACTCAATGCATTTTCCACCTTGTTAGCTTGCCCCTTTTTGTGCTTAATTGTGAATGTGTATGCTTGTAAGAACTCCATCCACTTAATGTGCCTCAAACTGAGTTTATTCTATGTATTGATGAAGCTCAAAGCTTGATTGTCAATATAGACCACAAATTCTTTAGGCAATAGATAATGCCTCCATTTCCTAAGTGCTTGGACTAATGCATACAAGTCTAGATCAAAGAAAGAATATCTTGACTTAGTCTTATTCAACCTTTCATTGAAAAATACCACGTCTTCCCTCTTGTAATGCCTTGCTCAGAGATCCTTGGAACAAGGATAATTAAAAGCTAAGATAAAAAAAAATTAAACAAGTATGGATGCACATGAAAATCAACATACAAGTATCTATAATATCACAATAAAAGATTTAATCGATAATCCCAACATCCAACAAATCTCCAAACGCCACTACCAAACTAACACGCTCAAACTAAAATCAAAATCCAAAGATGACAATAGAACATAAAATCTCAAATCTATTAAAGCATGGAAATACAAGCAACTTAAAAGGGTACTCAGATTGCCAAATTACATTCCCCAAAAAATAGCAGAGATGCCCCCTATTTTCCATGCGAGAAAACATGACTAAAAATCTTGTTCAAGGAGTAACTTATCATGTGAGAAAGTACACCATGCCACATGAGGAAACACTTGGTGTAGCATCCAAAATATATTGCACTAGTAATGAGGTTCACATGAGGAAGTACAAAGAACCACGTGAAGAAATGCAAAGTTGTGTATGAGGAAATCCCAAGTCTCACACTAGAGAGAGTAAAATATTGTGTGAGGAGTAGCAACAGCAAGCAAGATAAGCACAAGAGAGTAGATAGGTAAAACAATTCCTCCATACTAGGGAGTATGAGATCCAAAAATCAAGGCTTAGACACTCAAACACAAAAATTGAAAGATGGAAACTACATCTAACCATCTGAAACATAGTTGTAAAGGAAATGTATTGAAAGAAACATCACAATGTACAAAAAAAACACAACTCATGCATGGTTCCTCTCAACCATAATAGCATCATGAGACCACAAAGGCCTTAGCCATCCCCCACATGTAACATCCCAAACTGCCAACTAAATAGGTGGAACTGTCTTATGAGGATGTCACTACTAAAATGTAATAACATTATAAGAACAAGAAAACTAACATGCTAAACCAATAACTAATAGATACTCCAACTAACCAAATCACATCATCTAATCATATACAAAACATCATAATATAGGAATGTGTCAATTGAACTAATATCATCTAAACATGATATCCAAGCATTCCAATGAAAGCATAAATCACAAGGAAGCATACTCTAGAATCTTGAATATACCAATTGAAAATCAAGCACCGGTCATACTAGAATACTAGACTGTCCCTATACACTGGTCCCTAGAAGTGGTATAGGTTGCTACACCTCCCAACCATCTAAAACCCATAGGTCCACTCCTACTATGTTGATAAAGATAATGATCCAACCATGAACACACATAAAGAGAACATCCATGGCTAACACTCACACCATACAATAAAGAGGACTGCAACCAAGATCATGAGATAATGAGAGTGGATCAAGTCTTGGTTAGACAATCTATGGGTCACTATATAGGGGCTTGTTGCAAGGGAAATAAATTGGCATCAAGTATCCCAAGATGGTGGTGGCAGCATCAACTTCCCAATGGAAGGTGCACAATCTTATGTTCTCGGACTTAACCAATTGCTCACATAGAAAGTGTCCTCAAAATGAATCAGGTGTTGACTTAGAATTTGATTATCTTTCATTTATTACCCAGTTAATTTATTTAATTATCACTTAGTTAGAACTTCTTTACATCAACCTTCAGGTAATATTCACCAAGGTTGCAAGAGAAGCCCCCCCATGCTACCCTACATACCCATACTCATTACAACAATGAGTGCCCATAGGCATGCATAGTCCCAACCTAACCCCAATAAAAAAAATCAACTAAAATACAAATGGGAGATCATGCCTCGCAAGTCACCTGAAAAATGTATGTGCACGTGCTTGTGTGTGGCATACCACCATCATGAAGATCATAAGACAAGAACTAGATGAGAACACAAGTAAAAAATAACACTCAACTAAATACAATCTTGGGAGGATGGATGTGATACACATCCCAATGCAACATAAAAGTGCAACAATGGTCTAAGTGACATCCTATGGATGATCTAGGTTCTTGACCAACATCGTACCAAGAAAACTTGAGAAAATTGGGTGGCATGCAAATTGAGGTAAAAACCCCAAAGCTCAAAAACTTCAAAAATAAAACCCATTTGGTCTTTGAGCATAAAAGCTAAGAAAATCCAATAAAATTGAGGTTTAGATACCATATGCAAAAATGACCAGCATAACAGTGCAAAATCTCAAACCCTCATCCTGATAAATAGGAAAACATTTATACCTGACCAACTGGGTAGAACTAGCAATCAGAAATGGAGGGGAACACTAGTTCTTAGCCTCCTAGCATACAACTACCAAAAATAGAAGTAGAAACAAAGATAAAATTAAAAAATGGGAGAGCCCTACCTGATAGCTAAAAGGACTAAAATAGGAATCTGACAAATAAAATAAATATCCCACGGAAGCTATCGAAAGTCACGGCAAAGCAAGGTCTCCCCAAACTGGATCCAATGAGATCAATCTCACGAAGATCCCATGCATGTAACTCTCACAAAAAATAGAAACATAATCCTCTAGAAGAGTATTTTGGGAAAAAGCTCTCAAAAGTTTAATTTCCAAAAGTGAGAAGTGAGTAATTAATTTCCTCTTTGAATACTTATTCACTTTTCGAGTGAATAATCGATTAGGGTGAATAACCAGGAAGACTAACTAAACCCAGAATCAACCCAAATGAAAATAGGATATTCCATGTAATTGGAATTCATCTATGGAAAATTTTCTAGAAATTAAAATTAATTAAAAATAAAGCCCAAAAACCCAAAATCACAAAAATTACCATAACAACTTTTGCGACAATGTGAACCTCTAAATGCATAGACATGTTCACAGGTCTAATCACATAATGCAAATGAGTCCAAATTTATCAAATAAATATAAGGTTTAAATTAAAAACTTAAATAAGATGTGTTAACCATATAAGGATGACATTGGTTAAATATGAATAGTTGAATCACTAACTCCGTGTATCACTACCAGAGATATAAATCCTACATACTAAAACACATGATCAAGTGCAATTGCATATAATAACATAGCTGAAGTAATAAATATATTAAATAATCTAATTTAACCATTTATTTAATTATACTAAAATAATCCATTTACATTACTCATGTTTGCATAAAGCATAATGAAGCAATAATGAATTAAATAACCATTGCATTAAATCCAACATATAACATAATTAGAGATTTGTCCAAATACTAGATAACCAGATATCATCATAAATCATATTGTCATCTCAAAATGGCATCATCATGCAAATATAATAAAATAAATAGCATAGTAGTCTAACATCTATGATACTAAAATCAAAGTATAACATATGACCCTAAGGTCATCTCAAATGTAAATAATAACATGAGTAACAATTATCTCTTAGATCAAAATATAACAAGGTACAGACTACAACCACGAGAGGTGCTACATCCTCCCCCACTAGGCATAGACTTACTCCTGGAAGCCTACAAAAAGATAGAGGTACAAATCTCTCAACTGTGTAGCATCTTCCCAAGTAGAAAAAGTCTCATCGCTTAGGTCCCACTGGACCCTTACCCGCTCTATGTCCCAACCTCTCAAAGTCAATCTCCAATGCTAAAAGATACAAATGGTCTCCAAAGAAAGTTGTTCATCCTCCACCTACAAAGCATCCCAATCAAGAGCATGGATCACAATGGGTTATACTGTCTCAGAATAGAAACATGAAAAACATCATGGATGTATGATAGGCTAGGTGGCAATGCTAGTTGATAAGCAATAGGACTGATCCTCTTGAGGATCTCAAATAGTCTGACAAAATATGGCACCAAATTAGAGCCTTTCCCATAATAGATGGGGTGCTTCCTCAAACACACTCTCAAAACCACCCTGTCACCAACAGAAAAGTGACGATCCAACCTATGGGCATCTGCATACTTCTTCTACCTATCCTAAGTAGTAACCAAATTATCTCTAATGTGAACAACATGTTGATCCATATCCTAAAGCATCTCTAGACCTAAAAGTGCATGGTCCTCCAAATGATCTTAACTTAAAGGGGTATAGCATGGTCTATTGTACAAGGAATGAAAAGGTGACATGCCAAAAGAAATATGATACATGTTGTTATATGAAAACTCAACAAGGTATAAATAATCCTCCCACTTCACCTATCTTTCCCTAACATACATGTAAAGCATGTCTACTAGAACTCTCTCTATTGTACCATCGGTCTTTGGGTGATAACCCAAACTAAAACTGAGTTGCATGCCAAAAGCATGTTGAAGAAACATCCATAGTGCTGAAGCAAACACTAGATCTCTATCCAAAATAATCTGATGAGAGATCCCATGCAAGAAAACAATATGTTTCAAGAAAACATGCACTATAGAAGAAGTTGTGTAGCATGTCCTCATGGGTGAAAAATGTGTTACCTTGGACAACTTTTCCACTATCACCATAATACAATCATGTCATTGTGATCACATAGGCAACCTCATGATAAAATCAATAGATATTGTATACCATTTCCACTCTGGAATGCTATGTAGTTGTAAAAGACCTACCAGATGTTGATGCTTTGTCTTCACTCTCTAGCACTTGAGACATCTAGCAACAAAATCAGAAAAATTTTACATCATCCCTACCCAAAAGTACAACTCTTTAAGGTTGGCATGAATCTTCTTGATGTCAAGATGTGTAAAATATAGTGCACAGTGTGCTTCCAAAAAATCCAAGGTACAAAGATCACAAGACACTAGTACATAGATATGCCCCAAGTGTCATAGTAGTCCATTAGACTCAAGAAAATAACCTACAAACCTCCGCTCAATGGTACATACAAACTCAATCTCCACCCTAACCTCTTGATACCATGTGTCACCAGGTAGAGCCTCCAAGATACGGCCTCGTAATTCCACTCCCAATGAAAAAATTGATATCTCATGTCGCCTCCTACTTAGGGAATCTATGATGAAATTTTCTTCCCCTTTAATGTAGTGAACATCAAATTCATATTCACCCAGGAACTCCATCCAGTGATGTTGTCATGCATTTAGGTTTGGTTGAGTAAAAATATACTACAAGCTCCTATGATCACTATACAACTCAAAATTGTATCCCAAAAGGAAATGCCTCTAATGAACAAGAGCATGCACTATTGTCGCAAGTTCTAAATCATAAGTGGGGTAGTTAATCTCATGGTCCTTGAGTTTTCTAGACACATATGTAATTACACAACCATCCTACATTAACACCGCACCTACACCTTCTAGCGAAGCATCTGTGCAAACCATAAAATTGCCTATAGAATTAGGCACTACAAGGACTAGTGCACTAGTCAAAAATTCCTTAAGAGAAATGAATGTTGTCTCACATTGGTCTAACCAAACATACTTCTTCCCTTATCACTACAAGGAAGTTATGGGATGAGCTACACATGAGAAGTATTTGATGAAGTGACAGTAATAACCCACCAATCCAATGAAACTATGAACCTCAAAAACATTAGTGGGTACTAACCAATCCATGATAGCTCAAATTTTCTTTGGATCCACTACAATACCATCACCAGTGATGATATGCCCCAAATACTTTACCTCCAATTGGAAGAATCCACATTTACCCATGTTGCCATACAATTGATGATCTCTTAAGAACTGCAATGCCTAGCATAAATGGACCTCATGTTCCTCAATAGTCTTTAAATAGATCAATATGTCACTCAAGAATACAATGACACATCGATCAAGGTACTTTTGAAATACTTCATTCATTAAACTCATGAACACCAATGGTGCATTGGTTAACCCAAAGGGTACAACCGTGAACTCATAATGCCCATATCATGTACAAAAAGTTGTTTGATGAATGTTGGCCTCCTTAATATGAAGCTAATGGTATCTTGACTTAAGATCAATCTTTGAGAACACTCATGCTCCCTTCATCTAATTGAACAAGTCATCTATCCTTGGAAAAGAGTATCAATTTTTCACCGTAACCTTATTCAACTATCGGTAGTCAATGCGTAAATGCAATGATCCACCTTTCTTCTTCATAAAGATGACTGGTGAATCCCATAGGGATACACTAGGATGAATATGGCCCTAGGCCAACAATTCCTCCAACTACAATCTAAGCACACTTAACTCCTAAGTAGTCATGTGGTAAGGAGCTCATAAAATCAGCTTCACTCCTGGTATGAGATCGATCCAAAAATCAATATCATACTATGGTGGCATACCTGGCATCTCATTAGGAAACACATCTACATACACATGAAGGAGTGAGTGATCATCAAGTTTCATCATATGAATCATGGCCTCCTCAAGATCACTAATAGAGACTACAAAAATCTAACATCCCTTTTGTACACTCCACTTTAGCTGGTTAGCTGAGATTATCCAAAGTGAGATTGGTCTTTGGACCCCTAAAACTTCCACCTACCCACTTATGTCATCAACACATTGTATCGACTTATGGCAAAAATCTATATTCACCTAATGGGAAGCTAACCAATCCATGCCCAACACAATGTCATATGATCCTAATAGTAGGATACAAAGATCAATTATGGTGGTGAAGATGCCAAAGTTCAATCTACAACCAGTAACCAAGGAGTCTACCAGAACTTTGAATCTTATGGCTAACTCAACCTACCACTATCGACCTGACATGCTATCACTAGCCCACATTGTTGAACAAGAGATGGTGAAATAAGAAAATTTGAAGCACCTGAGTAAAGCAATATTGAAGAGGAAATACCATGCAACGTACCTATAGCCTCAACTATGGTACCCTGATGCTCAGCTTGATAGTTATCAACTGCCATAAATACTTGATGGTTTTGACCAGCATCTCCCACAGTAGGCTCTTATCTAGTTGTACCTCTACTAGGTCCTGTAGATGGCTTAATAGGACATTTCCATGCTTCATGGCCAAGTTTACCACAAGAGAAACATTCTCCTAGAAATTTGGAACTATTCTCATGGCTACCTTGGGTAGGACTAGAATAAGGTACACTACCTTGCTAGAGTTTTGTTGGCTTCTCTAAGAAAGGTGATTCTATTGAGACTTTTGACCATGGCTCTAGTTATCTCCTTTCTTCCCCAAGGCACCTAAATTTTGTCTAACCACCTTGTGAGGGCTTGGCCCTTTCTAGAGGATGAGTTAACCTATGCATCCTATCTTGAAGTCTTGGCACAATGGTTTTGAGAACCTAATTTACCACTAAACCCTCTAGCCAAATTACTCTCTACAATTTGAGCCTTCTCCATCACAAGGATAAGTGTCCTGGATTGATGCATATGAACATTTCCAATAAGGGAGTCCTTTAGATCTCAGATAAAATGTTGAGTAAGGAGTATCTCATTATGATTATAGCATGAGTATTGCCTAAGCTCAAAGAATCTAATCTCATACTGGTCCACTATCATGTTCCCTTATCTAATATCATGGAACTCATAAATATGAGCCTCTTTGAACTAAGGAGATATGAATCTCTCTTGGAACCTCTCTTCAAAGATCTCCCAGGTGAGATCTACAATGTTGATTTGGAGCTCTTGTGCCTATATATTCCACCAAATGGATGTGTCATCCCTCAATTGCATAATTGTACAACAAGCCTTCAAATTGGTTGCATATGGATACATGGTAAAATAATGCTACATGTCCAATAACCAAGTCTTTTCCCTGAGGCCACCTCCCTTTCCATCATAGAATGGTGGTTTGGACTCCTCAAGAGTCTTCCTAATGTCCAAATAGATGGAATCCTCATCATCATGGTTCCTACCACCCCAATGGTGTTTTTGACCACCTGATGATGTATGAGAATGTTAATGCTCCTCCCTATGCTCAGACATGTGGGAATCTCCATGATGAGATCTCTCTTCCTGACCATGCTCATGTTGGTTTTCCCAATTGAGCTATGATCTCTTATAACAAAGGCATCAGTGCCCCAATGCCACCCTAATCATTGATACCCTATTCTCCCTCTCCATCCTATCATTCCTCCTCATGGTGTTCTTCTTCATTAATAATTTTTTGGTTACCACCCTGACCACTAGGTCTACGTGCAAGAAGAATCACTATAGTGAAACAAGATAAGGTCAGATTCACACGTTAGAAGCATAAGAGTCATGAACATAAACCATAATGAGATTTCAAAATAATAAACATAAGATAACAATACACACACTGAAACAAAACATAGTAGAAGCATAACACAAAGATCCCAATGTTGCAACATGGGCTCTGACACCAGATGTAATACCCTACTTCTAGATCCTTGGAACAAGGATAATTAAAAGCTAAGATTTAAAAAAAAAATTAAAAAAGTATGGATGTACATGAAAATAAATATACAAGGATCTATAAGATCTCAACAGAAGACTTAACTGATAATCCTCACATCTGACGAATCTCCAAATGCCACTACTAAACTGACACGCTCAAACTAAAAATGAAATCCAAGATGACAAAATAACATATAATCTTAGATCTATTGAAGCATGGAAATACAAGAAACTCAAAGGGTACTCAAATCACCAAATTGTGTTCTCCGCAAAACAACAGAGATGCCCCTTATTTTCCATGCAAGAAAACATAGTTGATAGTCTCACGAGAGGAAGTACCTTTTTTTGCAAGAAACTACACCATGTCACGTGAGGAGCTAACCTCTCACAAGAGGAAATGCTTGGTGTAGCAAACAAAATACATTTCACTGGTGCTAAGGTTCATGCAAGGAAGTGCAAAGAACCATGCAAAGAATTGCAAAGTTGTGTGCAAGGAAATGCCAAGATTTACACTAGAGAGTAAAATCTCATGTAAGGATTCACAACATCAAGCAAGAAAAACATAAGATTATAAGATAGATAAAACAATTCCTCCACACTGAGGAGTACCTGATCCACAAATCTAAGCTTAAACACTCGAACACAATAATAGAAAGATGGAAACTGCATCTAACCATTTGAAACATAGTCATAAAGGAAATGTACTAAAAGAAACATTACAATGTACAAAAACAACACATCTCATGCATAGTACCTCCCACCACTAATAGCATCATGAGACTACAAAGGTCCTAGCCATCCCCCGCAAGTAACATCCCAAACTACCAACTAGATAGTCAAAGCTATCTTATGAGGATGTCACTACTAAAATGTAATAACATCATAAGAATAAGAAAAATAACATGCTAAACCAATAAGCAATAGATACTCCAACTAAGCAAATCACATCATCTAATCATATGCTAGAAATCATAATATAGGAATGTGTCAATTAAACTAACATCATCTAAACATGATATCCAAGCATTCTAATGAAAGCATAAATTATAGGGAAGCATACTCTAGAATCTCATATATTCCAAGTTAACATCAACCACCAGTCACACTAGAATAATAGACCATTCTTGTACATTAGTCCCCAGCAATGCTATAGGTAGCTATGCCTTCCAACCATGTGAAACTTGTAGGTCCACTCCCGTCATGTTGATAGAGATAATGATCCAACCACAAACACACATAAAGAAAATGTCCATGGCTAACACTCATGCTAGATAGTAAAGAGGACTACAACCAAGATCATGAGACAATGAAAGTGGACCAGGTCTTGGTCAGGCACTCTATGGGTCACTATATAGGGGCTCGCTGGAGGGTGCATAGCTTGGCATCAAGTAGCCCAAGCTAGTGGTGGTAGCATCAACTTCCCAACATAAGGCACATAATCCTAGCAGCATCAACTTCCCAATGGAAGGCACACAATCCTATGTCCTCAGACTCAACCGAGTGCTCACATAGCAAGTGTAGTCAGACTAATTTGGGTTTTCACTAAACATTTTATTATCTTTCCTTTACTACCCAGTTAATTTATTTAGTTATCACTTAATTATAACTTCTTTACATCAACCCTCTGGGAAATAGTCACCAAGGTTGCGAGAGAAGCTCCTCCATGCTACCGTACATACCCATACTCATCACAATGATGAGTGCTTGTAGGAATGTATATTCCCAACCCAACCCAGTAAACATAACTCAACCAAAATAAAAATGGGAGATCGAACCTCACAAGTAACCCAACAAATGTGTGCACATGTGTTCATATGTGGTCCACCACCATCACAAAGATCATAACACAAGGGATGGATGAGAACACAAACATAAAACAACACTCTGCAACCAAATACAAGCTCAAGAGGATGGATGCAACATGCATTCTAATGCAACATAAAAGTGCAAGAATGGTCTAAGTGACATCCTACAGATGATCTAGGTCCATGACCAACACCATTCCAAGAAAATAAAACCCATTTAATCTTTGGGCACAAAAGCCAAGAAAATCCAATAAAATTCAAGTTTGGACAAAGTATGCAAATATGGTTAGCATAATGGTATGAAACCCCAAACCCTCATCTTAAAAAATAGGAAAGCGGTCATACCCATCCAACCGAGTAGACCTAGCAATCAGAAATGGAGAGGAACACTAGTGCTCAACCTCCTAACATAAAGCTACTAGAAAAAAAAGTAGAAATGAAACTAAAAAATAAAAATGGGAAAGCCCCACCTGATAGCCAAAAGGGCTAAAATGGGAATCATCCAAATAAAATAAATATCCCACGAAAGTTGTTGAAAGTCATGGCAAAGCAAGGTCTCCCCAAGCTTGATCCAACAAGACCAATCTTGCAAAGATCCTATGCTAAGTAGCTCTCACAATAAACAAAAATGCAATCCTCTAGAAGAGGATTTTGGGAATAAGCTCTCAAAATTCTAATTTCCAAAAGTGAGAAATGAGTAATTAATTTCCTCTTTGGATACTTATTCACTTTTTGAGTGAATAATCGATTAGGGTGAATAACCAGGAAGATTAGGTAAACCTCCAATCAACCCAATGAAAATAGGTTATTCCATGTAATTGGAATTCATCTATGGCAAAGCTACCAAAAATTAAAATCAATTTAAAAAGCTCGAAAACCCAAAATCACAAAATTTACCATAACAACTTTCACAACAATGTGAGCATCTAAATTCAAAGACATGTTCATAGGTCTAATCATAGAATGCGAATGAATCCAGATTTATCAAATGGCTGGAAGGTTTAAATTAAACACTTAAATAAAATACATCCACCATCTAGGGATGACATTGCTTAAATATGAACAACTGAATCACTAACTCTATATACCACTGCCAGGGATATAAATATTGCACAGTAAAACACATGATCAAGTTCAATTGCATATAATAACATAGCCAAATCAATAAATGCATTAAATAACCCAATTTAACCATTTATTCAATTATACTAATATAATCCATTTACATCACTAATGTTTGCATAAAGCATAATGAAGCAAGAATGAAGTAAATAACCATATCATTAAATCCAACATATAACATAATCAGAGATAGGTCCAAATACTAGATAACCAGATATCATCATAAAACATACTATCATCTCAAAATGGCACCATCATGCAAATATGATCAACTAAACAACATAGTATTCTAACATCTATGATACAAAAAATCAAAGTAAAATAATTGACCCTCATGTCATCTCAAATGTAAACAATAACATGAGTAACAAGCATCTCTTGAATCAAAATATAACAAGGTACAAACTACAACCATAAGAGGAACTACACCTCTTGACTTAGGACTTCTCCTACAGCAATCTAACTTGTATCACACTCTGCAATGAACAACTAATCAAAATTTGGCAAAACTAGTAGGGTTGTGTAGCAATTTCTTTCTTCAATCTCTTGAACCCTTGATATGTTGCTTTGTTCCACACAAACTTTGTTTTAAGTCATCCCTTGATGGCATCCAACATAGGTGCAAAAATTTCACTAAATATCATCACAAAATTCCTTTAGAATTGAACCAATACATGGAATCTTCTAGCTTTTGTCCTTATTTTGGGAGTTGGCCAGTTTAGAATAGCCTCCACCTTACTTGGATGCATCTTTAAATCCCTTTGGGAAATCACAAAGCCTAAGTACACCAATTCTTGTTTCATAAACTCATTCTTTTCAAGATTAATAGTGAGGTTCTCCTCTTGTAGCTTTTTTCAATACCAACTCTAGATGATTCATGTGTTCCTCCATTGTTTTACTAAAGATAAGGATGTCATCTAAGTACACTACTAAAAAATCTCCTATATAGTCCTTCAAGACTTCATTCATCAATCTCATAAATGTGCTTGTTGCATTTGTAAGACCAAAAGGCATAACAAGCCACTCATAAAGTCCTTTTATGGTTTTAAATGTAGTTTTCCACTCATCTCCTTCCTTCATCCTAATTTGATGATAACCACTTTTAAGGTATATCTTGGAGTAGTATTTAACACCACCATGACAATCCATCAAATCTTTTATTCTAGGAATAGGAAACCTATATCTAATAGTTATGTTATTTATAACCATAAAATCAATACACATTCTCCACTTACCTCCTTTTTTTGGTGCTAAGACCACTGGAACTACACATGGATTGATGCTCTTCCTAATGAGGCGTTGATCCATAAATTTGTATACTTGTCTAGCTATCTCCTTGTGTTGATCAAGAGTCATCTTGTAGGCAGCTTTGTTGGAAAAGGATGCCCCTGGTACAAAGTAAATTTGATGACTTGCTACTCTTTTAGGAGGTAAGGTAGCAGGTGTCCCTTCCCAAATGATATCTTGAAATCCCTCAAGTACCTATTTTACTTCACTAGGAATAGTAGACTATTTGGTGACTTCTTCTTCCTTGGGTTTTAACACAATGGAAAATCTAATGCCTTCATCATGTTTGATGTCATTCAAGAACTCTTTTCCACTCATCAATAAGTTGTATAATGTTGGTGCTTCATCAAATTCCTCTTCCACTAAGGACTATGTTTTGTAAGTCACTCCACTCTTCTTAAAAGTATAGTCATTCCTCTTTCCTTGATGTACAACATCTCTATCAAATTTCCACGGTCTGCCAAACAGAGTAATACATCACAAATTACTTTGTCATTATAATCCCCAATAGAAAACTCAACCCAAGCTTACTCATTCACTAGCACATTTTGTCCCTTATTCAACCAAGTCACTCTATAGGTATGAGTATGAGGTTTCTTAACAAGTTCTAGTTTCTCCACTACTTCCTTTGAGATGATATTGTTAGTAGACCCTAAGTCTATTATCACTTTACAAACTTTTCCAAGGATCCTACATTTGATCCTAAATAATGATCATTTTTGTTTAGGTTCCTCTTTATTTAGTTCTCTAATCAAAACTCTTTTGAACATTAGGTTTTCTCCCTTCTTTGAAGTGAGTATTAACTCTAAATTGGTAACATCATCCTCCTCTCCTTGAGCATAAGTCACCTTCTTCTCTCTTTGGGATGAGGAAGATGACTTATTAGGATACCTATAAGCTTGGTGTCCTAGGTTGCCACAATTGTAGCACTTCATAGTAGCAAAATGTGTACTCCTACCAAAACTATTGAATCTTCATCTTCCTCCACTATTAGGGCCTCTTCCTCTATTGTAACCACCCCTATTTTTCCATCACTAGATTTCTCATGTAGCTTTGAGTCTCCTTGGTTCTTAGATTCATTTCTTCTTCCTCCATATCCACCCCTATGGGTACCTCTAACATCTCTACCTCTACCCCTACCCTTTGAATTGGATTCTTGCATCTCTGTGTTCTTCTCTTCCACCTTAAGTGCCAATTAAAAACACTTATGAATAGTGGTGGGGGTCCATAGATTGATCTCTTCTTGAATCCCCCATCTCAAACCTCCCAAATACCTAGCAACCTTCACACTTTTGTCCTCTTATATTTTGGACCTTTAACATATCTTTTGAAACTCCTATGTATAAGAGGCAATATCCATGTCCTTCTATTTTAGACTTTGTCTTTTCTTATGAAGCTGTATATCATAATACTTAGGTAGATAGTTATCCCAAATTTTGTCACCACGGCCTTCCAAATAGTTATTAGTTTCTTGCTTTCTTTCTCCCTCTCTTTTTGGAGAAATGTCCACCAAGTTAGGGATGGTTCCCTAAATATTTTCTTTGCAACCTTCACCCTGTGAGCCTCTGTGACTCCTTTACACTCAGAGTGATTCTCCATGCCCTCTATCCATTACATTACCAACTCTAAATCCATTTTTGTTGTGAACAAGGGTATACCTTCCAATGACTTTCCACTCATTGCCTTAAGGGGTTTGAGGAAGGGTTCCTCTTGCATAGGGGGGTCTGGTTTAGGTTGTATATCTTCTTCATTTATGGTTGTTCCCTTATCTCCATTCCCTTATAGCTTATCTTTAACTTGTTATATTGTCTCTGCAACCTCTTCAAGTTTCTCTTTCATGGCCTCTAAGAATTCTTCTAAAAGCCTATTTCTCTCCCTTTGTTTTGTCAAATCCCTTGCTAGCTTTGCATTCATCACCATGGTGCTCTCACCTACTAACTCTCCTTCCAAGCTAGACATGCACTTATCCCAAATCTTTCACTTTCTCTAATACCAATTTGATGAGGAGGGATTGCTACTCCACCTTGGCCTATCACCAAGGCAATCAAGGCTCTTCTCTAGCCTTCTTAGGGTCTTATTTTCACCCTAAAACTAAGGGAATACTTCCTCTATTCTCCTACTCCACCAATCCACTCCTATTAGCTTGAAATGCTTCACAAACTCTAAGGTTCAACTTCATCCCTTGTCTTCAATCCTATCACAGGATGAACCAAGACATTCACCAAGCTTCTATGACTAGTAGAGATCCCATTCTAATACATTTCATGATATTTAAGGTGCTTGAAGTTATTTGATTAATTAGTTTGCATACAATCTCAATATTTCCTTGTTTAGGAGAGCTGCTACCTAGAGTCAGTAGCAATTAGGCCTCCTGGTTGACCTTTTGGTTTCTAGTTCCAAAACTTTCCAAAGGACTTGTCATACAAACTCTAGATCATGATACCCTTTTCAAAGTACTCCAAGATTCACCTAGTTTTAGGTCACCAATGTGTCTGTACAACCCCTTTCCAATTTATCCCTATTTTAAGGGTTTAAAATATTCCAATCAATAATTTACTAGGGTTATTTAAAAACCTTCCAAGATGGCTTCCCCAAGACTTTTCGCTTGGTGTGGTGCACCTAAATTCATCACTCCTTCCATCCAAACAATTGGATTGGTCTTTTCAATCCATTTAATTTACCCACGACCTCTATCTTGTCAAACTTCACCTAGTCAGGTAGCCTCCTACTCACCTAGGGCTTTTCTTTTAAAAATAGAAACCCACCTCAAAAACACTCCAAAAAGGAAATATATACAATATATACATTTATCTTCCTAATTCCAAATATACATAAATATTTGACCATTGGAATTCAAGAGAGAGTCATTTTCCTTTATGTTGCTCCAAACAGGGCAGTAAACTATATAATTACAAGTTGATTTTCTAACACCTACTTAAACAAAAATTAAAGAACTCAAGTCAAAGTACTAAAAAATACATTCAATCCTCTAATTTTAAATGCAAATCAATAAGCGTAATCAATCCATTCACATCTAGACCTTGAGTATGCAAGTTGACTGTAACAAGAAAATGCTTCAAGTTTGATATTACTTCAAAGTTGAATCCATACAATATGAATAGAAACCCTTATCCTAGGTGAGTAATGGTATTTAATATCCCTTTTTTATGTGTAGAAACTTGTTGTATGGACCCATAACCAAAAAATTGCAAGTTGCTTGGTTTTGGCAAATTGTTGTCAATGTTGTAAAGTGCAACTTTTGCAAAATGCGTGAGCAAATTTTTACAACTTTTCACTTTGACCATGTATAGATCTAAGGACATCTTAAATGAGTCTATCAAGGTCCAAAACCAACTTCTATCATGATTTCCCAACTCAAGTGTATTTGTTCAAAGCTTGCTCAACCCTTGACCCATTTAAGCAATTACAAGCAACTTAAACATTCTAAGGACACTACCTAACTTCCCACTTTCTCACACTCATCTACCTATTTATATGACTCTCATCACACCCTTGGGGATTCATATTTAGCCCTTATTCCCTAGTAGTTGGCTAAAACCTCCTACAAACCAAAGCTTCCAGGACATTGCACTATGATCCCTAGGTGCTCCTGCACCATGGTAGATTCAAAAGAGGTAGAGCTAGACCTTATGGGGAAGGTGACAGATCTAATAATTTTGTGGAACATAAGGGAAAATATGAGTGGAAAATGATGACAAAGGCAAGACCTAATGGAAAGGTGGTAATTCTTACCAAGGAGGTCCTAGTTCTTACTGAGGAAGAGGTAATTCTTATTCTAGAGGATGTTTTATGGTAATTGTTTCAGATGTGGAAAAGAAGGCCATAGATCCTTTGAGTGTAGATATTCTGGTGAGAATGATAAAGGTAACATAAATATTATGATTTAAGGAGACCTTGAGTGTTCACCAAGTAGACCTAAGGTTGGATAAAATCTGATGGTGAGAAGAACTTTGTGTAATAAAGGAATTGATGAGGAACCTATCTTGGGGAGAAGTATTTTCAAGACTAGATGTAAGATGGTTGGAAAATGTTGCAAATTGATTATTGATAGTAGAAGTTTAGTAAATTTAGCATCAAAGGAGCTAGTTACAAAATTGTAATTACATAGGTTGAGACACACTAAATCCTCTCAACTTTCATGGATCAAGGATAAACATGAGTTGTTGGTAAGTGAACAATGTGTCATGAAGTTAAAGATTGGAAATTACTTTGATGAATTTCTATTTGATATTATGCCTATGGATTATTGTCATACTATGTTGGGTAGACATTAGAATATGAAAGATATGTTATGCATGATGAAAGATTGAATCAATATACTCTTTGGGTGAATGGAAGAAAGCAAGTATCATTGCATTTGATTGAAAGTCCTAATGAGGTTAATTGTACTACTATTCAAGTTTGTGTGGTCAATGCAAAACAATTTGAAAGGGGGCCAAAGAAGAACCAAGCATTTTTTTTTGTAAACCCTAACGGATTGAGTTGTGGTGGTAGCAACCAAGTGACAACAAATAGTGATGTAACTGAGTGACAAAATCTAATGGAGGTTGAGTGAACACAAAAGTTAGAAGTGTTAGCCGAGTGCCAACAAAAATAGAAAACTTTTTGAATGAGTAAAAGGAAATTATTGTTGAAGATATACCTGATGGTTTACCGCTAGTAAGAAGTATAAGTCATTGTATGGACCTAATTCCTAGAGCTAGTTTATCGAAAACATATAGATTGACACCTATAGAAAATAAAGAACTTAACATACAAGTGCAAGAGTCATTGTAGAAATATTTAATCAGAGAAATTTTGAGTCCATGTGTTGTACCTACTATATTAGAACCTAAGTAGAATGGAGAGTGGAGAATGTGTATTGATTCCAGAGCTATTAACAAAATCACAGTGAAATATAGGTTTCTTATGCCAAGGATGGATGACATAATGGATTGTTTGAGTGGAGAAAAGTATTTTACCAAGATTGATTTGAAGAGTGGTTATCATCAGGTCAAAATCAAAGAAGGTGATGAATGAAAGACTTCTTTGAAGACAAAAGATAGTTTATATGAATGGTTGGTTATGCCTTTAGGTTTGACAAGTGCACCTAGTAATTTCATGAGGTTGTTGAATGAAGTTCTCAAGAGATTTTCCATGAGTTTGTGATTGTTTATTTAGATAATATTATAATATTCAATAAGACTAATGAAAAACATCTTGAGCATGTTAGACAAGTATTAAAGAGATTGAAATAGGAGAAGCACCTGACTAATTTAAAAAAATGTTCCTTTATGCAAGAGGAGATTGTGTATTTGGTTTTTGTAATTTTAGATGATGCTTTGAGAATGGATCCTAAGAAGGTTAAAGTAATTTTGGAATGGCCTACACATGAGAATGTGGGTGAGATAAGATCATTTCATGGTTTGGCTAGTTTCTACATAAATTTTATAAAGAATTTTAGTTATGTTTGTAATGCTATGACTAAGACAATGAGAGGAGATAAAAAGAATTTCAAGTGGACACATAGAGCTAACAAAAGTTTTGAGACTTTGAGGAAAAAGGTTGGTGAGTTACCTATATTAGCTTTGCTTGATTTCAATAAGTTATTTCAAGTTGAATGTGATGCAAGTGGCATTGTAATAGGATTTGTGTTGAACCAAGAAGGTAAGCATATTTTTCTCTTTAGTGAGAAGTTGAATGATGTTAAAAGGAAGTACTTTGTGTATGATCAAGATTTTTATGCTATTGTTCAATCCTTGAAGAAGTGGAGACACTAATTGATTCCTAAGGAGTTTGTATTGGATACTGATCATAAAGCTTTACATTATTTGGGAAGTCAACATAAGTTGAATCAAAGACATATGAAGTGGGTTGAGTACTTGTAGAGTTTCACATTTGTGATCAAGCATAAAAGTAGAGTTACTAACCAAATTGTTGATGCATGAAGTAGATGATGTTCTTTGTTGACCAAGATGAAGGTTGAAGTTATTGGTTTTGATGAAATGAAGGAATTGGATGATATTGATCTTGATTTCTCTGAGGTGTGGCAAGAGTGCAAAGAACCAAGTCTATCAAGTCAAATGAGTAAGTATGATAAGTATTTCATTCAAGAAGGTATGTTGGTTAAAGGATTTTAGTTTTGTATACCAAGAAGTTCTATGAGAGTTAATTTGATTAAGAAAAAACATTGTGGTGGTCATTTTGGAATTGATAAGACATTGAGTTTCCTTAAGGATAAGTATTATTGGCTATAGATGTATAAGGAATTTTAGAATTTTGTAAGGAATTGCAGAATTTGTCAAGTTGCAAAAGGAGTGAGTCAAAATACTAGATTGTGTAGACCTATTTATGTTCCTAAGAAAACTTGTAATGACATCAGTATGGATTTTGTTCTTGTATTACCTAAGCCATTAAGCAGGTATGATTTCATATTTTTTGTTGTGGATAGGTTTTTTAAAATGGCATATTTCATACCATGTAAGAAGACATTATATGTTGTGCATGTTTCTCATATTTTGTTCAAAGAGATTGTTAGATTGCACGAATTACCAAAAAGAATTATTTATGATAGAGACAATAAGTTTGTTGGTTACTTTTGGAGGACTTTGTGGAAGAAGATGGTGTCTGAGTTGAGATTTAGTTCTACATTCCAACCACAAATAGATAGATAGACAAAGGTCGTGAATAGAAGCTTGGTAAATTTTTGAGATGTTTAGTGGGCCCTAAGTCGAGTAATTGGGATATGGTACTGGCACAAGATGAGTTTGTATACAATAAATATATGAATTGAAGTACATTAAAAACACCTTTTGAGATTGTTGCTAGAATGTAGCCTAGAGGATTATTAGATTTGAGGGATGTTTTTGCTGAAGAGAAGAGAATTACTAAAGGGGAAATTTTTTTGGTTTTATGAAGTCTTTGCATGAGGAAGTGAAGTTGAGATTGGAACAAAGTAATTAGAGTTATAAGGATAATGTTGATAAGTCTAGAAGACATCATATTTTTGAAGTTGGTAATGAGGTGATGGTTCATTTGAAGCAAGGAATTTTTCCTATTGGAACATACAGTAAGCTGAAATTGAAGAAATTTGGACCTTATAAGATCTTGAGGAGGTTTGATAGTGGTAATGCTTATGAAGTTGACTTAACTGATGAAATGGATATATCTCCTATATTCAATGTTGCTGATTTGTATGAGCATCATGAGTCAAATAACAAAAATTTTGTACCACGTGATTATCATAAGAAGCAAATTGAAGAGGTTGAATAGATATTAGATCAGAGAGTTAGTAAAAGGATGAGAGGAAAAAATTGCCATGAATTTTTGGTAAAATAAAAAAACAAACCTATCTAAGATGCATCATGGATTTCTCATTTTGAGTTGAATTCATCTCAAGTTGTGACATCTCAATGATTCAGGAGAATCATTTCATTCAACACCAGTTTTCTAATGCAGGAGCATAATGGGTTGTCTTTCTATCCTACTTGTCTTTGTTCATTCTGCCTATTGGAGCAAAGTTTCAATGGTTACCAATTTATTGTTGTTGTTGATCTGTTCAATATTGGTTGAGTTACTGTAGCTAGCATTGGTCGAGTTACTGGAGCTAGTGTTAGTCAAGTTATTGTATCTATCGAGTTAATGTAGCTATCCAATGTTGGCCAAGCTATTGTAGTTGATGAGTTACTATAGTTATCTAGTGTTGGCCAAGTATTCCTTCATGTGTCAAGTGAGCCTAATATTTACTAATGCTTGAGTCTTTCTTTGACCGAGTTTTTCTATGATTGGTTCTTAGTTTGAGCTAACTTATGTAATTAATTAGGATCATGAATTTAATGTTTGGATCTTGTCTTGGGATATGTGTAGACCATTTTAAGGTTAGCCTTTCTATTTGTAATAATCTACAATTTTCTATAAGTCATTTTGGAAATTATAAATAAGGGTGATTAGGTTTAGGTTAGGCAATCACTAAGAGAGTTGAGAGCATATGTTCTTGGAATAACAAAATTTGAAGCTAGATCATGGATTTTCAAGTTGTATTTTGTTGGTCATAAACTAGAAGGCCTTACAATTGGGAATGTATGCAAATAATTTGATGAATTAATAAACCATTTCAAAGTTCCTTCTCTCCTTGGTATTATTCTCTATGATGTTTTCTTCTATTGTGTCACTTAGCAAGGTGATTGGATAGTTAGGTATGCCTCTAGCCTAGCTATTTAGTTCCCTCCTTGCATCATGTTGAAAGCCTCAATGTCGACAATCTTCATGAGTTTGTATAAATCATCACTAATGATACAATAGACATTTCTTCACTATTTCCAAGGAAATTTTTATTTGTGGGACTAGGGTATAAATTTCAATCTTCAATTACAACTTATATAATCGTATATTAATTTTGTCAGTATTGAATTACAGGATATTACATCTCACCCTTCTTGAAAAATGCTTCCCCACAAGCATTCCTATAACATCATGATGATTTTGGATCCCAAGTAAGTTTATAGAATTATTCAACATTTTTTCATTACTTTATATAGATGTCATTGAATTCATTGTGTAATCCACTTACTATGCATACCTTTGCATCACAAGGATTAGAAATAAAATTTATCCTTATGTTTTCTTGTTGAACATCCCAATAAAGAAACTAATTTTTCACAATCCATAACACTTTTTAGACTTTTTCAATGCTTGAATACTTTGGAGGAAACCAATTTTATGATATCACAAGCTAAAAATATTTTCTCAAATTTCCATAATCCATAACACTTTTAATGCCATCACAAGTTAAAAATATTTTTATTTTTAACAATCCATAACACCTTTTGTTGGTATAGATTGTGTCCATTTTTTCATCATATCATATGATTATCTAAGGGCTTAGTAAGAGACCCATTTTGATCAACTCCTATGCCCACTAGGGGAAAAGCCTCAATGGCCACCCATAATAACTTCACAAACCTAGATATCCTAAATTGTAAGTCTAATTTTGTTGATTCTTTTGTTGAACCTTCACAAATGAGTAAAGAAAGGTAAGGTTTCAACTTATGGGTTCTCATGGATCTCTTTATAGGGATCAGAGAACACAAAGTGGTCCAAAAGTGTCATTACAAAATTCTCACCCAACACCTATTAAAATATATAGTCCACCAATATAACTAAGAGGGGGGGGGGAGGGGAAGGGGGGTGAATCAACTATCCAACTAATATCACAATTATCAACCTTATTAAACTTTAACCATATGAGAAATATAATAAGAAACCACAACAAAATACTCATGCACAGTAACACCAGATATGTTAACTAAGGAAACCCTTGATCAAAGGGAAAACTATAGTGGGGATGGTACCCAAAAGATGATGTAGTAATATAAATATTCCTTTTTAGAGGATGGACCCTATTAGGAGTCAATAAAAACATTTAGTAGATATCAATCCCTGTTAGGAGACTTTGAATCCCTGTTAGGATATTCCAACCCTATTAGGAGTTGTGGAAGATAGTTGGACTCACTGCCCAAATAGCTTCAAGGGCAAGATCAATGAACCCACTATCCAAATTATCTATGTATTATTCCTTGTAGAATAATAGAAATGAATAGTACCTCATTCCTCCTTCTTTTTCATGTCAACCAAATTTTTTCTCCTTCTGATCTTGTAACCTGATCACAAATCTTACATCCAACAATCCCTTGGATTGTTTACTCGCATTTAGTAAACACTCTACTCCTTTTCACACTTTTCACTCGATATGATACTTGATACTCACTTACAAACAAGGAAAACATCTTTCCTTTATACCATATCTTCAAAAGAATTCCTTGAGTTAGCCTTGAGGCTTTCCCAGTTAATTATAATAACATAATTAATTAATTTACAATCACAATAGCACTGTCAGCTCACAGTTTGTACAAAACTTCACACGTGTGATTTCAAGACTTGTGCACTTGTTGATGTCACCATTAGAGTGTCCTTTGTCACTGGTTGACTATGCATCAATAGATTATACCATTAACAAAGGATAAAATGCAAACATCAGAAACTACTTTTCAGGTACTCTGTCTCTGTACTTCTCTTTATAAATCAGGTCAACTCTCATACATCTTTGACTTACATGTTGTGCATTTAACCTTCACATTAGAACATTATACTAAACATTTCCATGAACACGCATCACCCAAAAATCAAAATATTGTCCGTACAACTAAGATCTTTGTCTTCTACTCTATCAATCTTCAAAAATTTATTGATATGTTGACATCAATGACAAACACATTCATGAATGCAACAAGTCAATATTCTCCAATGCTTAGGATACTCCCCCAAAGTAGTATCATCAACATTCCATCTAAAAATCTCCCCCTTTGGCATTGATGGCAACATATATGAAAAAACATATAAGTTCCAAGAATACCAAATAGTAATCTATTATTGTTGTCATTGTTCTCATCTTTTCAAATCCTCTTCATCAATCAAATCTGAAATCCTCTAGAACACTACTTTTTTCTTCTTCTTCTTTAGGATCAGCAATAGTTGTTCATAGTAAACAAATCACCATGCATCAAAATTCATCATGTTGCATATCTCCCCAATAGAGATATTTCTCCTTCTTTCTTACATGAATCTTTCTAAATCTCCCTAATAAAATAAAGGCTTCGCATGCACTCTTCTCCCCATACATACTTAGGAAATGTTTTTCATGTATGTTCCCCCCCATTGACATCAATAAAGAAGGCCTGGTTATGTCAATTAACTACTTCAATTCTACAACCAACTCAAGTGTCCAAAGACATTGTTCAAGACCAAATACCAAGAGTCCTCAATGACTTAGCTCATAATAGACACTCCCCCATACAGGAAGCATCTACATTTAGTCCAGTCTAACAATAGTGCTATGTACCACTAGGTTGATACAATCTCTACATCATCTACTTAGAAGTAGGCAAGGGAATAACCCTGAGCATACCTCTCAAGTACTCAAATATATCTTTAGATAAGGGCTTCATAAAGATATCTACAATCTGATGTTTAGTACTCACATATTCCAATCGAATATCATTTTATGTTTCCTTCTCTCTCAAGACATGATACTTAATAGATATATGCTTAGTCTTACAATGTAATACAGGATTCTTAGACATACTTATTGTACTATTGTTATTATAGTATATGATAATAGGTTCTGCAAACTCAATCCTGATATCCTTCAATATCTATTTCATCCACATCACTTGATTACAATTTTTTGCTACTACAACATACTCTGCCTCAATCATACTTTGTGAAATACTATCTTTTTTCTTGCTTAGCCAAGAAACCAATCTTCCTCAAAGAAAGAATGCTCCACCACTAGTGCTCTTTTTGTCATCCATATTGTCTACCCAATCTGCATCAATATATGTACAGAGAGTAAAATCACTCAGTCTATCATACCAAATTCTATAGTCAAATGTTCCTTTCAAATATCTAAATATCCTCTTCACTGTTCCATAATGATACTCTTTAGGATTAGCTTGAAATCTAGCTACAATCCCAACTAAATTTTCTATATCTGGTCTGGTGTGAGTCAAATATTGTAAACATCCAATCATGGATCTATATTTCTTTTTCTCAACTATAGGTGTGTTTATGGTAATATAGGTGAATGAAATACATAGTTTTCATTACATAAAAATATGTTTTAAAGGACCCTAAACCTTTCACAAAGTATCAAGTACAATCTAACATAAAGAGTTCAAAAAATAAAAGGCCTCAGAGAATAGATAAACAAATACATTAACATGAGGCCAAGAATAGCTATGCAAAAAAAGATAGCAAAAAGAAAGCAAAAGGATAGCACCCAAATAGCTACAGAGTTTTCAACAAGTTTGCTGCTTGATCTGCAAGAATGTTTATACTTTCTGTAGTGGCCTTTATTTCCTCCAACTTTTTACCTCCCCAAACCACCCCCCCCCCCCCATCTGCACTCTTCTTGGAGTTGGCCCTCATGTGTTTTCTCAGCCCTTGGTCCACATTCACAACAAAGGAGTCAAGTCATCTAACCTGGTCCATCTTATTCAGCCAAGTATTGCATTTATCAGCAAAAGTCTTTAGAGTGCTACGGTTTTTGTCATCCAAATTCCTAACCATTTTTTCCATATTGCTCACTCTAGCTTCCATGCTTTCCAACCTTTTTTGGATATCTTTATTAACCTATTCCAAATTCTTCTTTTTGTTTTCAATTAGAGGCACCCTTTTCATTAAATTTTTTACCTCCTCACCACTACCAATGACTTCTAAAAGCCTATTAATATGTTGGCCCAAAGTATGCTCTTCTCTTGTCGTCTTATTAAGCTGCTCAAAATCCTTTGAAATCCCTTGCATTTTTTGTTTAAGGGTCCTAGTTTCCTTCAAAATTAACCTTGGGTTACCCATGATTCCTTTAAGGAATCCTTTCTCAACTTCCTCCCTGTTATGATCAGAATGGTGTTCCTACTCCCCTCATTTTCTTTTGTCTACATCCTCCTCATTTGGGATATTATCATCCCCCTCATTCTGAGTCAACACCCATTTCATTTTTCTTTCCATCCCTTGAATTAATGGTTCACCATCTGAGGGAACCAAAACCCTATCCACATTCAAACCCTTATTCCCTGAGCCCTTCCTGACCCTTCTTCTTTTCAGAAAACCCTTTCTCATTTCCTCCTCGTAATCACTATCCTAATCCAAATCACTCCCCTTTCCTTTATTTTTCATCTTACTGCTACCAAAAACCCCCTTCATACTCTTCTTAACATCCTCCTCTTCATCCTCGGTATCCTTGTTCAAGTCATCCTCTGAATCACTGCCCTTTTTCTGATAAACAGTTGCTTGGCTGGGCCTCTCCACCTTTTTAGACTTCATAAGGTTCATAATGAGAACCATTAACCCATCATGGTAGGCATGGTCACCATCTAGGTCATTTTGGAAGGCCAACATGGAATTATCCAAAGATTGTCTAAGATAAAAAGGAAGATTTATCCTAATCCCATGTTAAAAATGATTGACTAACATAAAATGATGGCCATAAATTTTTTTGAACCAATCATCCAAGGTGAGATATTAAATAATCACAAACACCACAAAATTCCAAGGGTGCAAGATGGAAGAATGCTTAGAGTAGGAATTACCTAAATTAACCAGTTTGTTGTGTTCTTTGACAGAATCTACAAACTCATTGACCGCCCTATCAGAAATCTTTCGATCCCGATAAAAATTAATGCACTCCATCTCCAATCCCCTAGCTTTAGTAATGATTTCTTCGGTCACTTTCATTCTTTGGTTTCCCACTAGAACCATCCCATCTCTCCATGTCTTAATGAACTACCGAGTAATGGCAGGGTTGTTTCCCATTAGCTTTTCCATAAAACTAGTAAAGTTTCCTTGCTCAAGAATTTCCCAAATTTCCTTCTTATTCATCCATTCTTTACAACTAGCTTGTTCAATTCTTTTCTATTTTCCACCCATCTTCCTATTTCAAAAATGAATATCTTGTCTTCTCCAAAAAATCTTTTGCAAGTGAATGTGGTAATCAGTATAAAAATCAAAGCACACAGTGGCAAATAAGACCCACAAACCATTTGGAATTAAGTCGAAGAGATCTATTTTTCTCATAAAAGCTCATCGCATCCAAAATCTATCCATAAAATAATTAAAATTTTCTGACATGGTAATCATTAATGAAGCACTTTTTCTTACTTCAAACTTTGTCATGTTCAATCAGTAAGCACCCATCTATAGGTATAATATCATTATTGTTCTATATTACCTTTTCCTCACTTTTACAAGCCACATTAGTAGCCTAGTTAGCAACACTATTTGTTTCCCTAAAATTATGAGTAACAATATAGTTCTCAAAGGAATTAATAAGTTCTATTTCTTGGAAAATAGTGTTATTAATAGTCTAGGAAGGTTTGGCAACTCTGTTGAGGCAATTTATAATATTAAGGGAATCCCCCTCAAGCCACATATTATTTAAGTTCAGACTCTTAGCATAGATAAGACCATAAAGGGAAACATTTTCCTTAGCGACATGGTTCGTTTGAATACCAATAGGGATGGAAATACCCACCCATTCTATCTCCATTCTCATTCCTAATAATGAAGCCACAACCCGCAATTCCTAGGTTGCCCTTCGAGGCCCCATCAAAATTGATCTTATACCAGTCCATCGAGGGACAATACCATCTTGCTAAATCCCAAAGGTTAGGACCAATTTGTATCATACTAATAGCCTTAAGATTCCAATTCCAGATCACCAAATCTTCCCATTCATTCTGAGGTTGTTGACCTTTTCCACTAGACCTGATATTCTTAGTTACCAAATTCTTAATCTTACAAAACACCTAATCTAGATTTGATTCAACTCTCCTAAACACCCTATCATTCTGTTCCTTCCAAACACCCCAGCAAAGGAATGGGAGAATAAAACCCCACAATCTCAAAACTAAGGCACTATTAGAAGGTGGCTTCCAACCAATGAAAAAGTGTTAAATGGTATCAAGGAAAACCCAAACAATATTTAGGAGACCACAAACCTTATCCCACACCCTTTTTGTATAAGAGCAATGCAAGGTCATATGATTGACTAACTCAACCTCATTCTTACAAAGGTAACATTTATTAACAATGTTGAACCCTCTCTTCAGCAAGTTATCCGAAGTCAAAAAATTTCTTGCAAAAGTATCCAAAAAAATATGTTAATTTTGGGGGTCATACCTTTAAACCATGCTTTAGCCTAGCAAGGCTTCGAATACTCTTCAAAGACATTAGCATACACCAAAGACACCAAGAAGATCCCAATAGGACTAAATTTCCAGATTAGCATATCCTCCTCATAGCTTAAGAAGACCACATTCAAAATCTTGATAAGACCATTCAGGCTTCTATCTGTTAGAAATATTAATCTTTCCTTGGATGTATTTAATTTGGGATATTCCAAGGATCCTTAAATGTAGTTTGTCCTATTGTACACATGTGGAGGACATGTCATTTACTTGTCCATTAGTCCACATGTGAGGACAACTCATTTTTATAATTCCTTTATTAAGGAATTTAGTTTATCCTCCTTAAGAGGATTGTGACACTTTGCACACACCTATTATGAATGTGGCATTCATAGAAATGGGAGTTACACATGCGAACACATGCAACTCCTTTCTCATCTCTTTAAAAGAGATGTCCCTCTTTCTTTCTTCTTTACACATCACTTTGATGTTATTGTATTGAGCTATTTTTTGCTCCACCACTCTCTCTCTCTTTTCTCTAGGCATTTGCCTTCATTCATAATATTCACAAGGGGTTTTCTTTTCTTTCCCCTTATAAATCCTTGTCTCCATTGTTGAACCATCTTGGTGTATGCTCTTTTATTTTTCGTATCTCATGGTAACATTGTTTCACACTTAACTTACTTGGATTGCTTTCGTTACTTGCTCTATCTTCTCATTTCTTACATGGTATCAGAGCTCGGTTACTAATCCTCGTTTTAAGTTTTGTGTTGAAGGTTGCCATTCATTGGAGCACACCTTATTTGGAGACGTTTTTGAGAGAAGAAATTTGTGTTGTGGTTGTTTTCTCATTCTAACATCTTTTGTGTGCAGGTTTTATTGTATCATTTTTATCATTGTTTACTAACCCTCTTTGGAAGGCTTGCTGCCAAAGGATTTTTCGTTCAAAAAAATTCAAATTATTTTTTGCTCTTGTTTTGGAAGGAATGCTACCAAAACAAGAAGCATTTATTAGATAGCACTTATTTATTTTAAATTGTGTAATTTTTTTTAAGGAAATAATAATCCTAAGTGTGATTTTAAAAACCTTAAGACATTCAATAGATTAAGTTTTTTTTTTTAATTTAGAAATTTAATATATTTCCTACTCATTTTTTTTAAAATTTTATATATTTTTCTAATCTTTTTTTTATATTTTAAATATATTTTAATCTATATCTTAAATTATCTATTTTGAAAATTTAAATCTTTTAAAAAAATCTATGAGATTTTAATTAGTATCTTGTTCTTTCCATTTTTGAATCTTATCTTTTCAGTTTTTCAAGATCGCTCAAGATCTTTTTAAGAATCTTTCCTTCATTTTCTTTCTTGCCCCTTTTTCTCTGTGCTATCCTTTCCTTCTTCGGCAAAATCCCATTGCTCCCAACATTGAGAGAACTATCGCTACCTCCTAGATTTTTTTTCTGGGTTTCTCCCATTGTTAAAATTGAGTCTAAGGGAAGGACGAAAGTTGCAGAGGGATCCCATCGCCTTCAATTGAGATCCCATCACCATTAATCTTTATCAATCCTCGCCCACGCTTGCAGTGTGTCACTGCCACTACCATCTTCTTCCCAATACAATTACAATAACGTGCCATCTTCTTCTAGCCAAAACTCTGCACCGACTCCACCTTATGCTCAAACCCTTCATTCTGCAGCGGTCGCGTGTATTAAATCCTGCGAATACATTTTTTTAAAAACGCTTTTCTCCTTTTTTTAGGACATTTTACAATAATTGTTTTACATTTTTAAATCTCTGCGTCTGAAGTTGATTATAACTAAAAGTTGGGTGCAATTTTTTTGTCTTTTAACATATTGTATTACTAACTGTTTTTATAAAAACATTTCTTAATACAATTAAAATCATATTACATTACGTTTCTAAAGTTTTTTCTCTCAAAAATCTATATTACGTTTAATGTATTTGACATTCAATAAAAAAGATTGAGTCGTATTCCTTTGAAGGCTTATTCAGACTTTTAGAAAAAGAGAGTCATTTTTTCAGAAAGTAAGTATTACGTGTTTTAAAAAGACTTTTAAGCTTTTAAAATTAGCGTATTAAGTAGCATGTTTTTTTTCAAAAGTCTATTACATTTTTTTTCAAAAAAAAACATATTAAGTATTCATTATTTTTCTTAAAGCTTTTATTGATGTGTTTTTTTTAGCACTTTATTTTATTATTAAACCTTGTTTTTTTTTAAAGCTCTCTTGCTTAATTTAATAAATCTTTTTTAGTAGAACTATTGGTCTTATTATTATTATTTTTTGCATTAACACATTTAGATATATTATTGTACATTTATAATTATTTATAATCATTTCTAACATCTGCTTGCAGAGTTCTATCATTCTATTTCACCTTAATAATTAGTAATTATTATTCTAACCTTTTTTTTTGTAGGGTTGTATCATTTTTTTTTCAGAAACTTCGTCATTGTTTCCTCAGCCAGTTTTTTAATTCATTCTAGTTAATTTTTTTTTAATTCATACTTCTATAAGGGGGACATTTTTTTTCCATAAAAATGTCAACCTTAATTCCAAAAATAAAACTTAATCATACTAATTATCATTCTTGAAAAACACACATTTCATTTATTTTTCGTTTTAAACACCTGTTTGAGATAGCGACAGATCCTTCTGTTGAACCTGGTTCAGTGGCTAGCCAAGATGAAAAAGATACTTGGAAACTTAAAAATGAAGAAGCTTTAGGATTAACTGGTATTTCCATTATTTCAGATTTATATGTGTTAATTGCACACTGTTCTAAAGCTCATGATGCCTGGTTAATTTTGCAAACCAAGTATGACAATGGAGATGAATACCGCAAAATACAGTTGCAAGATCAACTTGAAGATCTCAGGTATACATATTTTAAGACTATGGATGAATTTTTGTTAAAATTTGATTCTATTAAAATCCAAATTATTGCTTTAGGTGTTCTGTTAGATGACATTCGTTTAATTCATATTATTCTTAAAAAGTGTCTTCCTAGACAGTTTCAACAGTTTATAACTAATGTTCATGCACAGCTTGCTATTCCTACATTAACTACTCAGTTAAATTATGTTATTTTTCAAACTTTATTAAGACAGGAAGAAGCTAAGCTAATTCAGTTTGGTACTCTTAAATCAACTGAACATGCATTTATGTCTCGAAATTCGAATAGTAATAACTTTTGTTCAAATAATAATAATCATCATCATAATAATCACAATCACTATAATAATAATTCCAATAATACATCTAATGTCAAACATAAAAATAATCATAATAACCATAACAATCATCATAATCACAATCATAATAATAATGATAATAATAATCAAAGGAATCATTCAAATTCCAAACCCCACTATACTTATTGTGGGAAAGATGGTCATGTAGCTAATAATTGTTTTAAAAAGCAAAAAGATAAGCAACCTATCAGTAACAATAATCAAAACTCTCATCCATCCCATCATGCTTTTACTATTAGTTATAATGTTCCTAAAAATTTAGAATGGATTATTGATACTAGCATGTCTCAACATGTTACTTATCATAAGGAAGTGTTTGATTCTTTAAAACCCGATCCTTCTAATAATCCAATTCAATTAGCTGATAATCATAGTTGTAAAGTTGAAGGATTTGGGAATGTTAGTATTCCAAATGGAAAATTACATGATGTCCTTTATGTTCCTGAGTTGAAATACAATCTTCTTTCTGTTGTTAAATTATGTCAAGATTATAAAATTGAATTTTATAAGGATATGTGCTATGTTATTGATCTTAACACTAACGAAGTTGTTGCTAATGCTAAGTTAGGCCATGATAATTTATTTCAATTTTCTGGGTTCACCTCTTCAAGAACCTCTATGCACAAAGATATTGTTGAACATGAAAAGCTCGCTCATTTGAATACTGATCATATCTCATCTAATATGGTTGAAATTTTACCTCATATTGCTCCATCTAAGATTAATCATGTTACTAACAAAGTGCAAATAGCACAAAATGTTTGTATTGCAAAAAATAATTCGCATGACTCATCTAATGCTCAAAATGTACAATTTAGTGAAAGGAAAATTGTGTTAGTGGAGGACCAACCTCCTTCTCTAAACCTTACTCCTCATATATGTACCTTTATTCCTCCTATTCTTTCTTACAATGGTAATGATACATTTCTAGATCATGGTAATAATACTAATGTTGATAATGGCAATCAAGCTAATGTTGAAACAAATGGTACATTCATACATCATGACTTTTCCTCAAGTGATAAATCTGTTAAGAGAAAAACTAAATGGTTTCAAAAGTTACTTAGTAAATGAGATCAATTCCTAGAATGGGTGGACTTCAACCTAGGAGGATTAACTACTGCAAATATTGTTTGATGCTAATAATTCTCTTTCATCATCTTTGGCATTTTTCTTTAGTCTGTTTCTTAGAAATTATGTTCTATATATGATCTTAATTTTCCTTGCATGATTTCATACCACAATATTTTAGGTATCTCTATTCATGTGTATATATGGGGGCCCACATATATATCCTGATAAATATACAAATTATTGTGTCTTTATGACTTGTCACTTATTAGTGCATTCTTATTTATTTCACATTTGTAATTTTTTTTTAGCTTTTTCTTATTCCTTGGGATTATGAGTTATTATACACTATTGCCTTCATCATTTATTTTGTTCTCCTGATTGGCACATAAGTGCAGTATATGCTTTTCTAGCATCATTCTATTGCCATATTGGCACTTTATGGTCTATACCATTTATTCTTGGAGTTTCCCTCCAATTTTAGTTAATTTGACCCATCTCGAAGGCATTTTACTCTTATTTGAAGGCAATCTATTGTTAACACTCATACTCCTTCCCTTTGGTATCTTTTAAATCATGTCATATAATGTTATGTATACTTCATTGCTTAAATCATGAGTCATGCAGGTTATGGATTGATCACCCATTAACTTGCAGTGAAATGACTTATTAGTGGACTGTCTATATCCACATGATTGATGCATTGTTGAAGTTGGGCTCATTATTTGGCCTTGTATATGGTCATTTGTGCCTTGTATATTCCTTTCTTGAGAGCTTTGATAACATATTTGTTCTTTGAAGAATATGATTTATCTTGATTACTTTACATTTATATTTATCACTCTATTTCAATTTACTCCATCAGAGTTTACTTATACTTAGAAATTTTCTAACTTGAATATACAATAAAATTCTCCTTTTGGATAGTTGCCTTGTTTCTTGTTTCTATGTTTCAGGTAATACATTGTGGTACATACAAGACCTCTTGAAGATGTATCACACTTGAAGGACTATCCACTTCTCTTGGCTCTCCAGCAATGTACCCATGCTAATATGAGACCTCTTGCATGATTGAAGATATTTCAAAAAAATCAAGTTGTACTATTGTAAATTGGGTTTAACTCCCTTTGATGTAAGCTCCCCAAGTAAAGATTAAGGGGGGGTATTAGAAATATTAATCTTTCCTTGGATGTATTTAATTTGGGATATTCCAAAGATCCCTAAATGTAGTTTGTCCTATTGTACACATGTGGAGGACATGTCATTTACTTGTCCTTTAGTCCACATGTGAGGACAACTCATTTTTATAATTCTTTTATTAAGGAATTTAGTTTATCCTCCTTAAGAGGTTTGTGAAACTTTGCACACACCTATTATGAATGTGGCATTCATAGAAATGGGAGTTACACATGCGAACACATGCAACTCCTTTCTCATCTCTTTAAAAGAGATGCCCCTCTTTCTTTCTTCTTTACACATCACTTTGATGTTATTGTATTGAGCTATTTTTTGCTCCACCACTCTCTCTCTCTTTTCTCTAGGCATTTGCCTTCATTCATAATATTCACAAGGGGTTTTCTTTGCTTTCCCCTTATAAATCCTTATCTCCATTGTTGAACCATCTTGGTGTATGCTCTTTGATTTTTCTTATCTCATGGTAACATTGTTTCACACTTAACTTACTTGGATTGCTTTCGTTCCTTGCTCTATCTTCTCATTTCTTACACTATCCACCCTTTTAAGGTCCAGCCACTTATTCCCCTCCCAATAATCTTCAAAAAAAATCCCAAAGAGATTCTTACATTGCTCCATAGATTCATTCCACCTTTGATTAGCACTAAGAGGATGATCAAGAATCCAAATATCATCCTAGAAAAGAACAATCCTCCCATTTCCCACCTTCCATATAACCCCTTTCTTAGTAATATGTTTATGTTTTTGGGTATTTTTCCATATCATAGAACCACCTTGCACCGACTCATCATTCAGAAAGTGATTAAGGTCTTGGTTCTCCCTATTATACTTATAAGTCCATATATCTCACCATTCACCTTCATCTTTGTGCCACCTCCATAACAATTTGGCAAGAAAAGCATCGTTCATAGTGGTAACTCTTCTCAGACCAAGGCCACATTTATTAATAGGCATGCAAACTTTCTCCCAAGCAATCAATGGTAGTCTTTTATTTTTTTCCATACCCATCCATAAGAAAAGCTTCTGAATTTTTTCAATAGCCAACATAAACTCTCTAGGGATCTTGAAAACACTCAAAGCATATAGTGAAACATTCTATAAAATGGATTTGAGAACAATAATCTTAACAACCTGACTAAGGAGGAAGCCTTTCCAACCTAAGGAAGCCTTTCCAACCTACTAACTTTGAGTGAATGTTGTCAATCAGAAAACTCCAAAAGGTCTTAGGTGGGTCCAAACAAAGAGGTAATCCAAGATAAGAACTCGGTAAGGTGCTCATCTCACAGCCAATAATCCCTTTAAATTTTTTATGTCTCTTCTCATTCACATTGATAAAATAAATCACACTTTTGCTCCAGTTAATAATTTGAACTGAAGCTTTCCCATATTCCTCTAGCGCCTCTTTATGTTTCTAACATTCCTAATTGAGGCCTCTCCCATAACTATAGAATCATCCATAAATTGTTGATGCAAACAAATCAACTCTTTGGAAGAGGGTTTCAGACCGAAAAAGTCTCCCAAACTCACCATTTTTTCCATGAATCTTCCCAAACATTTAGTCATCAAAATAAAGAGGATAGGTGAAAGTGGATCCCCCTACCTTAAACCTAGTGAACCTTGGAAAAAGGGGGTAGGTGATCCATTCACAAGAACTAAGAAAGTAGCTGAAGAAACTAGCATAAAGACTAGTTCCCTAAATCTCTTGTTAAAACCAGAAGCTTCAAGTCCTCTTTGAAGAAAAACCCAATCCACTCTATCATAAGCTTTGGAGAGATCTAACTTAAGAAGAAACCCTCTTTCTTAGAGGTAGTGAGAGAATGAATATTTTCATGCACTGAAATAATTAAATCCAAAATTTGCCTTCCCAAAACAAAACCATTATGCTGCCTAGAGATCAAGCTAGGGAGAAGAGATAAAATTCTAAGAGTGAGCACTTTAGAGATAATTTTTTTAAAAGAATTACAAAGACCTATTGGTCTAAACTAATCCATACTATCTGCACCTAGCTTCTTGGGAATTAGAGCAAGGAAAGAACCATTCAACTCTTTGAGTAGTTTCCTAGACCCAAAGAACTCCTTAACTCCATTACAAATGTCATTACTAATGATACACTAGTACCTATGAAAAAATAGGAAAGGAAACCCATCTGGCCCTGGAGCCTTGTCCCCATCAAATGAGAAAATAGCCTTTGATATTTCTTCATGAGAAGGAATAGCAGTTAGGAATTTATTTTGCTCCTTAGAGATATAGTTTGGAATACACTCCAGAAACAAATTTTGCTTATCCTTATCCAAATTGGGGTCACCTTGAAGAAGAGTGCTAAAAAAATCCATGGCTTTCCTTTTAATAATCTCTTCATCCTCCATGAACCTGCCAATAGTATTAAGTCTAGAAATTCTATTACCCATCCTATGCTTCAAAGTAGTCATATGAAAGTACTTAGTATTCTGGTCTCCTTCCTTCAAAAAAACTTTTCTAGATTAATTAATAGATTTTATATATATATATATATATATATATATATATATATCCTATCTACTACATTGTATGTATAGGCTAGGTCACCTGGGGATTGGACAAGGAGACCACATTAAAAACTTGACAAGACCTTGGTCCTTGCCTTTCAAATGAGTGTTTTCCATCCCTCACCATGCCTAGATGCTATGCCATACCTCAGTCCTCAAACATTGTGGTGGGGTCCCATAGCTCGATAAACCTAAGCCCAAGAGTCAGTATATTCCCCTCTTGCCTTAGGACTCAACCCTACCCTCTTATCCACCTAGTTCTTACTGATTATCATAATCTTGAGATCTTTCTTGAATCATTAACTCTTCTTAATTAATTACATAGATTAGATGTTTGTTTCTTTTATTTAATTATGTCAAATGAAAGAAAATGTTCATTCTTATTACCTTGGTATTTCTATATAATTATGTTACCTCATTATTATCATAATTAATATTAAACAACATTTAAATTAATAAATGTTTACCTTATTACCATTTTTCCATGAGTGTTGGATGATGTGGTTCTCGGTTGACATGGAGATGTGCAGATCAACTCCCTCCACGCTATCTTGTCCTTTGGTGAATTAGAGGTTACTTCTAGCGGCATTGACTTGCTCCTTTCTCCACCTTTTTCAATGCCTGTATTTTCTTTTCTTGGTCCATATGGCTCTATCCTTAGTTAGACCTTTAATGAATTATACCTTCTAGATTATCTCAACTCTATATTTACTTTCCAAAATTCTTCATTTTCTAATTATAAGGAAAGGACAAGATATACTATTTTGTTTCTCTTTTTCCAAGAGTCAACCTTTCATAATAAAAATCCTTTTGAAAATCACAACACTTCTTAATTATAATCATTTCAAAAAGTCATGACACTTCATAATTAAATTCATCTGGAAAAGTCCAAATACTTTATAATCAAAATATTTTTTAAGAGTCACAACTATTCATAATTATGACCCTTTCAAAGGTTCGCATCCTTTCAATACCATTGATGCCTCTTTAGAAAGTCACTTCCTTATTTTCTTCATATTCCTTTCCTCTTCCATTTTTCCTCTTTGAACTCCTCTCTTCTTCTCTTTCTTTTTTCCACTCTCTAAAATAAACTCTCCTCCCTTTTATATCTAAATTTTAAGGAATCGTGTCTATTTGTTAAACATCTCTTGACTTTTTATTAGATTTAGTTAATTTATATTATTCTATGATATATTATTTATTAACTTACTTATTTGTGTTTATTTTATTTATTGTTAAATTCTATTTAGAAAGTCAACATACTTTCTACAATATTGTCTCTTGTATTTAATTTAATTTCTTTATTTACTTTTTGAAAAATTATTATTTTTTATTTATTTAAAATATCATACTAAATATTATTTCATTAATAATATAGATTAAATAATAATTATTTCCTAGTTTTACAAATATAACTTTATTATCATTATTTATTTAATAACAATTTATTATCTAATTATTATTAAAATTCTATCTTAAAATAGGGATATCACAGTTTGTCCTTCCTCAAATTGCTTGTCCTCAAGAAATTATATAACTTCTTCTGTTGAGTTGAAATTTATATTTCTTTTAGTCCAAATTCTTAGGTTGCTATCATGGATATATGTTTGCATCATTTCTAATAGTCATTAAATTTCTACATTAGTCTTTTATATAAATTATTTTTCTAAATCCTCTTAACCCTACAGGATGGCTAGATCATTCTCTGATACCACTATAATGTCCTGAGCAGGGACATTAAACTTTTGCAGTCCAAAGATCTTTATTTCTTCATATTTTCCCTTACAAGGAATAAACTTAACATGTTTCCTTTCCTTCCCTTTGATCTTTTCAAATCATCTACTTATATATTTCATTTTTTTTCTCTTATCTATTTGTGAGATTCACTACTGCTTTATATTTTTTGAAATAAGAAAAGTTGTGTCTTTTCAAATTATATTTAATTATATTTATATATCATATTATATTTCTTATTTATATTTTTTTTTAATAATAAATTTATTTATTTTTATAATTTCTATTTCATATTTAAATATATGATCATATATAATATTTATATTTATACTTTATTATAATCATACATTGATAATATAATTATTTATACAAATATAATTATTAATATTTATTTAACCATTATTATAATTGTCTAAGTAACATGTTATTGTGCTACTAATATATTCTTATTTACTTCAATAATCATTATATCTTTGTTATTAATTCATAATGAACTTATAATATAATTTGTTATTTACTCATATAATGATTAAATGTATATATATAATTTATATAATCTATTCATTAATAACTATGTATTTCATTCACCTATATTACCATAATTAGGGGACATGATAAGGTGTCTCATCTTTGCTAGATAGCTTGTGACTAGTTATCATAGGTGTACCAATAGGCTTACAACTTTTCTCTTCAACAAGTATTTTAAGTGCTTAGCTTGTGAAATGAAAAGACCATCACTATTCTGCACAATCTACAATCCTAGGAAAAAATTCATTTCTCCTATCATGCTCATCTCAAACTCATTCTTCATCTCTTTAGAAAAATTATCACTTGCTTCATCATTACCTCCAAATATGATGTTATCAACAAATATTACTATTGTTAGCAAACCATTCTCAATTTCTTTCAAATACGAGTTATGATCTATAGTACCTTTAGAAAATCTAAGTTTTTCCAAATAGTTGTCAAACCTTACATGTCAAGTTCTAGTTGCTTTTTGCAATCCATATAGAGCTTTATTTAGTCTGCATATCATATATTTTTCTTCTATCAAAGGAAAACTTTCAAGCTGCTCAATATATACCTCTTCTTCAAGTTCTCCATTCAAGAAAGTTGATTTAACATCCATCTGGTATACTCTGAAATTCTTATTCATTGCATAAGCCAAGAACATTCTTATTGCTTCCATTTTGGCTATAGGGGCATATGTCTCCTCATAGTCTATGCCTTATTGATGTGAGTAACCTTTGCATACAACTCTAGCCTTGTTTCTCACAACTTCACCTTGTTCATTCATCTTGTTTCTGAATACCCATTTGGTTCCTATCACATTCTTATCTTTAGGTCTAGAAACTAACTCTCATATTTCATTCTTCACAATCTAATCAAATTCTTCCTTCATTGCTTGAATCCAATGATCATCTTTACGTGCTTCATCTACACTTTTAGGTTCAACTTGAGAAATCAAACATATCTCCTCATTAACTATGTTTCTTATCATCACACCTTTGTCTTACTTCCAACTATCTACTCTGGAGAGTGATTCTTTTTCATGTTTCTAATAGGGGTAGGAGTTGACATCTCAACTCTTATCTCATCTCTAGGTTTGGACCCATGCTCTCCTCTTTGCTCAACAATTTTCACATTATTATGTAGATCATTGTTAGTCTTAAAGAAAATTTCTACATTCTGTCTAACAATTCTTGAATTATCTTCTTCCTTGTTTCAATTTTAATCTAACATCTTTTCCTTAGTTTCAAACTTTATGTCAATCTTTACATTTGAGCACTCAACTATTATCTTGGTTTTGTGATTAAAAAATCTATATGCCTTTCTTTTCAATGAATAACCAAGAAACACACCTTCATCACTTCTTGTATAAAACTTACCAACATCATCATCTCTCTTAATACAACACTTGCTTCCAAATATTATGAAATACTTAACTAATGGTGAATGACCAAACTATTGTTCATAAGGGGTCTTGCTCATACCTTTTCTGATATGTACTCTGTTCATAGTATACATAGTTGTATGAATTGCTTCTCTCCAAAATGTCTTGGATACATCATTCTCAAACAACATCGCTCTTACTACCTCTGCTACTGATCTGTTTCTTCTCTCTACAATGTCATTTTGTTCAGGTGTCCTAGGTGAAGATAATTGTCATTTGATTCCATTATCTTCACAAAACATGTTAAACTTTCTAGAGGTGAATTCTCCTCCTCTATCTGATCTCAAATAAAATATCTTGAAACTAGATTCATTCTCAACTCTATTATTAAATACCTTAAACTTCTCAAAAGCTTCAAACTTCTCTTTAAGAAAATCTACCCACATGATTCTAGTAAAATCATCAACAAAAATCATTAAATATGTTTCACCATAGAATCCTCTTGTTCTAGAGGGACCACTCAGATCTGTGTGGACAATCTCTAGCTTCTTTGTGGTTGTGAACTTCTTGTTGGTAAATGATACCTTCTTCTTCTTAGCCAAAATATATTCTTTGCAGACAATATTAGTAGGCTTTATTATCTTAGGCAAATCTCTGACTACAAATGTGCTACTAATTTTCACAACATTATCAAAGTGTATATGAAAGAATCTCTTATTCCATAACCAATTGTTATCCATTTTAGCAACCAAACATGTTATTTCAATAAAATTTAACTAAAATACATTACCTTTGGACCTAGTTCTAGTTCCAATCATCTTACCATCCCTATCCTTGATAGTGCGAGTCTTTTATATGAGTTTCAATTGATACCCTTTGTTCACCAACTATCCAACACTCAACAAATTATTCTTTAATCCATCAAAAAAATAAACATCATATGTGTTAGTTCTTCCATCTAAATTAATGGATCCAATCCCTATAATATGACAAGTTGCATTGTTACCAACTCTAAAAATACCTCTATCATAGTTTCTAAATTTAAAAAACTTATCCATATCACTAGTCATGTGATATGCACAACTATTATCTATTATTCAATCAAATTTCTTTTCAACTTGGGAAACTAGATCCTTTTCTTCTCTAATTTCTCTATAAGAATCATCTTCCTTAATAGGTACAAATCCTAGCTCATCATCACTTTCACTCTGACCTTTTTCATTGGATTCCTCTTCTTCATTAGAAAACAAGCAATTCCTAGGCCTCTTGGGATTGAACTTTCCTTTATACTTTTTCTCTCTTTTAGGATATTTAGATGCATAATGACCAAACTCATTACAAGTCCAACATTTAAAGATATTCTTACAATCTTTTTCTTTTCTCACAAGAAGTGCTATAACTTCTTCAATCTTCTTGTCTTCATCAGATTTTATTTTGATGCTACTAGAAAAATCTCCATGTGTACTTGCACTTCTAGACAAACATGGTCAAACATTTAAAGAACTGAAAGCTATCTCCACCCGTGTTAGTTCTCTTGATTGTCTCAAACCTACTTTTGTTCCTTCCTATCTTCCAAGCAACATTTCCCTAGTAAACTCCTTAGTAAAAGGTATAAGTAGTTGAATCATCTGAGCTACTTGCTTGAAAGGTAGTGTCAAAGTCTTGAAGATCTTCTACACAACCTCATCTTCTGCCTTCTTTCCACCATATGTCTTGATTCTTGCAACAATTTTTTATATCCTACCAATGTGGCTTCTTAGATATTCATCTTCCATCATGTTAGAATCTTGAAATACACATATCCAATTCTACAATTGTACTCTTTTCATATGTGTATCACCTTCAAAAATATATTCTAATATTTTCCAAATTTCATGAGATATTTCTAGTGATTTTACCTAACTATATTCATTATCTAGAAGAGATGATAATAAAGCTTCTCTAGCTCTCATGTTACACATGAACAGATCTCTCTTTACTTCATTACATTCTTCAAGTTTTCATTCTTTGATAATTTTCTTTTCACTCTTTTTCAAGAGCCAATAACCTGGACCTATACAAAGCAAATGATTCTTTATCTTCTCCTTCCAACTATCATAGTTGACCCCATCAAATCTAGGACTATCCTTTCTGAAAAGATTCACCATCGACCTCCCAAATTTGTTAATATTTTCCTTCAAGAACCTTGCTCTGATACCAATTGTTAGAATATATAGTCCACCAATATAACTGAGATGTGGGGTGAATCAATTATCTAACTAATATCACAATTATCAACCTTATTAAACTTTAACCGTATGAGCAATATAATCAAAAACCACAAAAAGATACTCATGCACAACAACACCAGATATGTTAAATAGGGAAACCATTGATCTGAGGGAAAACCCTGGTGGGGATGATACCCACAAGATAATGTACTCATATAAATATTCCTTGTAAGAGGATGGACTCTGTTAGGAGTCAACAACAGCATTCAGTACATATTAGTCCTTATTAGGAGACTTTGAATCTCTATTAGGAGATTCAAACTCTCTTAGGAGTTGTGGAAGATAGTTGGACCCACTGCCCAAATAGCTTCAAGGGAAAGATCAATGAACCCACTATCCAAATGATCTATGTATTATTCCTTGTAGAATAATATAAATGAATAGTTTTTCCTTCCTCTTTCTTTGTCCTGTCAACCAAACTTCTACTCCTTCTGATCTTGTAACCAATTCATAGATCTCACATCCAATAATCTCTAGTATCACTTACTCACATTTAGTAAACATTATGCTCCATTTCACACTTTGACCTCAATATGATACTTGATACTCACTTATAAATAAGGAAAACATCTTTCCTTTATACCATATCTTCAAAATAATTCCTTGAGTTAGCCTTGAGGCTTTCCCAATTAATCATAATAAGATAATTAATTAATTTATAATTACAATAGCACTATTGAGTCATAGTATATACAAACCTTCACACATGTGACTTCAGGACGTGTGCACTTGTTGACATCACCATCAGACTATCCTCTGTCACTGGCTAACTGTGCATCAATAGATTATATCACTGTCAAAGGATATAATGGAAACATCAGAAACCAATTCTCAAGTACTCTAGATTTGTACTACTCTCTATAAATCAGGTATAATTTCCATACATCTTTGACTTACATGTTGTGCATTTAACCTTCACATCAAGACACTGTACTAAACATGTTCATGAATGTGCATCACTTAACAATCAAAATATTATTCGTATGACTAATATCTATGTTAGTCCTTATAGACTCACTGCTATGTTGACATCAATGACAAACATAGTCATGAATGCAACATGTCAAATTTCTCCAATGCTTAGGATACTGCCCCAAAATAGTATCATCGACATTCATGCTAACAATACTCACTATGCTTTGCACCAATAGTCACTCACTAAAAAATGTAAGTACTTGTGGCTAAATGTCCCAGTATTCTTTATGAAGTGCCCCAATGGTGGTGCACAAATGGTCCAATCACCAACCAAAAAAGCTAAAAATGATCGATATTAGTACATTTTTTATTGATTATTAGTACATTTATTCTCACTTTTTGGGTTGTAATTGGTTAGTATCTATGATAAATATAATAACGCTTATCAAACCCTCTATGAGACCCACTACATTATAGGATCTCTTATCACTCTCTCAAATGACTATGAAGCAAACAAAATTTTCTTAGATATTTTATTTTTCTTATTTATTAATTAAGTTAGAAATGCAAAAAAAATTATGTATGATAATTAATCAGCTAATATGCTATTATATTTGATACTTTATCTTAAGTGAGTGATGTCTCATACTGGATTTTTTATTTTATGACATTTAGCAAATTGATAGGTAATTATATAACAAAAACTTTATGATAAAAAAACAAGATATGATAGAAGGAATCCAAAGTGTTTCTTTCTTTCTTGTGAACCCTAAATACTCTATTGTAGTGGAGAAACAAAGCTCACTACCTCGGCTCAAAAAAGATCCCACCAAAGTAGGACATTATGGAAGTTATAAAATATGTTGGGATTGCTCCCCTTGATTAGGATTCTTTCATCCAAAAGTAGATGGGTCATGGAATGGTTACATTCAAGGTATTTTAGCCCTAGGGAGATATACAAATCATTTGGACCTATAGAGGAGTGAGACTTAATTTTAAGGAATTTGTTCCATTCTTAGCACCGTTGATGATCAACAAGATGTAGAGGCATCTCTTCTTCATCTTCTTGTCCTCATGCTTTGCATAATCTTCTTCTTTTAGGCCTTTGCAAGTGAATCAACACTCAATGATGTGGAGATAGGAAGGTGACTCTTTGAGTTCACTGAAGCATTCGGTGAGGTAAAGACAAAGGGAAATAAAATTAGAAGATCCATGGTGCCCATGTGGTTAATGATGGAGTAGAGACAGATGATAATATTCCAACCTCTAATTTCTTGGTTCATCGTTTCCACCACTTCTATGAAAAATTGTCATTGAATTTCTATTGATATGTGTAGTCCCCTATGCACATACTTAATATGACACTCTTGAATCTAAAATCAAATAACATGAATAATGTTATACAATAGACTATGTTCATATATTGGATAGTTTAAGTTGATCAACTATTATAAGTAATGTCATATATTATCAGTCTCGCCTATCTATAGGCAGAGACTATAGCTTTTGTGTGACTCTTTACAATTAATTGTTGGAAACTATAATTGAAATAATTGTTATGTTGTCATTGATGTCAAATCTATTGGTGAGATAGTTTGTTATCGTATCTGAGTGTCATATCTATTTGATTGATGAAGAGGATTTGAGAAGTTGTTCATAACAAAATAGTCTAGAGGATAGGTTGAGTTATGATGAGGAAACTAAAAATGGACATTTGATTAGTTAGACTTTGACAAGATAAATTTATTGTTTAAATCGTGTTACAAGTGGAGAAGACAGTAATGCTCAAGTCTTGAAATTTTGAACAAAGATAGATCAAATGCATAGGCTTGACCGAGAAACAAAGTAGTGTTGAACTATCATTTTGCATGATTTTGAATGATAAGGATCCTTTTGAATCCCTCTCTTGAAAAGATAATCAAGGATCAACTCCAAGGTTCCAGGTGGTCTTACAACCTACTAGAATCTACTCAATTGAAGATAAATGTACATGTTCATGAGGAGGCTTTTGTTGGTTCTAAACAATTTTAGATAATCTGTTTGTTGATATTTGAGATGTAACAACAAAAGAGATATATTTTTGTATTATCTATTTTATGATGAATGTAATTTATCGATGCAACTATATGAATTACCATTTTAAACAAGTGTTAGAAAAGAAAATAACAAAGATAAGGTAACAAGAGATTTAACACAAATAACTAAAAGGGAAATTCCTAATGGACATAAACCATGGTAACAACACTTTTGTGAATTAAATTGTCAAAAAGGATCGGGTAGGAAACCAATGAAATTAGGAGCAGCACTTCTTTAACTCCACTGATGCAATCATCGATGGGAACTCAATATAAACTGAAAGATGTTTCACATTTTGCCAAATTGCAAGGCCACAAAAAGTGTGCTCATGTGAGACAAGACACTATGTAAGAAAAAAGATAATCCTTTCTCTAATTCATTACATCAGTGAAATTTTTTAACATGAGGCAAACACCAGAACTAAAAGATCTCACAATATTAAAAACACAATAAAACTATTGACTCCATTATTATTCATGAACATGCATTCACAAAGATAACACACTCTAACAAGAACTATACCATGAATGAGAGCACCAATAGTATATATTATTACATCAAAATAACGGCCTGGAGTACATATTACAACCATGTATTTATAAGAAATAATATCCTCCATTTGTGTTAGGAATGAGAACTCTTAAAATGAAAACTCATTATAAAAACTAATAAAACAAATCTAATTATATACAAACTGACTCTCTAAATGGTGCTAAATAGGTCTCCGCCCTTGTTTATCTTTATTAATGGGTGCATGAGCCTTTACATGACACAAAAGAATAAAATAATGAGAAGGTAAGAAGAATGTAGTTGTAAGATGATCTGGGAGTCTCTAGAAGCTCTAAAAATGGAAGCTTGGCCTTCTCTGGGCAGAATTGGGAGTTTAATTGTTGTCAAAATGTGTTTTCAGTGCATGGAATGCTCTAAATTAGGAACTAGTAGTTAATTTTCGGTGCATTGTTTCTTACTCAAAAATGCCAGTGCACCTCTATGAAAATTGCAGTTGTGCACCTTGGGGATAGGTTCCAAAAATCTAAAATTTCTCTTCTAAGTGTCCAAAACTGAATTTCCAGCAACTAGATTTTTTTCCCTCTTTACACCAAAATGATGTCTTGATGTTTACTCTTAAATTTCTCTATCATCTCTGCTACTAGGGTAGCTACCGGTATCTAAATCTCCATACTTATCCTTTATTACTTGTTGGTAACTATTGACTTCTATCTTAGTCTCCACAAAATCCTCAAGCTTAGTGTCCAGCTCCAACAATACTTCTTTGGTCTTGAATGCTTGTCTTATGTCATCATTTGATGAAGCATCTTTAAATATGGCTCTAAATTGTTGGACAACTTATTACACCACAAAAAATCTTGGTTTTAGACTCATCTTCAAAAATTACAAGGCAAGAAGTGTTGTAGTTCTTCTCCACTTCCAAAAATTGTTCTTGAGTTTTATCCTTAATCTATTGGATCTCTTTGTGCAATCCCTCCATTTCTTTATTTCTCACTGATATTTTTTCTATCCAATCATCGAGCTTATCTAGATCCTCTATAGTATACACATCCATCAACATCTAATACCTTTCAGCTTTTATTGATCTTAATGCTTGTAATTAATTCACCCAGGTATGTACTTCATCCATCAGTCCTATTGGTGTTTCAAACTACTGAACAACAAAATGCTCAATATCATAGTGAAAATACTCATCCAATCTAAGGATTAGCCAATTTCTAATAGCAATTACATGAATAACCCACTATGACCCAACTTCAACAAAACCAAAGGATGGTTTCCTACTCTTTTGGCTCTGCTAAACCAAGGCGGGTATACCTAGGGATGATTCTAATGCAAATTGTTGTGTAGAGATTCTTTTAGTTTCATTATGATTCTCATCTATTACCCACTAACACATGAGTAGTTTACTTCACTTCCTTTAATGTTTGCAAACTTGTATGCATCCCTTATTAGCAGATCTGGTCATAATTCTCCTAGGATTTACAAATATTCCTGGAAACAGCAACTACCTAAGACTTAGAGAATAGATATAAATGAGTAGTGACCAGCATTTATAACTTTGAACAAAATGGAACGAAAAATTACTTTGATTTTATAACTGGTTTGATATGCAGCAGCAGAATTCATCCTTGTTCACTTCTGACTTATGTGACCAGTGCCTTATCCATTGGGCAGAAAATTGACTATTGGCAGGAGATCTAATTCAAATAACTTGTAAATGAATTAATCAATTGTAATCACCCATTCCTATTCTTATGAAGTATCCTTTTCATGAATTCATAAACCCTATTGATTTACTAAAGCATTTCTATAATTCCTTGAATTAAAAGCAACAATGAAATTAGTATACAACCCATCTAGATTGCATTCAATCAATTTAAACCTTATTTAAATGACTTCAAAGTAGATAAACACATAAAATGGACTCAGAAATTGATGACATAGACATAGTGTAAATACCCTTTTGTATTGTCCTTTTAGATGACTAATACAATGACCAATATAATGGAAAGCCCAGAATACCTTGTTGATCCTGTCATTTCAATATATCATCAAAAAGTATAATTGGAAATAAACTCAAAACAACTACACATTATTGGACCGATTGTATTCTCTCAAAAGACTAAAAATTATACAAAATTTGGACCATCACATTGCCTTGAAAACTCACTTATATAGGCATGAGTTGCAACAAGAAAAGGGAAAATGTGATTGATAGGTGTCCTTTTACAACAATGAATATACTACCCCTTTACAAAAATATCCGGACACCTTAACTCAAAAAGAAACAATAAAAACAATCGCAGATGACAGCTAGAGCATAAAATCTTTAACTTTGTCTTTTTCTCTAGCTGCTCCCTGTTGGTAAAGCTTTGATTTCTGTGATTGCTTCCCAGACAAATATTTCTCTTTTGGTGGGCCATTCACATTCCTTGACTTTTGTTAGTTCACTAACAATTTTCTGCAACCTGGCATCAGTAATTACCCTTCCTTCTATGGAAAACCTATTCATTTTAGTCTCAACCTTGAATAAGGTATCAATTAGTTCATTGAAAGCACATTCATTAGTATCATCCATGAAGATTGATGCCATGTGTGGCAAGTCTACAATATGATAAAAAGAACTAGACCATTCATTGAAATCTTTTAGTTTATCATTAGGATTAATAACATAAAGAATTAAAGAATAAAAACCACTTGTTAATACTTTCATTTACTTTGAATTGCTGCCAGCTGCCCTATGAAAATTTGCAATAAATCTTTCACCTTATCCATACCCTCTTTCACAGTAATAACTTTATCTGGGAGATCTGGCTTCTTGGCTAACAAGGGTATCAGTCTATCAAACAATTGCATATATAACCCCTATTGTTGAAAAATTGGCTCAAGCCATCCAATTGCATCCTTACATACCTATTGTACAGACTATAGATTTATGAATGCATTATAAACATCTTGAGATGTCATTTTCAAAGTGCTTATTCTATGGTTTAATACATTCATCAAAACATCTTTCTTGGTGACACTATCAGATTGAGAAACTCCTGACTCCATACTAACCATAGGCACTAGCACTGTCACCCCTATAGATATTTCTTTTGTTTGGGCCTCTACTTCTATAGTGTGCCTTCTTTCTTCCTCTTTCCTTGGTGCATGTTCTACCTCTATTGCTGCCTTGAGTTATTCTTTGAGGGATATTATTTCTATTTCTAGATTTTTAATTTTCTCCTCCAACTCTTCTATTCTTTGCTTCTATACATGGCTCATTTTGAGCTCTTCTTCATACATTTTTCTAATGTCAAGGCACTCATTGCACATTGTAGCTAACTTATCCTCAATTTCATCCACCTTTTCCTCATTCATGAGAGCAAAGTTTTTAACCAAACTAGAAATCTCTTTGCCAGTAGTGCTCTCCAATGTCCACACAATCATATTGCCCTATGCAATCTCCTCTATATCCATCATTTTGGGCTTCTTAGTGTCAGGGGCTACACTCCATACTACTACAATTTCTGTGTCTATATTAAAACCTGGCCCTCTTTTAAAACCCTCACTGCTAGTGGCTTCATAACTGATGGCCTTGTCTTGTCTTCTCATTTGATCCAGAACAAAGGCCCTCTCAATATCCCAATGTGGTATTAGAATCATACCACTCCTATGTACCAACTCCCTGGCTTCTGCAGAGATCATTGTTTCACTCTCAGGATCATAAGCCAATAGTTTTTCAACTAAATCCTTATTCTTCTTTGGATCCTCTCCTGGCATGAGACTCAATGTGAGCTCATTTTGTTTGATTTTATAAAGAAAACTTTTAAACTCCGATGATCATCTTCCATGAACTTTTCATATTGAATGAGCCTGTCATCCAATCTTGATGCTACAACTTGAAGATCAGTAGAGGCTTTCCCTACTTCTGTAGCCCTTTGGTGTAAATAATTTTGCCTAATATCAGTAAAATACTCACTATTCCTCGACATTACTTGTAGGGCTTTGCTTACCACCTTTTCTAGGATGTGCATTGTCTTTTGTCTCTTATTTCCTTTTGGCACCCAAGTTGAAGTTGATGGTTGCTCCTCTTCTAACTCAATCTCTAATTGTGTATCTAGCTCAGGGGATTCTCTATTTACAATGGCTCCCTCTCCCTCTAGCTCATGCAGCATTTGTGACATAATGTAGTCAAAATTGTCCACCATTTTTCTCAAGTTATTGGGATATGGAATCTCTGTATAAAAACCCTTAAAATTAGGGTTGGTCCTCTTCAAAGCCTCCTCTACTCTCCTTGTCTCCTCATATTTCCTTAATAACTCATCAGCCTCCTTTTTTGCTACTATATTGGCAATTAAGTCCTCTTTAGGGATTGGCTTGCTTGGAGGCAGAATGTATCCCCTAATGGCCTTGACCTCATTGGTAATGTAATTGTCAAGGTCATACATCCTATAGGGCCCAGTAGCAAATTTGTATTGGCCTAAATACTCACTTAATTCCTCAAATGCATTCTTGCCTATTTCAAAATCTCCTACTTTAAAGGTTCTACAGAAAAAAGTAGGCTTGTGCAAAGAGGGAGGGATCATTTCTTTATTCGTCAATAAAAAATGCCAGAAGAATTCAATAATGGCCAATCTAGGGGGTAAATATTTAGGCAGAAGATGAGGAGGCTATGGGTATGCAAACACTCTGATTAAAGTGCAATCCTTAAACAAAAAGATACTCCCCCAGTTATGATCTAATTTGGTTTTTTCATCTAAGAATGAGGGCCTAAGCAAAGTCTTCAAAACATTTGGTGCCCTAAAGAAAGTATGATCTAATTGCCTCATGATAACAGAACTAAACAAATTAAAGAACACAAGGGCATTTGAATAATAGAAATCCTTATGCCAAATACGAGTTCAGAGTTGCATAGGTAACTCACAAAATTCATCAGAAGTTTGATCAATGAAGTCCTCGCTGATGTATCCAATGTTGTTATATAGGATAAGGTGCATTAGCAGTGAATAATAGTGGAACTTGAAGTCTTTCATCTCTCACTTCTTTTCATCACAAATCTACATGTGCATACTGTCAATGATGAAGGCCACATAATCATACTCCTTATGGTAGAAAGGGTCTTGTATATCACATGCCATCAGAAAAAGAGAACCATACACATGATCCTCTGCACCATCACTTTGTGCAACCCATACACTGTGTTTTTGAAATAATTCTTAAACCTACTCAAAGGTAGAAAATCCCCCACCTTTTTTGGAAGTAACCCTGCCTTTCTTATCATGTAAGGAATATGTGGCAGCATAACATTGTTCACAAAGTAGGTTTTATTCCTATCAAACTTTCCTTGCAAATCTGCAATGTCAATAGGTACATCCATTTGTCCCATTAATCCAAAAGCCTCAACAAAAGAAGTTTTGTCCAATGTGCATAATAGACTCCCATTATGCCTATGGAATGTCCTGGTTATTGGATTGTAGGAATTCATTAGGGCCTTCAACAAATCAACATCAATGAATACTTTTGGAAATATCAATTTTGCCATGTTTATGTTCCATGGGTTACACACTCGCACATTTTTTGTTCTATTCTAATAAAAGTACATTAAAAATCATAACCAGTCACTCTAGGGCATTCAGCATCTCGAACAAAAACATATGGGTCTCAAAAAACATGGTCATTTGTAGAAATTGCATTTGATGATCCTAGGAGAATTTTTAGCCAATCCTCAGCATGCTTATTTGGTTCCTAATCCTTGTCTTCTTCTCAATCTTAACAACACCCTTTTTCCTTTTCCCTTTAGCTGTGACTTCCATGATATCGTCACCTTCATCTTCACCCTCAACCTCTTCTTCAGGAACTTATTTGACTTCTTTGTTAGCCATGTTCTCTTCAAAATATATTTTGAGTTCTTTCACAGTAGCACAAAACACACAAAGCTCTACAACTTTCAAATTTCAAAGTGGAGCAGAAAACAAGCTTCTTCGCAATAGAAAATACTCTGACATTCAATCAAATTTTTGATGTTTTAATCATACAACTACTAGCTTTTTAAATAAATTTAGCATACACGAGCTTTAAAATCATTCATGCAAGTTGTCAGCAAGGTATGTTAACCACAAATTCTATCATGTCCGCTTTTCAAATAATTAAAAATAATAATCTTTGCTAAGGCAGGTAGGCCCAAAAAGGTGAAGTTTCAGCAAAAGGGGATAACTTTGGAAGCAAATGGACTAATAAATGAAAATTATTATTAAAATATGATTTATTAACCCCTCTTGGACGTGAGTTAGGGTTATTCCCTCTTTTAAGGGGTTTGGAGGCATTTTGGGCTCATTCCAGAACTTGATTTTTGCTCATTTCTTTGTTATTCTTCAGAGGCTGCCAAACCTGTGGAGAAGGAGACCCAAGAACGAGAGTTTGCAAGTTTCCAAGGAGACCCAAGAATGGGATTTTGTAGGTTTCCAGGAAGGCTAAGGATGGGATTTTGAAGCCATTCCATGTGCATGCTCATGCAGAGTTTGCCTTTGTGCTGAACAGTGCAGATTTGTGGGTTTTCGGGTGTATATTTTGTAAGAGTTTGGCGTTTCCAGTTGAGTATTTCATATCAGTTTGGTTTGCTGCTGTATATCAGACTTTTAAATGTCAAAATAGATCTGAAAATATTTATTTGGATATGATGATACTTCTGTGATAGATTATTAAGTTTTTGTGGTGATTCCGGGCTATTTTGTGCTATTTTCGGGAGCCCGATGAGCATTGTTTTTGTCCTTCGTTTGGGAGCTATTGTGTGCATGTTATACAGATCTGGAAATTTCATTTTATATGCTGTTATGCTGCTCAAATTTCTATAAAAATTTCCACTTTTAGATTTATTAATAATAGGTGAAGCTGTGAAGCTTTTGGCACTATTTCTGGCATACCCGATTTGGGGTTTATTGAGAAATTTGGTGGATCTTTGAAATATTGGTTGTTTGATCTTAAAGATCTGATTAGAGGTTGGAAATATCATACCAAATCAGTAAAGGGACATTTTAGTGGTATCAGAGCCATGATCTTGCTAGCCTGAGGGTTTGTAGAAGTTTGCATGTCAGTTTTGACAACTACCCAGATCTTGCATGTCAGTTTTGACAACTAGCCAGATCTTGCATGTCAGTTTTGACAACTACCCAGATCTTGCATGTCAGTTTTGATAACTACCCAAATCTTGCATGTCATAATTTATGGTCGCATGTTGCTTCCAATCAGTTGGATGTCAAAATTTATGGTTGCATTCTACTTCTAATCATTTGCATGTTAGTTCTTGGTGAATTTGGTGGTTGCATGTTGCTTCTAATTAGTTGCATGTCAAAATTTATGGTTGCATGCAACTAAGTGAAAGAGAAAAGAGATATTTACAGCAAGAAAAGAATAAAGAAATTTTGATCAAACCTCCAGTTGAAAGTAAAAGTATAAAATCCAAGGAAGGAAAAAGTATGGCTAATCTAGATGAGATGGCAAAGAAATTCTTCCAAGACATCCAAAATACTCAGAAGCAAACAGTGGATAGTTTGGCAGAAACTAGAGAGGCTTTGTGAATATTGAAAGAAAAATTGCAAGGAGTTGCATCTATTAATGAGAAAGGAAGCACTTCAGAGGAGTCAAGAAATCTGAAACTCACACCCTCTCAATCAACAAAAACTATTTTTCTGCATGCAGATGAGCCACCAGTGCCAAATCCAGCCCTTAATCCCATGGAAGAGGTTACAGGTAACTTGATTGCATTAAGAGTTACTTACAATGGTTTAGATGATGACTTTCGCACTTTAGTTCCTTTTAGAGAATATGTGGATATGATGAACACTTTGATGCCCATGAAAGAGTACAAAAGGGAGCATGATATAAGTGGAAGAGAGCTCAAAAATAAAATAAACAAGTTTATAGCACCTACTTTTGATAGAACAAATAAAATTTCAGCTAGAGCATGGTTACAAAAATTACAGACCTTCTTCACACTTAACCCCATGAAGGAGAGTGATGCTGTTCAAATTGCAAGTCTACACTTGGAAGATGCAGCCTATGATTGGTGGTATCATGGAATGACTACTCAAGGTCATGATCAGGTAACTACATTTGATGATTTTAGTCAAAGAGTGATGGATAGATTTGACCTCAAGGATGATGATTATGAGGATGTTGTTGTGCATGATGGTGAGATACCTGGTAGAGATGAGCAGACATTGAGCATTCATGACTTTTCTGAGAGAGAGTATCAGGCATAGTTAGATGCTTCGACACATGAGGTTGAGACTAGTAGTACTTCACATGATTTGTCCAGCCAGCTGAAAGTGAACAACGACAGTATTTTTACTTCATTATCTCATCATGACAGGTATGTGGAGTTAGTTGGTATTGGTCATATTACTCAAGTGAGGAGTTTTCTTGAGTTACCAGCTGATTCTAGTTTACAGATATGGACTTGAGATTATTATATTGGCATTTGGGATTTAGTTGACTGGAGATCTTTAACACTTTTTGGTAGCAGTGTTTGTTTGGGTGCTATCATGGATTTGATTAGCAGATTGCACGGTGTTGTCTTTTCTTGTGCCAGCAGCTTGTCCGATGCTAGTATTAGTTTTTATACACCGGTGTTGGGCTTTGTTCATATATCCAGTCGACCATACTTGCTGGAATGTGTTGATGATCTTTCATATTTGGAAGTGTCTACCAATGAGTCCCAGGATCATATTGGCATTGATGACATCGAGGAGGATGCAGTGGGTAGTTTTGAAGACTTAGTTTCCTTGGTAGTTTCTTTTGGTATAGAGGAGTTAGACATCAGTGCTACAGTTTTTGATACTCCATATGTTGATATGAGCTTTGGAGTTGATTCACAGGATATGGATGGTAATACTCTAGAGACTAGTAACTTTGAGGATACTCCTTTAGACAGTGCATCAGAGGAGGTTTGTAGAAGACAGTCTAGCTAGTGCCATCATGTGTCTAATCAGTTGAGAGTTAGTGAGCAAGACATTTCTATCACTTGCCAGCATTTTGATGCTGCTCATCAGTTGTTAGCCATTTATGGATGGGGTTCTCCTACTAGTGATGAGCAGGGAGGCAGTTATCTTTCCTTGACAGAGTTCCACTCTTTATGGGAGGCTATCCAGATTCTAAGACAAGATTATATGCAGTTGGTAGCCAATAGAGATTATCTTATGGAGTGGGGCAGTACAGCATATGATGCATTGTTAGCCAAGGAAGATGAGGTGAGTGAGCTTACTCAGTAGCTTGAGGTGACTTCTAAGATTCTTGAGAGTACACAATTGGCTTTCAAGGAGTCACAGTTTCATTTGGCTAAGGTGACCATGGAGTTAGAGTGACTACAGTCTTTACCTAATTCTATATAGTCACAAGCTATGGTGTTTGGTGATCCGAGGATGTCCATGGTCGAGATTGTTAGAGACAGTGGAGATGGGGATTCATCCATCCTTGATACTAACATTGGCATATCAAGTTCATTCCCACTAGAGTCAGGTTCAGTTGAGTTGGGTGTTGTAGCAGATTGTTGTATGCCTGACATGGTGGTGGCCTCTAGTACTGATGGCACAGAGACTAGAGATGTATCAAAGATCATGTGTGATGTTGGTGAGTCGGCAGTTGGCATGGTTCCTGCTAGTAATACTACTCCCTTGGTGATATCTTCGGAGGTAGTAGTCAATTCCAACATGCTTAATGATCAATTGCAGTTAGTTTCATCTGGATTACAGTTTGAGCCACTAACTGAGATTGGCGCATTCTATCGGCATTACACCATGAGGTACGCTCATCAATTTACCTTTGATGACCATGTTGATGAGATGATGATACAAAGATGTACTTTGTTTCCTAGTGCTTGTCATCGATTATGGGATAGTTTGATGCTTCGGGATGAGAGTTGTAATGGGCATGACATGGTGATAGGTTCTGTAGTTGATAGCTTCATAATACATGACTTAGAGCAGGAGTTTGGGGGTGATGCTTCAGCAGTTGTTGTTACTGATTCTACTCATTCGGCTATGACATCTCCTAGCTTAGCTGGTAGTTAGTCACAGTGTGCTATATCACTTGTTCATGGAAAATTTGGTTTGGGTTCCATTTCTTACTCTTTATCTTGTAATGTCTTTTAACCATTAGCAGTGCATGGGAGTTATGGTTATGAGATAGTGGCTGGTGATTTGCAGAGTTGTGTTGACTACAGGAGTCGTATAGTGTTTGGATTCTCCATACTTGGTACAGTTTCATTCGAGAGCGTTCACCATTGTTGCAGAGTTGGATTGTACATTTCGTATAGGCCAGTGGGATGCGTTGATGGTATTTACTGTGTTGGTAGTTTGATTTGTCCACTTTACTTGGGTTTTGATGTTCTAAGAGTTTGTGTCTCATGGGTTTTTGACTATGGCAGTGGTGATTTTGGAGTTTGGTTGAGCTGTAATTGTCAATTTGATTATGGATTCCTCTTGGTCATATTGCAGAGGATATTGCAGGAGCCTATGTTAATTGGCAATAGTATAGTTCATGACTACATTTGGGATCCAGGTGGATTGATTGGTTTATTATTCAGCCATTTCTTGAGGACAAGAAATATTTGGGAAGGGAGGACTTGTCATGTCCCCTTTTCAAATAATTAAAAATAATAATCTTTGCTAAGGCAGGCAGGCCCAAAAAGGTGAAGTTTCAGCAAAAGGGGATAATCTTTGGAAGCGAATGGACTAATTAATGAATATTATTATTAAAATATGTTTTATTAACCCCTCTTGGATGTGATTTAGGGTTATGCCCTCTTTTAAGGGGTTTGGAGGCATTTTGGGCTCATTCTAGAACTTGATTTTTGCTCATTTCTTTGTTATTCTTCAGAGGCTGCCAAACCTGTGGAGAAGGAGACCCAAGAACGGGAATTTGCAGGTTTCCAGGGAGACCCAAGAATGGGAGTTTGTAGGTTTTCAAGAAGGATAAGGATGGGAGTTTGAAGCCATTCCATGTGCATGCTCATGCAGAGTTTGCCTTTGTGCTGAACAGTGCAGATTTGTGGGTTTTCGGGTGTATATTTTGTAAGAGTTTGGTGTTTCCAGTTGAGTATTTCATATCAGTTGGGGTTGCTGCTGTATATCAGACTTTTAAATGTTAAAATAGAGTTGAAAATATGTATTTGGATATTATTATACTTTTGTGATAGATTATTAAGTTTTTGTGGTGATTCCAGGCTATTTTGTGCTATTTTCGGGAGCCCTATGAGCATTGCTTTTGTCCTCCGTTTGGGAGCTATTGTGTGCATGTTATACAGATTTGGAAATGTCATTTTATAGGCTGTTATGCTACTCAAATTTCTGTAAAAATGTCCACTTTCAGATTTATTAATAATAGGTGAAGCTGTGAAGCTTTTGGCACTATTTCTGGCATACCCGATTTGGGGTTTATTGAGAAATTTGGTGGATCTTTGAAATATTGGTTGTTTGATCTTAAAGATCTGATTAGAGGTTGGAAATATCATAAAAAATCAGTAAAGGCACATTTCAAGTTCTGATCTAGTTGTACTTTTCAATGCTTTATTTTACTTGGTTGTGGTGATTTTGTCCTTTCTGCTTACTTGGTATGACACATCCACAGCTTTCCTTTCAAAATCTGGTCTTTCGCCCTTACGCTAAATCAAGATCTCTAGTCTTTGTAACCTTGGAAACACCTTTGGTGAGCAAGATTCCTTAAAACATCCCAAGCATAAGAGCATTAAGGCCTTTTAAATACTGCACTAAAATCCTTTTATGCCTTTACGCAGCCCTTTACACCGTAAGATCTCAAACCTTCTCAACCGACACCTTCACTGTTATAATTTAACCACTCCTCATATGAGTGTAAAAAACCCTTGTTAAGACTTTCTTTTTACCCTTTACACTCATACGTACACATATCAAGGGAAACCCTAAAAATTTCTTCTACATAGCTTTGCTCACTTCATTACCCAAGACACCGTAAGACTCCAAAATTCATCTTCTGATCATATGCTTGTAGCTTCACCCGTAGCATTGAAATATCTTTTAGCTTTTTCCTTTATGTCTTTTCGAGTTACCTTTACCTCGTATGCTCAAAGAGCCTTCTGAAATGATACCCCACTCCTATGTTTACCCTTTCTTGTAGAAGCGTAAAGCCCTTTCCTTTATTTCCCTCGTTTAACATTTTACACTTATATGCTAAGATTGAACTTGTAACCATGGAGAAAGGATAAAATAGCTCTTTTTTCATATGCCTACCTTGCAGTGTAATGACAAAACTTCCTTTTCCACCTATCAATGACCTAGATCTGATCTTTAAAATGATAAAATAACATCGCCATTGATTTTGTCCACATGCAAAATTTAGAACTTAAGTTGTATGCCACATGGGTTGGGCCAATCTGACATGGATGATGTGTCTTCATCAGATTCGCTTGTACCAGGGCCCATATGACAACTCAATAGGTCCCACTCGACACTATCACTACTAAAACATGGCTTTATGATTTCTTGCGAGCCCAAGGAGCATATGCACGTAAACACATTTGAACTTTATCTTTGTCCTTACGAAATCCTTTTACCTGTAGAACTGTAAAACCTTTCATGCATCCTTTCAAAAAATATTTTACACCATGCTAGGTATTACGACCTTACGCTATCCATTGAAACGTATATGTGTAAATCATAACTCAATACCTCTCCACCCCTTCGCTCAAACTGCTTACTTGTAACCCTGTAATAAGATCTTTCAAAGCGCAACAAATCTTTACGCTTCTTCACTTTAAGACCATTCGTATGATTGGGAAGCCTTTGGACAAACCATTCCACTACTATGAAAAAAAAAAGTGTATCCCTATAGAACATGAAATCCTTTATGTTGCTACACTACATTATGAAACATGACCATGAAAACAAAAGGAATAAGGTATTTTGCTCTTACATGAAACCCTACACTGTAAGACCGTAAAGGATGAATTTTAAGCACTTTACAAATCCTTTTCCAAAATTTGAAAGGAAACCTAGGGTTTTTCACACTTAGGGTATTTTCATGGCCGCGTTAAGGGACAAACCTTGAGAATTTAATAGAGTTTGACAGCACATGAAACAAGGCACAACTAGGGCAACCTAAAAAATTTAAAACAAATGAGGAATGAAAACCCTAATCTGCTTAATTCAAAGACCGAAATGATTTTTCACCAAAATTTTAGATTTTTCTACACTATGAAAAATCAGACCAACAAGTCCAAAATCTTGGTTCACTATAGAAACCATCTTGTCAACACTCGATTGGATTTGGTGCAACACGTTCAAATTTCCCTGTATTATTAGCACACATTTCTCTTCCAAAATTTCTCGCCATTGTTGACATGATTCCAAAAATGGATCCAACTATGTTCCTGTCACTTTTCTTCCTAATGTCACTGCAAGATCAATCTCTAGATTCTCCAAGTCAATGGGGCCCACTACTTCATTCAAGTAGCCTATTAGTAGCTCATTCTACTTTTGTAGCACTATTAGCTCTAATTCATCTTGATCCATGTACCTAAACACATCTTTCATGCATGTGTTGATCATCACTTTAGTCGTGTCCACCATGGGCCTTCCCAACATGACCTCCTTGATTTGATAATATTTTAGAGTCAATTCTTTGGTGTCACCATGAGGAGGAATGACAATATGTTCAAGAAGGTCCCGATCTTGGTTCTTCATTATGAAGGCCAATGTTCTTGCATCACCTTTAGGTGGCTCAGGCCTCTTCATTGTTTTAATCAATTCCTTCATTCCTTCATCTACTATTAGGTCTAGCAGCCTTTTCTAACAAAACATAACCTCCCTCTTTAGCCACATTGGTGTAGTACCCATGGGTGACATGTGCTTGGCAGAAGAGGTTGGTTCTCCAGTAGGCTTCTTTCTCTTATCACTTCTCTCTAGAGTCTTCTCATGTCAAAGATCTTTAGTAGGATTCTTTATACTCTATTGTGTTAAGGATTTAGTTTCTATATCTTAAGGAGCTTGCTAAATTTCTTCTACTATTGTCCCTTCTCAGATACTTCATTGACATGAAGTTGTTGGAACTCCCCTTCCTTGGTTTGTTGTTCTTTTTCCTCTTCTTGAATGCCTAGAGGAAGTGGAGTTACTGACCCTTTGTCTAGAATGACCATATCCTGTGATGGTTGTAGTGGAATGCCCAAAGGTTCTTGAGGTAGAGGAGGCAATTGATTACAATCCTCTCCTAAGGGTTCACTAGTGGGGTGTCTGATCTTCTCACCTACCATCTTAGTAACCACTGGCATAAAGTCAAAATTAGAGAGATCAAAGATATCAATTCCTTCACTCTCCATATCTACTATCCATTTTTTATGTTCAACTTTTGAAGTTGACACTTGGATATGCTCTCTTGGAGCAGATGGAGGTGTCATTGTGGAGCTTCTTCTCCTCTCTTCCTCTGCAAATTTACTCAACTAGGTCCTTTGGCTTAAGGGGACAAATTGTATTTTCTCCCCTTCTTCTTCATTCCCCACTTCTAGGATGGTATTAGGAACCTATGGGGATGGAGTATTTTTCTTCTTTAATCTACTCCTCCATGTACCCACCACAGTTATTTTAATTCTTGCTTTCTTCAGACCCAGGGGAGGAGGAGCTTCTTCCTATGCAATTGTCACTGGTGGAACCCTCTACTCTTCTACTTGTTCCTCCTCTAGTTGATCTAGATTAGCCTACTCTAGAGGTTGATCAACTGGCTCTACTTGAGGTTCATCTTGCTCCTGTTGAGCTACCACTAATTGGGCCTCAACCACTTGTCTCTTTGCCCTTGGAGGTACCCTTTTCCTTTGTGTGCCTCTATCAGCCTCAAAGTACTCAACCTCCCACTCATCTTGATGAACCATTTCTAGCCTTACTAGGGATTGAGTGGGGTGGGTTGGCATAGTAACGTTCACACCATTTCCTTTGATCGGTCTAGTTGTGGTCTGCAGGGGTATGGCTTGAGGAACTAGATCCATCTAAAATGGCTTTTGGTTCCATTCCCTTATTAATTCAACTACATGCATAGCCCAATGAGCTATGTCATCATTCTCATCCTACCCTATCTCAGCATTCATAATCAGTTGGTCGTAGATTTTATCTCTATTGTATAAAGGATCCATCACTTCTTTGGCATCCTTTTCTATGGCCTTTAGATGAATCTTCATTTTTAGCACATTTTTTTCTAAATATAGAGTCATCCTACAATAGTCCCTTATATGGACATCATATTCATCTATAGTGTTCATCCAATGATCCTCTAACACTTCCTCATGAATGAACTCTTTCCCTATCAGGTGTTGAACCATCCCAATGTTATCAAATAATGGGTGAGGGGAGTTATATTCTTCTATGGGATATTGCTCCTACTCAAAATCAAAGGTGGAAATATCCTACTTCTACTTCACCTTGAAGGCACTAATTGTGATGGGCTAGACCCATGTCTTCTTATGTTATTTTCTCACTTTGTTATATGCAGAAGTGAGTTGGCATGCAATCTCTAGGAGTATGAGCCTATCTGATGGGTATCCTGGGAGATTCTTTGGGCATAATAGAGTACTAGCTACCCAAAGATATGTGAAGATCTTGAACTGAATGTAGTACGTGTCAATCTCTATGATTTTGGTTGTTGCCTCTACTAACATTCTCTTTGCATAGTCACCTTCAATAAAACTAATAATCGCAAAGATAAACCCATAATTCACCACTTGGTATTCCACACTTTGTAGTGGGATCTTTACTAATTGTGGGTATACCACATAGGGCCAAGTATCTGCATCTTGCATGCTTCCCTTTCTGTAAAGGCTTGGATAATGTATGGTTATAGCCACTAGTAAGTACACCATGTATGATTTCATATAGAAGCATAGGTCTACTTTGATAGCTACTAGTTACTCATCCAAGTTGTCACTTAGGATGGTAGCCCAATCAATGGGAATCTTTGTTGTTCTGATGGTTTCAATGAAATGAACCATCCAAGTTTAAAGGTGACCTATTGCTGGGAGACCTATAACTCTTCTCAAGAGGATAATTTCATATCTAATATCATCCTTCATGTATCCCCTTGTCATGTCTACTTTTCCCACTTTGTAGCCCATATGTGTCCTATCAGTTAGGAAAGAGGATTGTACTATTTCCTTGGCCTCCTCCTTGTTCTCCATGTACCATCTCTTTCACCTGTCATACAAGATTTGCAAGTATTGATCTGCCCTTGGGAGGTGAAATACTTTTTCTATGTTTTCGGGTCGGAGGTCCAAGATAATTTCTCCGGTTATGTTCTTGACGATATTTTCTTTGGTCACATAGTTCTCAGGTAAGGTCATTATTAGTTCTGAGGATTGAACTAATGGTGGGTGAGATGCTGAATTCACAGGCCTTGACCAGGTGAGTGCAAATACCATTGGCAATATTTCCTTTGATTTATTGCAAATGGTAAGGAATGTGTTCTAGTCTATATGTCCCAATTCTATGTCTTTAATTTCTGCATGTCCATCTTGGAACCTTGACTTCTTTGGTTCTCCTTGGAACTTGAATGAGACATGTTTTGAAGCTATCTTCTTCATCATGGAAGATAAGGAGGATGTCATCTGATATGCACAGAAGAGATAAACATCAATTAGAATAAAAAACTTGACCTAAAAAGACCCTGGACTGAAGCCCAAATAGGTCAAAACTATTCAAAAGACATGAAAAAGAATTCCCCCCCTCAAAGAACCTTGCTATTAATTTTAGCACATGTAGAACATCCTTACAAGTGTGTTGGTGCGTTGAATTAACCCTGGAAAAGGCTAATTGTGCACCTGTGCACCTAGGCAAGATGTACACATGTGCATGTGTGCAGCTACACATGTGTGTATTGCATAGTTTTTATTTGGGTTAGGGGTCTAATTCTTTTCCTTTTGAGTATAGGGGTGCACACTTATGCACCTCATGGAGGTGTGCCAGTGCACACCTTCACAAAGCCTTAGGAGTTTTAAACTTTATCTTTTTATGTTAATGTGGAGGTGCATACGTATGCACCTCATGCAGGGCCTTTTGAGTTCTTTTAAGTTTTCTTTTTCATTTTTTTAAGGTTTTTGGGGTGCACACATGCACACCTGAAATGGTCTAACCTTGGTAGGTTTAGCTATGCAGGAAGGAGTAGAGTGCGGGGAAGCGTAGTGGAGACTAGTGTGGAGGTGTGCTCTTGGAGGAGGCAAAGTGTAAAGTGAGAAGTAAAGGGGGGGGTTGGGGTCTTTTATAGATCCTAGGTGCCAAATGTGCACCCCCATAGGCGTGCACCCTCTAAGGGTGCATACATTTGCATGTGCACACCCCCGTACTAGGGGTGCAGTATGCACAAGCACATTGAGCACACATATGCATGTGCACAAGTGTGCATGTGCACAAGTGTGCTAGTGCACACTTAAAATGCAATAGGGCCCAAAACGTGACTTTTTCCTCCTTCCTAATTGCCTAACTCAAACCTTTCTTAGAGATTGGGGTTTGAACTAGACCCGGGGTAGAGTCCAAAATGACCAAGACTAGGATCTTAGTAGAGACAAATTCACTAGGGAGTCCCCATTTCTCATAGAAATGGGGTGTGCATTGTGAAACCACAACAAGTAGAAGACCAAATAATTTTGAAGTACATGTCAAGTGATGCTAGTGTCAACCGAGCCACAGTAAGTGTTGAGCAAAATTAGTGTTGACCAAGCATTATTATCAACTAAGTGACAATGCATGTGTCAAGAAAAGTAATTTAATAGCGACTGAGTAACCCAATGATGACTGAGTGTCAAAACTTAGTGTTGGCTGAGGAACATCATTTTTAGTGTTTATGAGAAATTGTAATTTCTAGCCGACTGAGTTGATTTCTTGGAATATGGAAATCATTTTGTTAGTGTAAATAATTAATAATTATTAAAATTTAATTAATTTTACTTAAAATAATGCATTTTTATATTAGTTTTCATGTAGACACTTAGGAATATGCATAGTCATATGAGTTGTCTTGTTGACAACACAAGAGTTAGCAACGTATTTGAGCACATGGTGTCTACAACATCTCTTTAGGAGATACACCTATGTAAACTTATCCTCTCATCATTGCACAAACTCTTGTGCTCAATGGAGGATAATGCACTCTTGGTGGGCATGTGCTTAGTTGTGGTGTTTATCTCTTGGGTCAATGCAAGAAGTTGGGTCTCACTTTTGGCCAAAAAGTGGAAGTCTTTTTCTTGTTTTTGAAATATTTTATCAATTGATGCCAAAATTTGAGGCATTTAGAGATTAAATATTAAAAAATCTAGAAATAAAAATTGTAGTGCTTGGAATCTTCTTTTTGAATATGTAATTTATTTGTATACCCATATGATAGATTTTTTTTTTGGTATGGATCTTTAAAAACCACTTTTTCAAAATGCATGTTTTAGGACCATACCACGCTCGTGTATGGTCACCATAATTTGACACAACTAAATGAATTTTTGCAAATCCTTTTAAACGAAGTTACCTAACACACCAAAGATTGATGAGAATATTTTTCTTGAATTTTTTAATGAATTGTTTTAATTAAATTTTAATTGACAATTAAGCTAATTTCTAAAACGTCTCGTGTACGGATGCCATAAATTCTTTTTTTTAACTTTAAAAGACTTGTGTGAGGATTGATGACATCTAAATTAATTTACAAAATAGAAAAAATTAAAAATGTTATTAAAGTTTTAGTGAATGTCACTATTTAACGTTTAAGAGATACTTTTGATTAATAAATAATGGAAAAATAGCAAATGAACTCATAACACTATAAAATTTACATTTTTGAAATCAAAGCAGTAAGACCTATAATGGGTTTTATTTCATCAAAAAATTCAATGGGGACAACCATATAAAAATTACAACAATCCCTAAAATTGTTGATTAAATGCCTTAGAGAAAAATGGTTCATGAAGGCATGGCTTGGTGGGACCAAGCCTATGCCATGTCTTTCCCCAAGGAAAAACTCAAAGCAAATTTGCAACCATTCCAAAATTCCACCTATGTCAACTAGAATCGGGCACTCAATTTGTAATTCAAAAATTGGGTGCCCGATTTGATTTTAACCATTGACAAAAATGGGTACCTGATTGTTTAAAAATTGGGTACCCAATTTTTAAACAATTGGGTACCCGATTCTTATATATCTGAAGCAAATTTGTGACCATTCCAAAATTCCACCTATGTCAACTAGAATTGGGAAATCAATTTGTAATTCAAAAATTGGGTGCCCAATTTGGTTTTAACCATTGACAAAAATGGGTACCCAATTGTTTAAAAATTGGGTACCCGATTTATTTAAAAATTGGGTACCCGATTTATAAATCGAGTACCCAATTCTTATATACCCGCTAGGCCCCAAAAGATGCCCCATAGACCACTTTTCAATGATTGCAATCATTAAATAACCATTTCGATCTGCAACAGGGAATTTTATCATAGTTATTCTATTTTCTTGTCTTCTTCTGCAATTTGCAAGCTGTTGATTTGAATTCAAAACTGGTGCAAACATGGGATCAAAACAATGAAGAAAGAAGAAATTAAAAGTTCTAACAAATGAGGAGATTGCAACAAATAAAGAGCATGAAGAACAACGTCAATGAGAGAGAAGACAAAGAATTAGAGAATTGAGCAATGTTTCAAAGGAGAAAGACATTGAAGATACCACAATGGATGAAGAGGCTAAAGAAGAGAACCCATTACAAGGAGATTCAAGTGCACATTCTAATCAAATATTCAATACAAGTGTGTCTCCAAACCCTCAAATTTTTTCTCATTATGAAATTGGTGATTTTTTAGAAGTAGATTATGATTTAAACAATTTAGATTTTCTTCATGAGAATAGATTGTCAAATGATCATGCACAACAAACTCCAATAGAAATGCATGTCCAAAAGAAATACCAATAAAAATTGAAAATGAGATTCAAATCCCAAATAATAGTGATTTAATAAAATGCCAATTTAAAATAACAATTGTATGAATGTAGACATAGAAACACCAATTACTGAACAAACATATCAAAATGATGCTAAAGTGCCTGAACATAATTTTAATTTTCCTAATGATGTGCTAGATAATCTTGAGGGATTGATTTCATGGAGACAAATTAGGACATGATGGAGACACAACCAAAGACTAGAATGAACACACAAGAAAAGGGAAATATTATTATTAATGAAAATTCTCTATGGGCTTACAACAGTATGATTCTGGAGAAAGAAATCCTCCACATAGTAACTTCTCTCTAATTCCACTAAGAACTGTCTTTACAATGCCAGAAATGTTCTTAAATAGAACCCAATTTGTTTAGGGTTAGGAACACATTCTATAATATGCTATTTGGCATCCACTTCCAAAACAGAAGGTTCCATAAGTCACGTTAGAAGTCGGTGTAAAATTAGAAGAATCCAGAAACGGTAGTCCAACTTTCGAGAGGGATAACTTTTGAACCAGGATTCCGATTGACGAACTGTTTACATTTCTAGAAAGCTCTCAAAGTGCTCTATAGCCTAGATAGGCTTCATTTTCCCCCATTTTTTGGCCCTGTACAAGACCATTTAGTGCCCCATATCTGACTTTAAAGCACTCTCAGGAGGTCTCTAGGAAACTTAAAACTGTAATAACTTTCTAACCATAAAGTCTTTTGACCTGATTGTTTTTCTGGAGAGTTTTAAATTACAAATATGATCATCTCTCAAAATTACACCCTCTAACTCATCATAATTTTGGATCTATTACAAAATAATCCATTTTTTGCATTTACACATATCCCAAGGTGCTTAAAACTCTAACCCAGAAAACTAATAGTGGAACTGTGAGAGTTGGAACCTTTATTTGAGCCAAATGGGTATCCAAAAATAAAAACACATTAAACAGAAACTATCCCTAAGCATTTTTTTTTTGGGTGATAGAGAATTGCCCTTACACCACCAGATACTCCTGCATCAAACACTTAAGGTGGATTGAAAAGTGACCCTATCACTTTATGGTAGAGGAAAACCCAAATGGGAAACCTTTGCTACGTATATCCAAGTTGAGTCCTCTATTTTTCGTCCTTTCCACTTTACCATGTACTCTTCATACTATCTATTTCTGGTACTCTTACCCACACGACTATCCAGAATCTCTTCTATCTCCTCCTTCTTAGAAGTAGGAATTGGACATGGCTCCAGCATCAACCCCTCATCTGCACCATCATCATGATATTCTATTAAGTATGTAATGTTGAAGATAGGAGAAATGTGAATCCCATCTAGCAACTCCACCTCGTATGCATTTCCGGAGTCATGTTTCTTCAAAATTTTGCAGGGCCAAATTTCTTCATCTTCAGCTTGTTGTAAGTACCCACTGGAAACCATTCCTATCGTAAGTGTACCATAACCATATCCCCTACTTGGAACTCCTTATGTCTCCTCCTTTGATCTGCCCTAGCTTTATACTATTGATTCATCTTGGTGATGTGTGCATGGACCTCCTCATGTAGGCTCTTGTTATATTCAGCAAATTCTTCTACCTCAACATTTGACCTCTCCCCTTGCTCCATCTTCCTTAATTATGTTGTAGTCCTTGGACTACTTCCATACACAATTTAGAATGGTGATCTACCAATACTCCTATTTACAGAATTATTGTAACCAAATTCTGCTTGTGGCAGAATCAAATCCCATCCCTTGGGCTTATCTCCCACTAAACACCTCAGCAAATTGCCCAAACTTCTATTTACCACTTTGGTCTATCCGTCAGAATGTAGATGATGTGTAGAACTGAACCTCAATTATGTCCTCAACTTCTTCCATAAAGTCCTCTAGAAATACCCCAAAAATTTAGTATCTCTGTAGGAAACAATACTCTTTGGGAGACCATGTAGTCTGACCACCTCTCTAAAAAATAAATCTGTAATATCTACAACATCATGAGTCTTGTGGCATGGGATGAAATGTACCATCTTCGAGAACCTATCAACCACCACAAATACTGATTCATTACCCCTTTGTGTCCTTGGCAATCCAAGAACAAAATCCATACTTATGTCCTCCTTAGGCTTTGATGCAACAGGCAATGGCTGATAAAGTCCAGTATTGTGACTAAATCCTTTGGATGCTTGACATACTTGACAACTCTGCACAAATTTCTTCACATCTTGTGACATTTGAGGCCAAAAATAATGTTCTCTAAAAATGGAAATGGTCTTATCTCAACCAAAGTGTCCTGCCATTCCCCCACTGTGTTTCTCTTTGATCAAGTTTTCCCTCATTGAACTCCTTGGAATCCATAATTGACTGCACTTGAATAGCATACCATCCTGAATCAAATAATCTAGCCACCAGATTATGTCTATAGTAACAGGTTCTTTACAAGCCTTCCATGCTTCAGCAAAATTAGGATCCTCTGGGTATAGATTCTTGAGTTCATCAAACCCAACCACTTCAACTTGCATTACTGTAAGTAACAACTGTCTCCAACTCAATGCATCTGCAACCCTATTAGACCTTCCACTTCTATGTTTCAACACAAATGTATAGCTCTACATGAACTCTACCCACTTCATATGTCTCTGGTTCAATTTACCCTGGTTATTTAGGTACTGCAATGCTTGGTGATCAGTATAAAAGACAATTTTTTTTGGAAATAAATGATTCCTCCATTTCTTTAAGGCCTAAACAATTGCATAGAACTCTTGATCATAGATAGAATACTTCTTCTTTGCATCATTCAATTTTTCACTAAAATATGCAATAGGCTTACCTTCATGGCTCAATACAGCCCCAGTAGCACTGCCACTAACATCACAATCTACCTGGAACACTTTATTGAAATCGGGAAGTACCAACACAAGTTGTTCTATCACCTTCTTCTTCAATAGTTCAAAACTCCTTGTAGTTTTTGTAGTCCACTTGAACTCTTTCCTATCCCCCCTTATTGTTTTAGTCAGGGGTGCACATATGCCACTAAAATTCTTAATGAACTTCCTGTAAAAACTAACCAGACCATGAAATGATCTCACCTTAGTAGAAAACCTTGGAGTAGGCCATTCCAAGATAGCCTTTACCTTCTCTAGATCCATTTTGAGACCTTCAGATGATACAACAAACCCCAAGTAGACTAACACTTTTTTTACAAAGCTACATTTCTTCAAATTAATCAACATTTTCTCTTCCCTCAACCTTTCAAGGACACTATGAATGTGCAATAAATGTTCATCCAAAGTATTACTAAAAATTAAAATATCATCCAAATAGAAAATAACAAATTTCTCAAAGAACTTCTTTAGTACCTCATTCATAAGCCGCATGACGGTGCTTGGCACGTTGGTCAGTCCAAAGGGCATGACTAACCAATCATATAGACCATCCTTGGTCTTGAATGTAGTCTTCCACTCATCTCCCTCTTGTATCCATATCTCATGATAGCCACTCTTGAGATCTAGCCACTCTTGAGATCTATCTTTGTGAAGTATTGAGCTCTATTCAAATAGTCCATAATATCATCCATTCTTGGCAAAGGAAATCAATACTTGATGGTTATTTTGTTTATAACGTAAGAGTCTGTGCACATTCTCCACTCTTCGTCCTTCTTTGGTGCCAGTACTACAGGAACTACACATGGACTCAGGCTCTCTTGAATCAAACCCTTCCTCAATAGCTCCTAAACTTGTCTATTTAGCTCCTTAGTTGCAGTAGGAGTCATCCTATGAGTAGCCTTGTTAGGCAAACTAGCTTCATGAATTAAATTTATCTGATGACTAATCTGCCTTACTGGTGGTAACCCTTCTGGAACATTGTCAGAGATGACATCTCCATACTCACTTAATAGACCTAAAACTTTAGGTGGAATTTCACTACTACCTTCCTTATCTCTTCTAGGAATCAAAGCATAACACATACGCTAATGTTTCATACCATCCAAAAAAATTCTTCCATCAACAAGACATATTCTAGCACTAATGCATACCTTTTCACCTTCCTTTATCAAGGGCTTCATTTTATGGCAAACTCCATCCTTTGTTAGAGAGTATTTATTTGCATGACCATCATGTACAACATGTCTATCAAATTTCCAAAATCTTCCCAACAATAAATGGCAGACATCCATTGGAATAATGTCACAAAGAACTTCATCATGGTAACTCCCAATCTTGAACTTCATGAAACAATGTTCACTAACCAAGACCTTATGATCATCCTTCACCCATGAAATCTGATAGGGTTGAGGGTGTTTCTCCCTTTTGAGCTTTAGCTTAGAGACCATCTCCTCAAACACCAAGTTGTCAGTACTGCCACCATCAACAATCATATCACAACACTTATCCTTGCACTTGCACCAGGTACGAAACAAACTCCTCCTTTGTCTAGGTTCAGTCTCACCACTTAATAAGACCCTTTCATTTATAAGAACCTGTCCTCTTTTTGCATCCTTAGAATGTGATGACTGTGCATCTTCATCCACATGAGCAACCCTTGCTTGACCATTAGTTCTCCTATCTATCCTTCCTTGTCATTGAGGGCATTGAAATGCATGATGACCTTCTTCATTACAATGAAAATAGGTACCACAGAAGCCTCCTCTTCTTGAACCTTTTCCATGTCCTCTACCTCTTCCTCTCTGATCTCCAAAGTTTTGATCATGGGAGCAGTTGAAACCCTCGTTCCTCTAGTTCCTACTAGTACCCGCATCTTCATTTTTCTTTTGGGTCTCATTTTGACCTCCAAATGATCTACCACTACCCCTTCCTCCTTGATTGTACCCTCTTTGCCTTCCATCAAAAATTTTTTTAAGCTTCTCTTCAACTCACAAGACAAACTGGTATGCCTCTTTAATGCTAGTCATTCTAACCAGACTTAACTCCTCCTAAATGCTAGGTCATAACCCACTGAGGTAAAGGGAAACCTTCTCCTTATTAGCTTTTACATGCCCTACCCTAATAAGAAGTTGAAAAAATTCCTCTATATATTCCTGGACAGATTTTCCTGCTTACTTTAACCCTTGCATTTTCTTGAACAAATCAAGCTCATAATCAACAGGAATGAACTACTTCTTTAGTTTGTCCACCATGTGATCCCACCTTGTGATTTTCTCCTTTCCTCTTCTATTCCTTTCCAGCTAAACCTCTTCCCACCAAATTTTTGAATGGCCTTTTATTTTGGCCTTCACAAATTTAACCCTCTTAGGGTCTTTGATATCCTCATACTCAAAATACTCCTCTAATTCATTGATCCAATCAATCAACTCATCTGGGTTTAGAGTTCCCAAAAACATACCCACATCAATTTTAGGTCTTTTTCAAAGCTTAGAAATGGCCCTAAAAAGCCTCTCCTCTGCCTGATTTAGGATTTCCTCTTCACCTTCCCCTTCTTGTCCAATATTTTCTTCTTCATTTTCTTCCTCACTTTCATTGCCTGTAGCAATATTCATTCCTCTACGTATCTCCTCCTACAATGCTTGAAATTTTCTCTAGAGGGCTCTAACCTTAGGAGCAACAACTTTGTCCCTTCCACCATGTTCCCTTCATGGAGGCATCTTCTTGTCTCAAACCCACAACCACATAGTCTTGGTACAAACTGCCTCACAATCGGCGCTCTGTCTACACACTTAGGAAAACCTGCTTTGATAAAACTTGATGGAGACACAACCAAAGACCAGAATGAACAAATAAGAAAAGGGAAATATTATTACAATGAAAAATTCCCTATGGGCTTACAACAGTATGATTCTGGAGAAAGAAATCCTCCACACAGTACCTTCTCTCTAACTCCACTAAGAACTACCTTTACAATGTTAGAATGTTCTTAAATAGACCCCAATTCATTTAGGGTTAGGAATAAATTCTAGAATATGTCAGTTGGCATCCACTGCCAAAATAAAAGGTTCCAAAAGTCACGTTAGAAGTCAATGTAAAATTAGAAGAATCCAGAAATGGTAGTCCAACTTCTGAGAGGCATAACTTTTGAACTGGGACTCTAATTGACGAATTGTTTACATTTGCAGAAAGATCTTGAAGTGCTCTATAGCCCTATGGATAGGCTTCACTCATCCCCCATTTTTTGGCCCCATATGAGGCCATTTAGTGCCCTATATCTGACTTTGAAGCACTCTTAGGAGGTCTCCACAGAACTTAAAAATGCAATAACTTTCTAACCGTAAGGTCTTTTGACCTGATTCTTTTTCTAGAGCATTTTAAATTACAATTATAATAATCCCTCCAAATTACACCCTCTAAATCATCATAATTTTTGGCTCTATTACAAAATAACCCATTTTTTACATTTACATGTATCCCAAGGTGCTTAAAACTCTAACCCAAAAAACTAATAGTGGAATTGTGAGAGTTGGAACTTTTATTAGACCCAAATGGGTATCCAAAAATAAAAATACATTAAACAGAAACTATCCCTAAGCATTTTTTTTTTCAGTGATACAGGATTGCCCTTACACCACTGGATGCTCCTGCATCAAGACACATGCTAATAGATTATATAGACATTTTTTTTATAATAAGAATTTTGGGTTTCAATGTCAATTAATGTTGCAACTAATTAAAATGTCTAAAATGCGAAAAGTAATGAAAAGGTTAGGAATGTATGCAAAACCCAAGAATAAACACGAGTCTTTAAAATGAGTTGTATCCATTGTTGCTAATGCCTTTGATGTTATTGGAAAGAAAACTCGCTCTAAAGATAAGAATGTAGCATGATGAACAATAACAACAATTTTAGTTAACAAATCAACAACTAAAAAAAGATTGATTAGCAACATAAGTGGATATCTTAATGTGAATCGTAACACTTTAGAAAGAGTTGTAAAGAGAAGGGTTAACTTTGAATGTGATCCAGCAAATATTTTGTGGACTTCTAGTGGTAGACTCCTAAGATGTGATATGAAACATACTAGTGAAGTCAAAAGTTTGGTTGAAAAATTGTTGCATGATAATACAAGAGTATCACCTAATTCAAGAGATGTTCTTAACTTGAGAGTTGGGGCAAAAATATGTGATCCACATCCTAAACACCTTTTGGACATGACTCAAACTGAATTGTTTAGAAAATTTGTAGATGGTAAGGTGTTAAATATTACCATTAGTCAAAGGTCTTTTGAAAAGCATAAACCATGGTATGTAAGGATTAACAAGTAAAGAATCACATGTTGTTGCAAAACTCATATTCAATTTCATTACCATTATGATGTATTTCGATCTATACGTGGTACCATGCATAGTAAAGAATGTTGCAGGAATGTGGTATAAAAATACCACCTAAAACTATAAACGATTTCATATCAAGTTTATTTTGCAAGCCACCTAATGATCAATACTTTCTTTTCAATGCATGTCTTTCTGGTACATGTGATATGTGTGGCAATATTTCTTTGTTAGATGAATGTTTGCATGAAAATGCTTTGACTACTTTTTGACAACAATTAGTTGAGGTAAAAAGATTCAAAACTATTGAATATCCATTGAAGGATGGGAAGATTGGAAGAAGGTGTGATCGAGTTACAGATAAAGTTAGTTGTCATGCATTTATGGATGAATTTAAGAGTGTGATCATACCAAAATATGTTAAACACTCTCAATATGCTAGGTGGCTTGATGGATAATTTTGCATATGTAAGAATACATTTCCAATTGGTACTATACTTTTAGTTGTTGAATTTGCAAAGAACTACACACTTGCACCGCAAGATGAGGTACAACCACAATATTACAATTTAGTGCAAGTAACAATTTATGTCCATATAGTTTATAGGCATGCACCTGATAGTACAAAGGAGGATTGAAAAATATTGAGAGAGTATCATTTTTATATGAGTGATAATAAACTCCATTCATCTAAGTTTTTCCAATATTGTTTCAAGGTCTTTTATGATAATTTAAAAGAGAGACAAATTCAAATGACACAACATTGGATATGGTCAAATAATTGTATAGGACAATTCAAGAATGCTAGAATGTTCTATTGGTTGAGTAGGACACATAGGCAAACTAACATCCAACATGCGTGGAGTTTTTTTGAGGCTAGACATGGTAAAGGAGAACATGATGGTGTTGGTGCATGCATGAAGAGAGCCCTTAGTAGAGAACAATTAAAATTTAAAGAAAAAGCCAAATTCAAAAATGCACATGAGATTGTCGAATGGTGTAAAAAATATTTATACACGTGATCAAGTGAGAACTCTACAATCAAATGTTTCTTATACTTAGTTTAAGAGAAGAATATCCTTTCAAGATATGATTGTGATACAATTAGTGGGTCAGCTAAATGGCATTCATTTAGGAGTTCATATTCTAACACTTGGACTATATGGACTAGGGAGCTTGCTTGTTTTTGTCAGTTTTGTCTTGCAAGTGAATGGGAAGAATGCAAGAATACATAATGGGTTGAAGATTGGAAACGAAAATCATTAGCACCTACTAAAACACATTTTCAAGATGATCTAGTAAATGAAGGCCAAAATGTTACTTTTGCATTAGAAGAGTATGATCGTATTTCAAACCTCATAGAACCTAGTATGCACAATTTAATTAGATTTTTTTGTGATCATGCTTCAATTTATATTATTTATTTATGTACATGTCATTAATGTAATTAAAGTACATAAATGTCTTTAACATATTATTTATATATGTACACATGTGATTAAAGTGTTTGTGTACTTTATCTTAACTTGTAGGACATGTTTATGTTGTTATTGCACCTAATGATAACAATGAACAAACTGAGTATTGGCTAGCTAGATGTGTGGAACCTAAGAAAAAATTGATATGTCATCAAGTAGACGATGATGGTTTTGAGTATCTAGTTGGGTCTATTATTGTTGCTAGCACCTGGCTACATAGATACCTAACAAGAAGAAATGGTTTACCAGCATTTGAAGACTACCAATCTGAAAAGAAGATTTTACACTAGTCTCATTTGGTTGTGGAAATGAATATCAAATTAGAAAGATGCAAAGGGAGACCCGCCAATAAGGTATTATGGACAATTTCAATGGATGAGCACGAGACAATCATAGATGCATTGCAAAAGAGAGAGGATGCAGATGGTACAGTGGGATGACTACATTTAAATCAAACACATGTAAGTTTTTTCTTTATTGTGCTATTTTTATATGTGTCCTTAGTATATTTAATTACATGTATGTATGTGTTGTCAATAGAAAATTAGAGAACTTATATATACCTCTTATTCAGGTCTCAATTACAATTTATGTAAATTTAAATGTTAAGGTGGATTGAACATCAACATCTTATGGAATTACACATAGTGAGTACATACAAATTACACATATTTACATAGTTCAGATAAATTTATGCTTTTATTAACATGTGTTTTTGTTTTACAATTTTATTTTACAGGACCTCATTTGAAGAAGTGTGTTGAACTAGTTTTATATTTTGTCACTTCTATAAATATGTCATTGTCATTGTCTTACATGTATTGTAAAACATGTTGTAAACATTTTAAAATAGGAGTTTAGTTCTATTTGAAAGTTAAAGGTGTGCACTTGATATTATAAATTAATTGTTAATTCAAGTAATGACCTCCTAATTTTTTCCATTACTTTTACATTCAAACATGTTTAAATTAATGTTTGTATATATAAATTGTTAAAATTATTGTTAAATTACCATATACTTACAAAATGTGTCATAACATGAATAAAATATGTCGCAATAAAGAAAATGGTTTGAATACTTACAACATGATCTAACATAATAATATATACTACATCTAACATGTCATAACATGATCTATGAAGTCAAAAAATACATGTAATACAGTTAACTGTCCTAATACAAAGTGTATCAAAATAAACAATGTGTCATAAAAACACAATCTAAAGGTGCCAAAAAGACCTAATTTTTTTTATCTATAGTCCTCTTTAGTCCACGTGAAGGGGACTCGGATGGATCATCCTATGTAATATGAGCTATCTCATCACATGGGACACCTTGTGAGGCAGATGGATCATCCTATGTAGCATGAGGTATCTCATCATGTACATGCTTAATTGAAAATGGTTTCAACATCTAGCTTGCAAATAAATTAAATATTCATTGCAAAATAAAAATACTACCACATGAGATGGGTGTCCCTCTATAATTGGAGGAGGTGCATTATGAAAGCTACCAAATGCAACACTTGTGAGGTCCTATAATTTACAATACATACATTTTTAAAATTTGATAAAGAGCATAATGAACTATGTATATGTACATAAATCACAATACTGACCTCAAAGGATGATGTAGGTACCTCCATTTGGCTTAGTCTCGTACTCTCAACAACACTCATGGCAACATTGTCCTAAATTTATGGATAAATAAATGTTGAGTCAATATTATATATACATGAATTACTAAAGTACATAATTTGTACACTACATTTTTTATACACTATAAAAACATGTGTGTGTGTGTATCATACCTGAGTTGTAGCCAATGTCACAGATGTGTCTAAAGATGTGCTAGCATGATGATCAAAAGATGGAGTCGAAAATAAACTATATCGAGGCCTATATGGATAAGTACGATCCATCTCCTGTTCATAAAATCAAAACACATTATACACACACACACACGTGTGTGTGTGTGTGTGTGTGTGTGTGTGTGTGTGTGTGTGTGTGTGTGTGTGTGTGTGTGTGTGTGTGTGTGTGTGTGTGTGTGTGTCTGTGTATATACGAGTCAAAATTGTTCAAATTATAAGTTAATAACAATGTACATACATAAAAATAGTGCAAATTATTTATCTTCAGTCAAAACTTCATATTGTATGTATTTGAGGTTGTGCCTCAGTGGTGAATGGACCAAGACCTATATTGACATCAAACTATGTAGCAGCCGACAATTCCTACAAATTCAGATAAAAAGAACATATGAGCACATATTATTAAATTCAAGTTCAAATGTACATTTTTATAGTGTAAATCAAAGTGCATAACATATGAGGGATGCCAATGTTTGTAGGTCTCGAAAAAAGACTATGCTGCCTCCTAGGAGGAACAATATCATCCATCCTCTATTATTTCCAAAATCAACATGTACATAAATATGGTTAATACAATTACACATGTATGTAGAAAGTAAATAATTATGTGTTTTATATTTAAATTTTAATTAAAATTTTCCCTGCTACTCTTGATTGTCTCCAAGCTCTTCCTACATGACGTCAAAAAGTGATGACACATCAATGTCATCACTACCATCACCATGGGTAGCATATGTATCATCACCAAAATTAGGACCCTTAACATAATGGTCATCATGTGATGCATCAACATCACTCTGGGGGGCTCTACATATGCCTCCACAACTAGTACAAATGTGTCCAACTGGATGAATATGTCTCACCTGCATCCACTGCTCTACTAAATTACTTGAAAGGACACTCAAAGAGGTAAGAGTAGATGAAACTGCTCAATGATGATGTGGAAATAGTATAATAGGTGTGGGAAGAGGTACAAGAAGCTGAGGTTACATGTGATTTCTTGTTCTATCACTCAACTTTTCCCAAGGACTATCTTGAGGCATCCCTCCACCAACCCCTTGAAATGATTTCATATCAAAATAATTGGGTTTTAAACCCAATTAAAGCTCAGCCCATAGTTTCCTAAGGAAGTACATGGGTACCTCATGATTAGCGTGTGGTGGATGGTCAAATACCATCCACCACTGCTCCCAAAAGTGTGTTGATATACGTGGATGTGTGCACCATCTAATAGAAATACAAGGCTTCTTCTCATTAATCTCCTCACCCATCTTAGGGTTTACAAAATCTCTTGTAAAATTTCATTTACGTATTTTGAGGTTATGGACCTCTCTATATGATAAGCCATCAAAATAGTAGGCACACATGTTTTTCCTACATAATCTAAATGAATCAATATCAGAATCAAAATGTTGTATAGAGTGAACGACACCTTGCATGTTATCTGCAAGGTGTAGTAGGTGAGGAAGGGAGTGGGCCTCACGCCTAATAGCCTCAATATTTTTCATGAGGTCATTAAGATTATGCTTCATGCTCTCTCATAGATCATCTCTGGTAGGTGGTGGAGGAGGACTAGGCAGTCATGGAGGTGGGGGTGGAGGTGGAGGTGGAGATGGAGGAGGCAAAGGTGGGGGTGGGGGAGAGGGAGGCGGTGGCAGTGGGTCCATCAAATATAATCTACATATATGTTTAAACAACATAAAAAATCACAAAATTACTATTTAATAAAATAAATCTAAAATATCAACTATATAAGCGCAGATCTTTAAAACCATATCAATTAAATAAATAAAGTTAAACACTAAAGTAAACTTTAATGTTAAGGCCAATTGAACATTATACTGAATTTAAGTCTAATCATAAAATAATACTCCAAAAAACTATATTAATAAATCAACTATAAACTTAGTTTTAATGTTAGATACAAACTTGTTTTGTCTATGCAAGTTCAAGGGAACATGTTTTTGATATTAAGGAAAAGGACGTGAAAGTGCCCAATAGTTTAACCAAATTGTTTTGTTATATTATGATCTAGATCCAAAATGGAATTACTTTATGAAATATTGTAGTGATTTTTTTTTATTAATATTTTATATTGAATGCTAGAGTAGTTATATTCCTATTCTATTTAGTTTTTAAAGTCTTGTTGAGATAAAAATGAGGATAATATAAGGATAAGATGACTTTAAAATGAGGATAATTAAGATTATGGAAGGAAAGTATGAAGAAATTGGTAGGGGGACTAAGAATGCAACTTCTAATGTGTTGATGGAAATAGATTATAAGGGTACATAAGTACCATAGTCTATGGGTGTAACAATTAAGGATGATTTAGACAAACCATGTGTGATTAAGGATAGAAAAAAGAAATCAAGGACTCACTTCTAGGTAATTTCATCAATAATGAATGAAGAAGAAGAGAAGGAACCAAATAAAGTTAAGGATTACAAATGTTGTAGAAGATATTATGACTAAGAAAGAGAATAGAAAGGTAATTAATGAAGGGTAAGCCTTAAATGATTTGCCTTAAAATATTGTGATTGTGAGTGAACAATCTTTGTGATAAGAGAAGGGGATAGATAAAATGGAATATATTATCTAGACTAACGTTCCTTGTAGTGGTGAGAAATCAGGCATAAGTTTATTGTTGGTAGGTGATTTTGGTAAGACATTAGAAAAATTTGGAAAGGAATAAGACTTAGAGACATATGGCGAGGATCAACTCATGAAACAATTACTAATCCTTTATGAAGGAAAATGAGAGGTTAGAGAAGAAAATATAAGAAGATTATTGGAAAATGTATTCCATGTGACCATATAGATGTTATCATTGCTGGAAACATATCTCTTGGGTGTGATTAGTAGTCATGATGAGTCAAATAAGAATAACATGTTTATATCTACGAAGGACTCATAGTGTTTCTTGATCCTAATAAAGGGTTCATTAGTGATGGCCTAACCAATCATTTGGTTTTCCAAAGAAACCTTAGCAACTAGATTTAATGGCACAAAACCCTCCTCCAACAACAAATGCACTTTTGGTAAAACCTATTGGAGTTGATCAAATCCAACTCCAAAAATTCTCAAGATCACCTGCATGTGAAAACATGTCAAAGGGAAGCCAAGGAAGGAAGAGTGTGGAGCTAGGGAAAAACCCTAAATGGACATGAGAGAGAAGAAGATATTGCAACACAAGAAAATATGTATTTACAATATGCTAGAATGAGTTATGTTGTTGTTGAAAATACAATGAGGGAGATCAAATATAAAGAGCTCAAGGAATCTTATAGAACAAGCTAGAGGATGCTAGGAGATAAGTGTGACAACTAAGCATAAATCCACATGAGGTGGAAAGTCCTCGAACAAGGTTAGAGGATAAGTATGACTTAGGAGAGAATAAACTCCCGTATTGTCAACAACTTATAACAAACTCCTAGACTACAACTAATAAATAAATGCATTTACCTAAGTAAGCTTAAGTAAATAGAATAAATAATTAGTAAATTAATTATTTACTCTAACACCCCCCCTTAAGTGCAACTTAGGGAAATGCCTTAAGCTCACAAAACTAAGAAATGCAGAATGGGTCCCGGGAACGAGGCCATGTTAGGTACCTATGTACAATGCAAAAAAATGCAACCTTTGTAAATGGGGAAAGAGAGAAAACCACGTGGGAAAAACCCTCCCCCAAAAAGAGGTAAGAACCTAGTGAAGAACTGAAGAAGCCTCCAACTAGGGAAATGTTCCCTAAAACAAGAATAAGGAGTGATCATGAAGAGCATCACTGAAGCATGAAGAAGCTGCAAAATCTACCATCTGAAAGAGAACTACTAATCTGAAGAACCTCAATGGAAGAAGAAGGCACAAATTGAGCATGTCTATATGGTAGATGATCCATCTCACCAAAATGCATAGGTAGCCAGCCACTGCAATCGCCTTGTATATAGGATCAACCACTGAATACATAGTTCACACTATCGAACCATCAAACCATGGATGCATTAGAACAATAGCATAACCCCCCCTTAATGCAGAGAAGGTGAGATGACAAGCAACTAAGAAGGTGGGCCAAAGTCTCATGTAGACAAACCAAGAACGATGAGAGAGGAAGAGGTACAAACACCTATAAAGACACGATCACACTGATGCTACATGGGGCTAATGTCATGGAAGGGACACTCACTTGACAAAGGGAGAATTCCTAAAACAGCAAACAACTATCCCCCCCATGGTGCTTTATAAAAATAGTGCATGTACAACTGACTCAAGAACAATGTTCATGAACCCGAAATGCAAAAGTGGCACTTTATCTTAGTGCATATACAAAAGAGCTTGAAAATGATGTCTACAATGATCAAAACTAAAAAAAAGCTGTAACAAAACAAAGTATAGCCCAAAACAAAGGAAACCATGCCAAGAAAACAATCTTCAAACCTAAAATACTCAAGATATCCACCATATAGCAAAAATACCAAAAATATGATAGAAAGAGCATGGGCCAAAATCTAAGGAAAAGGACCACATTTCTAAAAGGGTGACAAAAACAGCTTTCCAAAAATATAAATTTTTCAAAGAACTGACATGGGACACAAAAGATGTGCATGCTAGAGTCAAAAACACAACTTCAGACTTCAACTAAAAAAAGGGCAACAAAAAAGAATCAAAACCTAAAAATACTTGCACCAATGTGTTCATCTCAGAACCAGCTTTTTGGCACTTCTTTTGGATTGGAAAAATACCTTTGTATGCTCAAGTTATGGCCAAAAAACTTAAGGTAGGTCCAAAACTAACCCTGGAGATGTGCAAGCAAGGATGATGATGCAACACTGACATCATGCTGATTTCAGCAATCCACGCGATTAAAATTGATGGTCTAATGGTTGTCATGGAAAAAAAAAAAAAAAGCCATATGGAAGGAGGAGGATGTGGCAAGTGATGTGGCAGAGTCTACGTGGCACCCATGCCACGTGTCACATGCTTGTTGGTGCTGACTGTGCTGCAATTGTCGACTAAAAGACTACCACACAAGAGGGTGGCATTGACTTGTTGGAGTAGAGTAATGAGGGGCACCGCCTGTCTGTAGTGACCCACTAGCAGAGGCCTAGTGGCGGTGTCACCGCGATAGTGTTGTTGGCTACAGCCACCCATGGGCTGCGCCCAGGCGGGGTTGCAGTGGCATGGCAGTGGCAAATTGGCGGCATAGTAGCGACACTACTTATTTTTTATTTTTAATGCACAAATTGTTTGTGCAGTCATACAATAGGGCCTGTAATCAAAAAAAAATTGTTGTTCCCTTGATTTGAAGAAAAAATGCACAAACAAACTAGGGTCTGTGACTCCAAATCACGGCTTCAAAAAACCTTCAACCAAGCAGTAGCAGGAAGGCTCTGATACCATGTTGGAGTTGATGAAATCTAACTCTAAAGATGCCCAAGATCACCTGCATGTGAAAACCTGTCAAAGGGAAGCCAAGGAAGGAAGAGCGTAGAGCTAGGGAAAAACCCTAAATAGACATGAGAAAGAAGAAGATATTGCAACACAAGAAAATATGTATTTACAATATGCGAGAATGAGTTATGTTGTTGTTGAAAATACAATGAGGGAGATCAAATATAAATAGCTCAAGGAATCTTCTAGAACAAGCTAGAGGATGCTAGGAGATAAGTGTGACAACTAAGCATACATCCACATGAGGTGGAAAGTCCTTAAACAAGGTGAGAGGATAAGTATGACTTAGGAGAGAACAAACTCTCGTATTGTCAACAACATATAAAAAAATCCTAGACTAAAACTAATAAATAAATGCATTTACCTAAGTAAGCTTAAGTAAATAGAATAAATAATTACTAAATTAATTATTTACTCTAACAAAACCTATACAAGTGCCAACACAACTAGTAACTAATCCCAATAGAAAACTCGTGAAGCATTAATTTTATTCTCTCATATCTAAATCAACAAAAAACATACACCATAAGGATTAATGATATCGATCTTAGATCAAAAACTACTATTCCAACTTGACCATCTAATCCTATAACCATAGAGATACCTTTAGAGGAAATGGCCCAAGAGGAATCTATTGATCCACTTGCTAAAACAACTTCAATACAATGACACTTCGATCTAGTTCATATATTTGAAGTGGTTCCTATGAAAAATATAGTCAGTTCTCCATCCAAGAATGAGAAAAAAATAGATAGAGACTACTGACCCCATTGATGTATTAGATGCTTAGTGGACCTCATAGTTGTTTCTTGGAATAGGCCCATGATTTTGAGATTCAATTAGCCTTTTTTAGTTCTTCTTGTTTGACTCTTATGTGATGATGGATTGATTATGTAATTTTTTGGGTGCTAACCAACTGAAGTGTTGAGTACTCATATGTGTATCTCAAGATAGAAAGCTTTGTGATTTTTATTTGTGCATGCTATTTTTATTTAAAGATAGATATTTCTATTTGATGTTCATGATGAATAGTGTAGAGCTTCTTTTGGATTATGAGATAGAGATGTGTTTTTTCTTGATGTGGTATTTCACAATACTTATTTATGTTTCTTAATTGTATCATGTTATTAATATGGGAAAACAATGAGATTTTTTATTGGATTCAAAAGGTCTCTTGGAGTGTGTTGATGTATTATTGCCTAACTCAATTAGTTGTCATGTTGCATTAGATCATGAGTGTGATTGATAGATCATGGCATACTAGAGATTATATATGTGGGTCCTAACTATGTCTTGGTTTAAATATCTTGGGTAAAATTGATTATTGTAGTTCATTTTTGTATCAATATGATGGTTAAGATCAACCTTTTTTATGTTAATTGCATGTATATAAAGATGAAATTATTTTTTAATGTTACAAGAAAATGGTGATGTTATGAGTGTATGAGATATAAATGTGTGTAAGAATGTCATACTAAAGATTGATCTAAGAGGTATGACTAGAATATATTAAAATAGAGAGTTGATAGTTCTTATTTAGAGTTGTATTAACATATCATAGATGCTATCAGTCAGTCCATAATGCAATGGATTTTTGTCCATAATGGATTGTTGTTTATTCTGGGGTTGTTTCCCTCAAAATTGTTTCCCTTTTGTATATTCAAGTAGCTAGATCAATTTTTATGCATACTTATTTTGTCACATTGGGGGATTGTATTCTCATTATGGATTATATGTTCATCTCAAGATCAAACAATGTTTAGTAATGTTACCTGCGTTGGCTCGAAATCTTAGTAATGAATGGGTAATGGACAATTATAAAATATACTTAATTTAATAGTTTGATAGAGGAAGTTTATAGTTGGTATAGTTTTAGTGTCTCAAAATATATATTAATGTACCAAGATCTAGTATTTAACTTAAGACAATTATATCTATTAAATAGTTCTACATTAATAAATGAATTTTTATACACTTACATTTCATTATTTAGAACTAATTATTAATAACATATATTCTCAAAATAATATTATTCCTATTATCCATAATATTTCTTCAACCCAATTTAAAATCATTAAATATAGTATTCAAACTTAGGATTAAGATTAATTTCCATTATACCTACTGTAATGGTTACCTGGCTAGGGATCAAGTGTTAGGTTTAAGATTTGAAGTTACAATTAGAATTAGGGTTTAACATTTAGGATTAAGTTTACTAACATGATTAGGGTTAGGCTTAGAATTAACTTTATCAATTTTAATTATATAATTTGGTTAAAATTTTAATCAATGTTAAGGTTAGGTTAGAATTATGGTGAAAGTGAGATTTTACATCAAGGTTAATGTACTCTATTTACGATTAGTATGTAGTTTTATTAAAATATATATGGTTTTAAGGTAAGGGAGCACATTATGTAATGCCCAGCCAAGGGATCCAAAGAACTAACCTAAAGTTTTACTAAGTAAGCAATAACATGTACAATAATTTACATTGAAAACATAAGAGATTACATTCGTTAACCATCCCAAGATGTTGAGTCACATTTCATTTTTAAATAATTATACTAGAAGTAAAATAAATAACACATCCACATGAAAGAATAACTACAAGTTCAATCCATTTAAATAATATACATTTGTTCTGAATGCCACTTGGCATTAATTCAGAATGCACAATCATCCACTATACATGTCATAGGGTAAAATAGTTTACATCATCCCTTTTTGATCCATGAAACAAAGTACAATACAATAAGTAAAATCATTAAATACTAAGTTTTCTATTTGGATCCCTTGGCGCGGTGTTACGTGATTAAATTCTTAGTTTTATGTTTAGGGTTTTATTGTATAGTTATGGTTAGGTCAAGGTTAAAGACTTACGAATATAGTTAGTTTTACTTTCTTTGTTATATGGTTTACAAACTAATATATAATTAATCACTATTTATTTGAAATAGATATAAAATATTGAATGTAATTACATGTTTAAACAATGAATTTACATCTATCTAATCATTCAACATTATAATTTACATATTAAATATATTTCAAAACATCTAAAATAACAATTTTTAAATGAACATCTAGAAAACTATTATTTAAATTAACAGATACAATAATCTAAAGATAATACTCTTAACAATGGAAATTTACAATTTTATGTATATTAAAATTGAAAGAAAATAATAAATTGACAGTATATAAAACGTAAAATTGAAAATAATTAAATAAAATAGTACAAAAATAAATAAAATACCTAGTATGTCAGAAAATAGTAGCAGGGGGGTCAGTAGACGTTGAAAACGGGCCCCCGTATTGCTCTGAAATCAGGCTCACATTTTGCAAATGATAAAAATGACACAAAAGGGGGGGATTTGTAGTTTTTCAAATCGGGTACCCGGTATTTTTAGAATTGGGCACCCGATTTGTTCAAAATCGGGTGCCCAATTCTAAAAAGGTTCAGGTACCTGAACTGCATTTTAAAAATTAGGCGCCTGATTTTTAAAACATGGATCAGGTGCCCGAAGCAAGATATCAAAATCTGGTATTCAATTTTAAGAAAATTGGGTACCCATTTCTGAGAGGTCTAATTCCACAGAATTGCAACCCAACTTTGTGCTCTTACCCTCTTTGCTGACTATTACTCATTCTAGTTGCCTTTATATACAGACATTTCTAGTCTGTATTAATCTCATATCCAATCATCTGATATCCACTATCATCTTGATCATTATTGAGATTCTCATTAGATCATCATTAGTCTCTCTTGTACTATCTATTGATCTTCTTGCTCTTGGTGTTGAATTATTGCCTTAGGAAATTTTTTACATTGTATCAGAGCTATACCAAATTCTTACATGGTATCAAAGTCATAGGAGTTTCATTGAATAGCCATTGGAGAGATTTTTTTTTAGGTCAAGATTATAGCTTGCTGGTGTTGGATACAATTGTCTAATTATGTGTTGTCTTTGATGTCACACAAATGTCATATTAGTTGTCAGGTAGTGTCTACCAAGCTCACTCAGGTGTCGAAGGAAATTATGATAGAAAGAAGTGTTAACCAAGTTCTCATGGTTAACAAAGGAAAGTTGGTTAGAGTTAGTATTAACCGAGTTCACTTGGTTGCCAAAGGATTTGTCAAAAATTTGTAGTGTTAACTGAGCTTCTATTGGTTAACATAGGAAATCATTTGAGGACCAATGTTTACCGAGTTGGGTTAGCTATCAAAGGATTTTGTTGATTTGGGATATGAAGTTTAATTATTTCAAGTATTGATTCTAGCTGACTATGGTAATGATTATTGGTCACTATAATTTGTATTGAGCCAACTTGACAATCTGAATTATATAAGGTCAAGTTGTGACTTTCAGTAGTATGCAAGTGTATTGATTGGATTGAGAAGGAAAGTGTGTGAGAAAAGTTGAAGGATGGTTAGATATCCTTGTGGAGTAGCAAAGTAATATTTGATAAGGAAGGATCAAGTTTTTGTGAATAGAATAGAGATCTAGATTCAGCAATTCAGTTGCATCTCAAGCAGGTCATTTCATTGTTACTCTCCAACCTTTGTAGTAGTAATCTAAAATCTATTAACAGAGTTGTTTAATAGCCAATTTTAAATCCTCTAACATGGTGATAGCTCCATTGAATTATTTTAAAGACCTCTTACAAGGCCACTCCTAACAGGGTGATTAAATCCTCTAACAAGGTCACACCTAACAATGTGTTTTGTAACCTTTAACTAGGTTGGCTCCTAACAGGGCTCACTTTAGAAGAGTGAAAAATAGTAACTGGTTGCATTGGTGATTTTTCCCATATTGGGTTTCCATGTTAAATATGGTGTCTCTTATGTTCATTTCTTTTCTCTCATGTTTGCAAATTATTACTACTGATGTTAGATCTACTAAAGTAAAACATACTATGCATTTACCGAGTTACAACATTTTTAGTATGTTTACTGAGTGATAGCAGTAATTAGTTTTATCAAACATCTAAAGGATCTCTGGATTTTTTTTTTGAGTAATTGATTCACACCCCCCCCCCCCCCCCCCCCTCAATTACTCCATCTATATCTCCAACAACTAGTGCAAATCAGATATTGGCATCATATTTAGGTGGTCAAAAACCCCCCAAATTGACTTTTTGTTTCATCAAAATCAGACATTTGAGGTGAAATCTAGAGTCATTTGATTTTTGAAGGTTTGATAGCAATGATTTAGGAAAAATAATTACAGAGGTGATTTTAAAACAACGATATCTCCCTCATACAGACTCCTTTTTTCAAGCAATTTTTTTTTGGGGGTTAGAATTTCATGATCTACACATTGGTGCAAGTTGTTTGAGATCTCTATTCCTGAATGTTTTGGAAAATTTCCAATCCTAATTTTCACAACTTCTGAGGCTTCATTCAGGCTCATCTGGACACATATTCAAGTGCTTTTTTTTAGAGTGCATAATTTTTGGTCTACTTTCACGATCTGGTATCAGTTTGGAGTAATTTTGAGTAGGCATAGTACTTTCAAATTTTGGTCACATTTTGGCCTATTGGCACTTGTAATTAATTATATCTTTGAGAGGTCTTGTGTCTTATCTTGTTGAGTCTAATATAGCCTCATATTTTTTGTTGTAACCAGCAAAATCAAAAGTCACTTAGGCCCAAAATTTGCAAGTGGCCATTGTAATTGCACTAAATATAAAGTGCAAAATCATGCATTAGGGAGGGTTTCTTTGATTTTTTTACATTTTGGCAGTGCATACATTATTTGATCTCATGGATTCATGTCAAAAGTGTCACTTTTGCTTAAGATTCAAATTGACAAAAAGGAACTATCAAAAATGGAGTGCTTTGATGATTGATCATCTAAGAGAACATAAGGAAGTGTTTCCTTATCTATATTTAAAGATATTTCCACCTAATACTAATTGGGGACATCTTTCTCTTCTTCTTTGCTTTATGTATAGAAATATGAGTAAGGAATCTTTTGCTCCTCTTAGTAAGGCAAGTAGTCCTCATGACATTTGGATGTGTCTTTGGGAAGCATATGGAGATTCGTGAATCCCTTCATTGCCAAAGGACATTCTATCTCCAGTCACTTCAATTGTGGTACCTACAACTCTACTTGAGATCATACCTCTTGATGCTCCTGCTACTTCTATTGATCCATTTCCAACCACAGATGCTCCTAATTTAGTGCAGCAGGAAACACCATGTCTTCATATTTCAACTTTATGGGATGACTTCCTTCCAAACATTGCAATGTTGTTTGTGGAGTCTTACATTGTAGATGTGGGAGACATTATTGATGACATCCATCTTCTCTTTGTTGAGAATAATTCTTCTTCACTTGTTGCGAGGGAACACTCTGACCCTCAACCACTTGATCTTTCTTTAGAGACCCTCATGGTTGTGGACACTTCTTTTTAACAGTTGGAGGAGGACTCTTTTACTTCAAAGGAGACATATTAGTCTTTGGAGATTGTATTCCAATTTCCTCAAACATCATATCTTTTGAGGATTCTTCCTACTAGTTGGGGAGCATTCTCTACTACATCTATGGCACCACTTCTTCCTACAAGGAGGAACATCATTTAGTTTTCATGGTGCAACTTCTTCAGTCATTAAGGAGCTTCTTTCATGGGTGTGCATTCATCATTGAGGGGAGGCTACATTGCGTCTCTTCCCATATCTTCCTATAAGGATGATTCCTTATCTTTTGAGTTTGATTCACTTTTATACATGGACATGTTACCTTGTTTGCCACCTTCTTTTGGGCATCCACTAGATTGGCTTGTGGTATCTACATTCATCAAGGACTTGTCAACATATGAGAAAAGAGGCAGCATCCATAGCATACTACATATGGATTCCTCATCCATCTTCCTATCCACAATGGGAAGTATACTTGTACCTATACTTGGTGTATCTTCTTCCTAAAGGGAGATATGTCATTTGTAGGCATTGGATACTTTTTTGTCTTCATGACGTCCTTGCAAGAGATTATTCAATATGGGGGGATACCATTGTTGGAAATATTCAATATATGATAGCTTACTAAGAGGGGAGGGGTGAATCAATAACCTTTAATACTTCTTTGATTTAGTCACAAACCAATATATGCTACTGTATGCATTAATACTGAAAGTTAAAACATTCACCATAGAAAAGAACACAATATTTTGGTGACCCAGAAACCTTCTAAATAGAAAGTAAAACTAGGGTGGGGATGATACCCACAAAACTTCAATACTGCAGCATAAAGTTGGCCTTTTAAGGCTTACATTGACCACTTCTAGTGATCTACCCTATTAGGAGCACAAAGGACTGCTAGGTCCACCTTGTTAGAGGATTTTCAAACATACAATGAAGTATGCGCTCTATTAAGAGATTTTTACAAAGACTGTTAAGTCTACCTTGTTAGAGGATTTAGAAAAATGATTCACCTGTTAAGATGAAGCAATGGATCTACTTACAACTGGTTGCTGATAAGATCCCTTTTTGCACTTATCACCTCATGTGATAGATATAACTTTTCTGCCTCTAAATTGACCTTGTTGTGTTCCTTTAACTGTTGTTGATAATATTTCACATATACTTCTCATTACATTGCTATCTCTTCATACATGATATCTTACAATATACCTTACATATATACCTTTCAAATTTACAAATCTGTAAGGTTGACCAAAACATAAGTAAACAAATACATTATAAAGTTGGTCCAATAGTAAATAACTCAGGTTCATTGAACTGACTCGGTAACCTTCTGATACACGGCATTCACTGCATTACTCGACATCATCATGCACTTGGTAGAAGTGAAGGCTCTATCCATACTAATCACTCGATGTATTTATAAACTCAGTGACCACTGGTGACTTGGTAGATGTAGTGTCACTCAGTAGATACTAAGTTTACCTTGCTTCACTCAGTAAACACTAATTCTCCTAATGCTTGGTTTACACAGAATTTGCATGACACAAGCTTACTACTCGATAGACATTGTGAAGCTCAGTAGACACTGTTGATCTTCATATTGCATGTATTTTCTCGGTAGCCACTATCTTCTCAGTGTAAACTGCTGAACTCTTCAAAGCTTCATTAATACTGGAATGCTTGGTGAGAGTAGAGAATTAAGTGCTGAGCTTAATAGCTATACTGATATGGATAAGTGTTGTCACTAATGGAAATACTAACTTAATGCCAACAATCTCCCCCTTTGGCATTAGTGACAAAACACTTATAAGCCAAAACATATGTACATAAACTGACTCACTAAGTTTTGGTTTTTCAAAATTGATCTTTGTAAAGTTGTTGCATATACATTTCTAGATATATATCCTTGATGACATATAATGTATATACAAAGATACTTATGTACATAGCTATACACATATACATGTTGACTCTATTGAGTTTTATCTCCCCCTTTCACTTATACAAAATTTCCCTTTTTGCTAAAGCTGATAATCTCTCCCACTTTTTGATAGTAATGCCAAAGGGCTACATGTACTATCTATATAGTTACACCAAAATGAGAGAGAAATTCTTGATGTACCTTAAGAATAAGGGCAAATGAAGTATCCCAATTCTTTTGAAAAATATATGATAGGTTACTGAGAGGGGAGGGGTGAATTAGTAACCTTCAATACTTCTTTGATTTAGTCGCAAAAAAATCTATGCTATTGTATGCATTAATACTGAAAGTTAAAACATTCACCACAGAAAAGAACACAATAGTTTGGTGACCCAAAAACCTTCCAAATAGAAAGTAAAATTGGGGTGGGGATGATACCCACAAAACTTCAATATTGTAGCATAAAGTTGGCCTGTTAAGGCTTACATTGACCACTTCTGGTGATTTTCCCTGTTAGGAGCACAAAGGATTGCTAGGTCCACCTTGTTAGAGGATTTGCAAACATACAATGAAGTATGCACTCTGTTAAGAGATTTGTACAAAGAATGTTAAGTCTACCTTGTTAGAGGATTTAGAAAACTAATTCACCTATTAAGATGAAGTATTGGATCTCCTTACAACTGATTACTGATAAGATCCCTTTTTGCACTTATCACCTCATGTGATAGATATAACTTTTCGGCCCCTGAATTGACCTTGTTGTGTTCCTTGAACTAATGTTGATAATATTTCTTATATACTTCTCATTACATTACTATCTCTTCATACATGATATCTTACAATATACCTTACATATATACCTTTCAAATTTACAAATCTACAAGGTCGGCCAAAATATAAGTAAACAAATACATTACACCTTACAAAGTTGGCCCAATAGTAAATAACTCGGGTTCACTGAACTGACTTGGTGACATTCTGATACACAGCGTTCACTGCATTACTCGGCATTGTCATACACTCGGTAGAAGTGAAGGCTTGGTCCATACTAATCACTTGGTGTAGTTTTGAACTCGGTGACCACTGGTGACTCAGTAGATGTAGTGTCACTCGGTAGATATTGAGTTTACCTTGCTTCACTCGATAAACACTAATTCTTCCAATGCTCGATTTACACAAAATCTACATGACATAAGCTTGCTGCTTGATAGACATTGTGAAGCTCGGTAGACACTACTGATCTTCATATTTCCTGTATTTTCTTGGTAGCCACTCTGCTCAGTGTAAACTATTAAACTCTTCAAAGCTTTGTTAAGATTGGAATGCTCGGTGAGAGTAGAGAATTAAGTGCTGAGCTTGGTAGCTATATTGATATGGATAAGTGTTGTCACTAATGGAAATACTAACTTAATGCCAACAACCATCATTTATTTTTTCTTATGGGAGATATATGCTTGTACATGCAGGATGTATGTCATACTAGGGGGGTCTTGATTACTCCATCCTTGCATGCATCTTGTATTTCTTCATCTCTCTTTTTGGAGGAGGTTTTCCCCATGAAGTTTTCCCTCTTTCTCCATTTTCAGAGAGATTGCATTGCATCACATTGTATGAAGAGCATTACATTTGTACATGGGTACCTAACATGGCCTAGTAGCCAGGACCCACATTACATCTTGCATTTAGCTTTGTGAGCTTAAGTGCATTCCCCTAAGTTGTAGTTAATGGGGGGTGTTAGTGTAAATAATTAATTATTATTACACTTAAGTTTACTTAGGATAATGCATTTTTATATTAGTTGTCATGTAGACACTTAGGAATATGCATATTCATATGAATTATCTTATTGACAACACAGGAGTTAGCAACTTATTTGAGCACATGGTGTCTACAAAATCTCTTTATGAAATACACCTATGTAAACTTATCCTCTCATCATCACACAAACTCATGTGCTCAATGGAGGATAATCCCCTCTTAGTGGACATGTGCTTAGTTGTGATGTGTATCTCTTTGCTAAATATTAGTCATTCTAGTTGCCTTTATATACAAGAATTTCTAGTGTGTATTAATCTCATATCCAATCATCTGATATCCAATATCATCTTGATCATTATTGAGATTCTCATTTGATCATCATTAGTCTCTCTTGTGCTATCTATTGATCTTCTTGATCTTGGTGTTGAATTATTGCCTTAAGCAAATTCTTACACTCTAATACCATGTAAGAATTTTCTTAAGGCAAGAATAAAATTCCAAGATCTAGAAGCTCAAGAGATATACCAAATTCTTACACATTTAATATTAGGAGAGGATCAGATGATGGATTCCAAGAGAAGTTTCTAGAAAAGAAGAGATAAACAAGATGACAATCAGATTCATTGTATGTGACAAATCTAATTGTAAACCCTAAGATATATAGTGTTGATTAAGTGACAAAAGATTAAAATTACCTATTTAAGGAGGTACAAGGATGAACTTTAAAGATGCCCAAAGAGTTTGAGTGTTTGCTGATGTTATTGACTAGTGAATAGAAGCAGAAGGCTGAGACGAGATGAGAAGAGGTGAAGAGTGATTACTTGAAGGGTTGCCAAGAAAATCAAAGACATAGATGATAATGGAGGTCTATTAGTGAATTAGTTTATGAATTGAATAGAGATATGTGCATGCAAAGTGAGTTGTACTTAACAGATCAAAACCTGATGTTACTTTCTAACCATTGTAAATAGTTCTTTAATCAAGGTTGACCTAACAGTCATATATAAATCCATTAACAGGGTGGCATTCTAATGGGATGTTCTAAAGTCCTCTAAAAAAGGCACTCCTAACAAGGTGATTAAATCTTTTAACAAGTTCACATTTAGCAGTGTGTTTTGTAACCTTTAACAGGGTTGGCTCTTAACAAAGCTCACTCCATAAGAGTGAAAATTAGTGACATATTGTTGGTGGTTTTCCCCAAATTAGGTTTCCACATTAAATACTAGTGTAAAACTTGTGTAGATGTTATCTATGATGTTTTACTAATTAATGTTTACATTCTGCAAGTCTGTTATTTAAAATAGTGGACAACTAGTTGATGTTGCTAATAGTTTATAGTAGATAGCAAGTTGTAAAATTATAAGATCTGAAGTTGCTTAAGTGGTCTTTTGTTCAATTGGTACATCTAAACCTTGGATAATGGATTCACCACCCCCCCACCTTCTCAATTATTCTAAATATTCTAACAATTGGTATCAAAGAATTGGTGGTTGTAGGGAGAAGTTTGAAGGTACTTAAAGCTAAAGATCATGATGTACAAAAAGGAGATACCAAAGTTAAACAAAGAGAACTTTCCTCCATGACAAATGTTGATAAGGCTACATATATATAGTATTGGTGATTTTGCATTGGATTTTCTAGACAATGCATATGTGAATATTACAACAATCCCTCTGACTTCTCAACAACTAAAAGAAAAGAAAGAACATAATTAGGCAATAATGGAGATTCCTTCAGCCTTAAGCTATGCTAAGTTTGATGACATAAAAGAGTGCAAGAATGCAAAAGAAATGTGAGATAAATTGAAGATCCTTAATGGAGGAGATGATAATGTCTTGAGAGCCAAATCAAAAAGCTTGAGAGGTAAGTTTGATGAAATTAGAATGACAAAAGGTGAGAACATAGTTCAATTCTGTGCAAGAATCAAAGAGGTTGTCAATGCTATTCAAGGTTCCAATGGAAAGATTGAGGATGAGAAAGTAATAAGAAATGTATTGAGAACTCTACTTCTTATATATGCTATTAGGGTTTTTGCAATACAAGAACTGAGATGTACCGTGGGTAGTGACCTAAATCTAGAAGATGTAATTAGTAGGCTTACTTATTTTGAGATATCTAATTTTGATAATTACACTCGTGCTTCATTGAACCTACTTTTAAATCACAATTGGTTCTTAGAAAGAAAGGAAAAGGAAAACATGTGAAAAGTGATAGTGATACTTTTCATGATGAACTTGAAGCACTAATAGCTAGGAGATTAGGAAGAGGCAATGGTAAACTTCCCATAAAAAAAATTTCATGTAACAAAGTTAGCCATATTGCTATAAGATGTCTAGATAGAGAAGAGAAGGATGAGAGAACAGAGAGAAAGTAAAAAGGAAGAAGAGATGACTAAGACTACAAGAAGAACAAGGACTACAAATAAAAAGGTAAGAAATCTTGTTATATTGCTGAAGAAGAAATCGATACTGAATCTAAAAGTAATGATGAAGATAAAGTATATGTTGCTATGAAAGAAGATTCAGATGAAGATGAGAAAACTGCCTTAATCTCTTATGTGAATAAAAATGATAGATGGATAATTGATAGTGGTTATTCAAATCACATGACTGGTGATAGAAGTAAATTTGAGAACATTGGAACATACAAGGGTAGTTGTGTTAAATTTGGTAATGATATTCCATGTTTTGTGAAAGGTAAAGGATCAATTCAACAGGCTAATAAGATCAAATGTGACAATATTTATTGGGTTGAAGGCCTTAACTATAATTTATTGAGTGTTTGACAGTTAAAAAAGTCAAGTTACAGAATTGAATTTCATCACAGAAAGGAAAAAATATTTGATGTTGATGGTAAATTGATTGGAAGGGGTGATCAAACAAGAGGTAACTTGTTATATCTAGATTTATCTGATGATACATGTTTGTTTGCACAACATGAAGATATTTGGTTATGGCACAAGAGATTATGTCATGTAGATTTTGTCAATTTGGTTAGAATTAGTAAAATGAAAAGAGTAAGAGGTTTTCCAAAACTAAAGAAACCTGATAATGCTATGTGTAAACAATGTCAACTGGGAGAAATGACAAAGTCTAGTTTCAAGAGAAAAATATATTCATTTGACGATATTTTGGAATTGGTTCATACTGACTTATGTGGACCTATTGGTGTTCAAAGCTATTGTGGAGACAAATATTTCATTTTGTTTGTTGATGACTACTCTAGAATGATGATAGTGATGTTTCTTAAAGAAAAATATGATGTTTTCAATTATTAAGTGGTATTTGGCCAGAGTTGAAAAGGGGATAGGGAAGAGTCTGAAGTATTTGAGATCTGACAGAGGTGATGAATTCATTTCCAACAAGTTCAGCATATTCTTCAATGACAGAGGAATCAAAAGACATATTTCAGCACCTAGGACCCCTCCTCAAAATTGAATAGCTAAAAGAAGAAATAGATCAATCATGGATTGTGCTAGAAGATTGATGATGGAGAAAAATGTGTCACGTAAATATTAGAGAGAACCTATAAGTGCAACTATTTATACCTTGAAAAAATTGCAAGTCAAGAAAGGTACAAATGCTACACCTTTTGAATTGTGGTATGGATATGCACCAAATGTGAAATATTTCAAATTTTTTGGAAGCAAATGTTACATACTTAAAGATAATAGAAATGGAAAACTTGATGCTAAAAGTGATGAAGGTATATTTGTATGATATTCAACTAAGAGAAAAGATTATAAGTGTTTGAACTCTAACACTAACAAAGTTGTGAAAAGTGCAAATGTGAAAGTTGATGAATATACATAAAAGAATGAAGTTGAATGCAAGATAGAACCTAAAGACTACATTTCATTCATATATGTGAATGACAGTGCTCCTAGCACTCCACCTGAGCAAGAGAGAGATAATGAGCATGAAATCATTTTTCAAGATGAACCTATTGAAGAACAAAGAAGAAAAGAACCTGTATTAGCAAAAGATGTGAGAAGACATCATGCACCTGAGAAAATCATTAGAGATAAAAAGTTTGATGTTATGACAAGAAAAAGACTCAGAAGTGATACGTTCTTACTTTGTGAGTTTGAGTACAAATCTATGAAAGATGCTTTAGAGAATGAAGATTGGATACATGCAATGAATGAAGAAATTGAGTAGATTGAAAAGAATAATACATGGACCCTAGCACCCAGACCTAAAGACAAAAATGGTATTGGAACAAAATGGGTATTCAAAAATAAGCTGAATGAAAAAGGTGCAGTCACAAGGAACAAGGCTAGATGGATATGCAAAGGATATGCACAAGAGAAAGGTGTTGACTATGGGGAAACATTTTCCCTTGTAGAAAGATTTGAAGGAGTTAGAACACTACTTGCATATTCTACTTATAAAGGATTTAAGGTATATCAAACAAATGTTAAATCTACATTTCTAAATGAGATACTTGAAGAAGAAGTATACATACAACAACTTGAAGGACTTGTGGATCCTAGCAAGAAAAATATGGTGTGTAAGCTACACAAAGCTTTATATGGTTTGAAACAAGCCCCTAGAGTACTTCATAACTACTTGGTGAAGATTGGTTTTACAAGAAAAAATGATAACAATAATTTGTACTTGAAAACTGGCAAGAACAATGAGGTATTGTTATCTAATTTTTTTGTTGATGATATCATATTTGGAGGCACGAAAGCATTATGCAAATCTTTTGTTGATGAAATAAAGAAGGAATTTGAAATGTTACTGTTTGTTCAGATCAAATTATTTGTCGGTTAGTAACTATATCAAATAAAGCAAGATATCTTCATTACTCGGTCCAAATATACCAAAGAGATGCTAAATTTTTTTGGGATGGAAGATTCAAGACCAGTGAGATCACCTATGTCTACTAGACATAAGTTATCTATGAATGATGATTCTACTTATGTGAATCAGACACAATACATATCAATGATTAGAAAACTATAATATGTTGTTCACAATAGACCTTATATTGAATTAGCAGTTGGGTAGTTGCAAGTCCTAAAGAAAATCACATGATGGCAGTGAAAGGATATTGAGATATTTGGAAGGAACAAAAGAGTATGGATTGTATTACAAGAAGAATGATAGGTTTGAACTAAAGGTATTCACTGACTCTGATTGGATAGGAAATGTCGATGATAGAAGAAGTACAAGTGGAGTTGCATTCTTTCAAGGAAAGAGACTAGTTCCATGGACAAGCAAGAAGCAAAACTACATTTCCCAATCAACAGTCAAAGCTGAGTATGTGGCAATAGCAATGAATTGTTCAAATATCATATGGATCAAGCAATTATTAAAAGGTATGAAGGAATAAATTATTGATGCAATGGTTATCTATTGTACTAACACAAGTGTTATTAATATATCAAAGAATCATGTGATCTACACAAAGATAAAGCACATTGCTATCAAGTATCATTACTTGAGAGAGCTAGTTCAAGACAAAGAAGTGAAATTAGAGTATGTGAACACTAAAAACAAATTACTAACATGTTCACTAAAGCTTTACCTAAGGATGCTCATGAAAATCTTAGTGGTAAAATAGGGGTGATTCCCCTAGACAAAAAAACTTAAGCAAAGATGGTGCTTTGCATCAAATGTGTTGATCAGACTATCTTACACATTGATGCAAACAGTTTTGCTTTAGGATTTTCCTAAGGTAGTAGTAAAAAAGAATGAGAAAGTGATGGATCAGTCACACAAAGATGACAAATGAAGAATTTAGAACTAGCATGAAGATATCTACATGATCCAGATGCATGCAATAGAGTTAAAGATGTCTTTGGCATTATTGTCAAAGAGGGAGAGATTATCTAAGTTACCATGAGGGTGGAGATGTAATTTAGTTACCATGAAGAGAAAGAGATCATGGGAGAGATTATCAGAAAGGTTATCCAATAGAGGAAGATCAGAATATTGAAGAGAGTTAATGAAAGTTGGCAGAGATATCTAAGTAAGAGGGAGAGATTACTTAGAGGGAGTTCATAAGACTTACTTAAGGTGTTGTTAGATCTGATATGATAGAAAGAGAGTTACAAATGAGAATCAAAATGAAACTAAGGATATTAATTGAGATCTGATACATTAAGGGTGTTGCTCAAGAATGTACAATTTTTTGGATTGTATGGTAATGTGAAGTATTTTTTAGGTGTTTCCATCAGTGCCAAAGAGGATGATTGTTGGGAACTACAATTGAAACAATTGTTATGTTGTTATTGATGTCAAATATATTGGTAAGATAGTTTGTTATCTAATCTAAGTGTCATATCTATTTGATTGATGAAGAGGATTTTAGAAGTTATTCATAACAAAAGAATCTAGAGGATAAGTTGAGTTATGATGAGGAAACTACAAATGGACATTTGGTTAGTTGAACTTTGACAAGATAAATTGATTGTTTAAATCATGTTACAAGTGGAGAAGGCAGTAATGCTCAAGCCTTGAAAGTGTGAACAAAGATAGATCGAATGCATAGGCTTGACTGAGCAACAAAATAGAAAACTAAAGAATTTGGAAGTACATGTTGAGTGATGCTAGTGTCAACCGAGCCACAGTAGGTGTCGAAAAAAAATAGTTTTGATCAAGAATCAATATCGACTGAGTGGCAATGCATGTATCGAGCAAGAAATTTAACAGTGATCAAGTAACCCAATGATGATCGAGTGTCAAAACTTTGTGTTGGCTGAGGAACAACATTTTAACTGTTTATGAGAAATCATAATTTCCAGTCAACTAAGTTGATTTCTTGGAATATGGAAAGTGTGTTGAAGATAAGGATTGATGAGTTGGATCATTTAATTTTAAGAGAGGAATAGATAAGAGACCTAAGGGATGGATTCTAAGAGAAGTTTCTAGAAAAGAAGAGATAAACAAGATGGTGATCAGATTCATTGTATGTGACAAATCTAATCATAAACCCTAAGATCTACGGTGTTGATTAAGTGGAAAAAGATCATAATTACCTATTTAAGGAGCTGCAAGGACAAACTTTAAAGATGCCTAGAGAGTTTGATATTTGGAGCAACTGTTTATGTTATTGACTGGCGAATCTAAGTAGAGGGCTGAGACAAGTTCAGAAGAGGTGAAGAGTGATTGCTCAAAGGGTTCTCAAGTGAATCAGAGATAGAGATGAAAATGGAAGCCTATCAGTTAATCAACTTATGAATTGAACAAAGATATGTAAATGCAAAGTGAGTTGTACTTAACAGATCAAAACATGTTATTACTTTCTAACCATTGTAAACAATATTTGAAATTATTTAATCAAAGTTGACCTAACATTCATATTGACATAATAGTCATATGTAAATCCTATAACAAGGTCACATTTTAAAATGTGTTTTGTAACCTTTGACAGGGTTGGCTCCTAATAGAGATCACTTTAGAAGAGTGAAGATAGTGACATGTTGTTGGTGGTTTTTCCCAAATTGGGTTTCCATGTTAAATCCTAGTGTCAAACTTGTGTGGATGTTATCTATGATGTTTATTGATTAATATTTACATTTTGTAAGTCTATTATTTAGAAAAATGGATAACTAATTAACGTTGCTAATAGTATTAATCTATTTTTTTGAAATTGTGCTCGATTCATTTAACCTATGGTATCTTTATAATTTTCTATTAAAACATATTTTTATGTATTTATTCCTATTTTATGATTGGCTATGACTACTTTTGTTGTGGGTTTTTCTATTTTTAGCTTTAAAAATTTGGAAAAAAGGTTAACAAGTTACCTATCTAGGAATCATGAGTAGATGGAAAGCTTACAATAATTTGTGTGTCTTGGTGTGCTTCAACATTTTGCATGCATGCATGAGTAGGTGGAAACCTTAAAATAATTCATGCCATTGGGTGTGCTTCCACATTTTTCATACATGTATGCTATCATCTTATTTGTTTGCTTGTTTTTTTAAATTATTTTCTTCTCCAAAAACAAAGCAATGCAAGAACAAATTTCATGATTGTGAGAGTTTTAGCCCAGAATATTATCCCACTAACACCCCACTAGTTTCGCTCTCCCTTTGGTTTGGGATAATAGCTCCTATATTATTCACATTTTATTCCCATGGGCTACAAATGAATTTGATGGAGAGAAAAAACAATTGTTTTAGTGTGAAGTGGAAAGAATCAGTGACCTTTTTGTCTTCTCCAGATTCATCGTCATTGAATGCAATGGGAGTTGATTCTTGGACCAGTAATAAAGTGGTTTGTGTTTTAATTCAGTCATTGGCTGCATTAGTTTGCCTTGGGAATCTTGCATTCTATAATATTTTTGATGATTTTATAATGTTTGGTGAACTCTTTATTTTTATTTGAAATATGTAGAAAATATTTCTTTAATTTTACTGGCTCTATATATTTTTGTTGGGGATAATATCAATTTTTAATACATAAATTTAAAAAGTATGTCAAACTGATTTATAATATTTACAAAATAATCATCCAAAAACTTATGGTTAGGAGATAGGGTTTTTATCTCCCCCTCACCTCCATCTAATCTCAGTGTTAGTAGGAATATGGATTTCCTGGCAGAGATCTCGATCTAGTTGTAGATGTTTATGGCATTGCCAATGCTGGATCTCAACTGCTAGGAACTTTCTGGTAATATTTTCCCATTCATAATATCCCCCTTAAAGCTTCTTATTTTTTTCCATAATTTTAAATAAGGATATTTCTTTTATTTTCTACAATCAACAGTTGATCTCTTGGTTTCCACTCATAAATTAGCACGATTCTGTCAATAATTTTCTATTACCTTTTAACACATCTGCAGCTCTTCAAATATAATCTAGCAGTTCCCTGCTTCAGAACATTAATGAATCTCCAACATATTATTCTAGGGTACATGAATTTTAGTGGGAGAATGCTCATTTTGTTTTCCCAATTATCATCTCTTAGTCCCAATAAAGTTTATGCACTGATAGAAATGACCAATGATTGTAATCCATGTAGCACTAGGTATTCCATCACCACACAAAACATAACTCAACCACTTTGTTTATTTTAAATATTTCCTTTCAATGACTCTTTTAGTTTCAACCTCATTGGTATACACTCCTACACCCAATCCTAGTATGCTTCTTCAGAAAATAAATTTAGATATTTGAACTAGTTTTTTTATCAAAGACAATGGATTTTAGATTATTGCAACTTTCTATCAAACATAGGAACACAAAAATTCTTCTCAACAAGATCCATCAGAGAGCATAAAACACTATTTGTTTTCTTCTATTAGGCGAGACTCAAGCTGTAACACAACTCTTGTTTTCTTTACTCGATATTTCTTGATTCAACCCACATGGAACCACTAGAATACTCATCGATAATAATTTTCAATGTTTCCATTAACTTAAATAACTTTTAATTGTTTGTTTTAGACCAAAAAGTTATATTTTTTAGAAATATTTTTTTCCATACAACTTTATTGATTGAAATTATATAATTCAACCTAGAAAATGAAGATGATAATTTTGTGTCAATAGTTGGTAGTTGTAAATTTAATGGTTATATTTAAATATATTTATTATAGAATAGTATATACTTCAAATTCTAAGAAATTTTTTATATAAAAATATATTAAATTAGATAATTGTAGTTCAATTGGTCAATTACAATTGAGAAGAGTGATGGTCTTTTCTTTAATAATGTTATTTTTCATGGTGTAAATATTTGGAGGTGCAATAATAAGGGGTTAGAGATTATATTTATCAATTGCAATTCAAATGTTAAGAAAATTGTTATATAAAAAGATATTTAATTAGATTATTATAATTTAGTTGATCAATTACAATTGAGAAGAGTGGTGATCTTTTCTTTAATAATGTTATTTTCCATAGTGTAAATATTTGGAGGTGCAATAATAAGGGGTCAAAGATCATATTTCTCAATTGAGAGGAATGTATATCATTTACTTGTTGGAAATATTCAAGACTATTCTAAGTTACTGAGAGGGGAGGGGTGACTCGGTAACTTCTAAAACTTTAACAATTTCAATTCTTAATCCAATAATCCAATTAGTAATTAATTCATCATATATGATCTAATTGCATGCATGAGAAACTACAAACATAAAAGCATCCATAACACATTGACATAAAGATTTGGTGACCTAGAAACCTTCCAAATAGAAATTAAAATTGGGGTGGGGATGATACCCACAAACTCTAGTACTGTAGCATAAAGTTGGCCTATTAAGGCTTACATTGATCACTTTTGATGATCTGCCCTGTTAGGAGAAATTATGACTGCTAGGTCCATCTTGTGAGAGGATTTACAAACATACAATGAAGTATGCACTTGGTAAAGAGATTTATGAAAGACTGTTAGGTCTACCTTGTTAAAGGATTTTAACTGGTTCACCTGTTAGGATGAAGCAGTAGTAGATCTCTAATTTGCAACTGGGTTTGTTGAAAGAGCTTCCTTTATGTATTGATCACCTTTCTATGATAGATATGTTTCTTTTGCTCCTTATGTTGTTATGGCCTTTACAATTCACTCTTTTTCTGTTGCATTCATAACTTGAACTTTTGCATTCACATTCACATTGATATGGTACAATACATTACATATATATACCAATCCAAATTACATAATTACAAAGTTGGCCATGATACAAGTTAACATAAATATTACCAAGTCGGCCCACATGAAGACACACAGGTTCTGAAGATTGACTCGTTGAGGTTTTGATACTCGGCATCGTCATGCACTTGGTAGACATAGAAGCTCAGTCCATACTGATCACTTTCAAGTAGTCTTGAACTCAGTCTACACTGGTGACTCAATAGATATTGTGCAACTCGGCAAACACTGAATCAATTGGTTAGCATAAAGTAGCTCGGTTAACATTGGCTTCACATCACATGAACTGCGAACTTGATAGACATTTTAATGCTCGATAACCACTAATAAACTTGACATATACTAAAATGCATGGTTTAAATTGCTAGACTTCACACTGACTGAATTTTCTTGGTAACCACTGGGATTTGGCCAAAGGACTCGATAGCAATTGTAGAACTCGGTTACAAATGAATTACATGGCAAACACTGTAAAGTATTCAATAAGCTTGGTGGCTGTATACAATTTGAATAAGTGTGTTTCACTAATAACAAACTTGACTGATATGTTAACAATCTCCCCCTTTGACTTTAGTGACAAAAACACTTATTAGCCAAAATTGAATACCTTGTATCCATCACCATGTGATACTAGCTCGATAGAGTATACTATTTTTTTTTTTGAGATTTTTGAAAATTGATTTTATAAGGTATATACAGTATACTATACATCTTTTTCTATATACAACATGTCTTACTGATCATTTTACACTTGTTACATGTTCTACCCCATAGCATATTTCTCCCCCATACTATCTTCTATCTTTCTCCTCATACTATGTGTCTCTCCCCCTTTTTGATAGTAATGCCAAAGATTTATTCTAACTTATTTACATAGAAACACCAAAGTGGGATAAGAATTTAGAATGTACCTTAAGAATGATTGCCAATGTTCTATCCCAACTTTCTTGCAGGACCTTGCATGTATGAAGTGTAATTTGTACCTCTGCTGATAGTTCAATCATATGGTCCGCAATACAGAAGTTATTGTCATGGATTAAAGTTTCTTAATATACAATATTCTTTTGCATTGCATCCATGTTTGGAAGGATCATATTTTGTATGTCAATCAATGTTGATCTAATCCTTACTTCTTCTCTTAGCAATTTAGCTTGCATGTCTGACAAAAATATGATTTTCTTGAAATGTGCAGAGCTTGAACAAGGGTCAAGTTACAGCTGCTGAGCACTATTCTTTAGATCTATTTGGATAATTTGTCCTTTATTTCATTTGTAAATTCAGACACATCACATATTTTTCCAAAAAGTGATGACACATTTGAACAAGATGATTCAAGATTGACCAAAATTGTAGAAAGCTCTACTTGATGAATGGCTATTTGTTGAGCAACGTGCTCTAGCATTTTATTATTAAATTTATTTTTAGCCTTTTCCACTAGCTTATCTTATCCATCGATGTCCTCATTGAATTTTTGAACTGCTTCTGCTAGCTGATACAAAATAGGTTGAGAAAAATCAACCTCAATTCCTATTGCCTCGGTCAAAATGTTATGGTATCTTCAATTATCTTATTCTCTTTATCTCTCTCCTCTCTTAGTCTTTTTTGTTTAGCCTTTTTCTGGAGGAGTTCACCAAATGTCTGCATTTGGTCTGGAGTGAGCTTGTAAATATCCTAGTTGGGGATTACTATTTCCTCATCTAAATTGATGTCTTCCTCTATCTCCTTTCCTTTCCCCAAAAATTTTGTGCTCAGTTGAACCTTAGGCTCAACTGTCCTTGCACTTATTGCTTTTCTATCTAGAATTGAAACAATGGTAGACATACTTGGGCTTGTAGTAAAAACTGATACAGTACTAACTGATGGAATACTTATAGAAATACTTGAAGAATCCAAAATTGATGAAGTCAAAACTGTAGTACCCAAATTGAAGTAGCCAATGTATCCATAGTTGATGATGCCAACACAGTTGATGAAGAAGGAGTCTGTAGCTTAGTAGATGAAGTAGAAGTTACTTCTATCAATAATGTGTTGAGCTAAGTAGGGGTAAAGTTTGATTGGACATTTGATATATCACTGGTGGTCACAATCAAACTTTTTGAAGTTGTCTCCATACTTGATGTAGTCAATGGTTTTCTCGGGGAGTGAGGAAGTGAGGCAATGACTACTACAGCTATCTTAACTAGGTCAGTCTCCTCATCATCTTGCTTTTCTTCCTCAACAGCCTCTAGTCCTTGATCCTCTTCATCTTCTTCATTATCAAAGTGAGTCACTTCTTCAACATTCTCTTCCTCATCTTTCTCCTTATCTTCTTCATCATCATCATCATCCTTTACTTCAACTGGATATTCACTTGGTTTGTGAAGATGATAGACATTTTTCCAAGTGTTTGTAGCATTCCTAACAACATGCTCAATGTCCTTGATCAAAACCAGACAAGTATTAAACTTTAGAGTCATTTTTTCTTGATTTTTCTTCAATGACTCTTTCACCTTAGCATCTAATATGCTCGGTAATAACTGCCTCAAGGTTTTTCCATATATATCTTTGACTATTTGCATAGCAAAATCCCATCTTGGCTTTATCTTTTCTAATAATTCACTGGAAACTAGAGAAGCGAGCTGATCTAGTGAGTATTTCCACTTACCTATTTTATTCAACACTAGGTCTTCAACTTGCTTCTACTCTTATGTTTTCCTAATCTCATATTTCAATGATTTAAAAAAAATTATCCCTGCTCCTTCCAATTTCTTTAACCTATCCTGGAAGGTGGGTGGAGGTCTATTGAATATAGTGTTACCTCCTTCCTTGTCAACTTTCTTTTGTGAGCTCCTTGTGAAGACTGCAGTGGATGACTTTTCTGGCTTGGTGATGATCACCTTGCCCTTTTTCTTCAAAGTTTCTTCTTCTTTCTTAGATTCTTCCTCATCCTCTACTTCCTCCACATCCTCACTTTTCCCTTAGTTAACAAGAGAGGTGCACTTGATTTCAGCTTTGTTATCCTTCCCTTTCCTTTGTTGACTACCTGTGGGAGCTTTGTTTCTAGTTCAATCCTAGCCTTGGCTTCATCATACATTCTAAATTAAGGGGCCTTGGGATCAACTAGTTCATTGACAAGGTCTTCACCTCATAGCCAAGAGGTTTCACCCACACAATTCTAGGCTTAACTGCTTGGATATACACCTTGTCATTGTCCACCATGAAGCATACACCATCCTTATAATCTTCAACTAACTTCTTCAGAATCCTAAACCTATTGTTCATTTTCTCCTTGAATACATTGAAGTAGTTGTCCATGATGTTGTTGTAGTTTTCACCCATCTTAGCAATATACTCATTTATTTGGTAGAGCACAGACACATCTTTTCACTAGACTACAATACTTTTAGAAGAGAAGAACTTTTGTACATAAAAGAATAGGCAGGTTAACAATGAAACAAACTTGCACAGGTTGTTCTTTGATGTTCTTATACTTTCTATGTTTTTGTTGAATTGTTTCAACAATAGGTTAGCAAGGTCATATGACAAGTTGTTCTTAACCACCTTGTATGCCAAATCTAGGCTTCACATGACACACTGTTTAGTTAGCTTGAATTGTATATCTTGTGTGCAATAACATGAATTCCAAATTTTAATTTTGCATCAGCAACTCTGCTGATTTTCATTCCTCTACCATCCCATTTAGCTAGGGTTTTCTTCTTTGACTCTACCCGACCTAGGGTTTTCATCATTTTGGCTTTGGCTAGCACAGGGAGGCCAATTATTTGATGAATCATCTTCTTTGTTATCAGAATTGGTTGTTCTAACCATAGTTGCCCATTATGCACCTGACTAAGGATAAACCTAATCCATTTGATTTGAAATTCTCGAGGCATATGAGGGATATGTGTCAAGCCTTTGGCTTCCAGTTGTTGATGCTCAGATTTTAAGGCTCCATTTACACATAACTAACCTAGGGCATCATCCATTTCTAGAGTACCAATTTCTTGAATAGCATATTTTAAATGAGTACAAATGTCATTGAAAAAAAGTACCTTAGGAGGAATCTGGGATTGAGCTCCACTTGGATCTAGGATTTTAGCAACCGTGGGAGTGAGTTTGAAATTTGGCACCTTCCATTAAACTATACGAAGCAACATGTCAGATCCTTGCTTGACCTTGATGCTGCTAGATACCATTTTCACTCAGTAGACTAAGAGAACTTCAAAAAACTTTTGCTAAAAATTTGCTCAAGTCACTTTGATCACACTGAAAATAGCTCTTTGCAATAGCACTTGAAAATTCACAGTAAGAAATGAATTTGATTCCATACCTTTTGATAAAATTTTGCCATTAATGCTCAGTATGAAAGTAGATATGTTGACAGATTGTCATCCACTACATGGCATTGAATACTCGGTGACATCTTTATGACTTGGTAACCATAGGTGTCTTTATTAATCCCAACCTTGCTCAGTAGAGTCTATGACCCGTCCTTACTTGGTAGAGAATGTAACTCGGTAATAACTGATGCTGATCTTGCTCAATGATCCCTTTGTATCTTGTATACATATTTGGATCTTTGTCACCTTTCAACTGGAACTGATTTAGATGTCTTCTTTGATAGCCTAGTTCTAGTTCTTCTTTGAGAACTTAATTATAAATGGTAGAGTCACCCAATTCTTGAGTGACTTGACTATTATTGCTTCGACTAGTATCCTTGGTAGACTTAGGAATCCATTGATATCTCATTTTCTTTTGGATGCTATCAACCTGATGTAGGAGCATCTTGCATGGGAAAATTATTGAAAAAAAAAAATCTGGAGGAGAGAGAAAGTGACAAAAATTAGAGGAGAAATAATAAAAAAAATAAAAAGGGGAAAAAGGAGAAAAGAAAGGAAAAGGGGATTTCTATTTTTGAGGTGCATAGGTGGTGTAATAGAAAAGTTAAAAATAAAAATAAAAAAATGGTTGTCATTCCATTTATCGAGGTGTGTTGGTGGAATTCTAAAAAGTTATGGATATTGTAGAAAGTTGTGGATGTTGTAGAAGGTTATAGAAGTTGTAGAAAGTTGTGGATATTGTGTAAGTGGAATTCTAGAAGGTTGTGGATAAGTCATGCATTGGATGGTAAGTGCCTATTTAAGCAAGGCATATGAGCATTTCTAAATCAAGCTTGAGAAGGAGAAGCTTGGGAAGTAGAAGCTTTGGAAGGAAAGCTTGGAAAGGTGAAAGTTGTGGAATGTGAAGCTTGGAAAGCTTGGAAGGCTTTAAGGTGTGAAAGAGAAGGAGGAAGTGAAGAGTGAATTTTCTTGAGTCTGTGGACAGAGCATTGAATGTGAGGTAGTTTACACTTGAATCTTGGATAAAGTTGGAGAAGAGCTAGTAGTTGCGGTTTAGAAACAAGGAGGTTGCTTGGTGGCTTGCGAGCACAAGTTGAGATCTCAGAGGTTTCTACTAGAGTGTGGATCTGGACTAGCTTGGGTTTGGATAGGATCTTGAGAGATCTTGTAGAAATGTTATTGTAATTGCTAAGGATTTTCAAGTTTAATAAAATTTCTTGGGAAGCATTTTATCTCTCTTTTTATTCATATTGTTGCATTCTTGGTTGTGATTTGGTAAGGGTGGTGTGGCCCTTCGTCAGTGGTATCAGAGTGTACTGTCATCAATGGTATCAGAGCAAGAGTTCCTAAGTGTACAAGTAGATCGCCGAAGTGTGAGGTAGTTTGTACCAGGACCTTGGTTGGGTGAAGTTTATTAGAGTGGGAGTTCCTGAGCTTGTAAACAAATCGTTGAAGCTGAGGCAGTTTGCACTAGGACCTTAGGAGGACATGCAGATTGATCGATTGATGCAAAGATGGAAGATTGAACTTGTTGAGGCATGATCGTAGAGAGCTTGTGGATTGCAAATCCATTGTCCTAGACTTGTGATGTGGTTCCTAATTGTTCATGCGAGGTGGCAAGTTTGCGATCTAACTTGCAAACAATTTGGTTATCACAAGGAGCGTGGGAAGGATTTTTTGCAGAGGGTTTATGAAGATCTTGGGAGATGGCTCCAAGAGGATTGGACCCTAAGATGATTGCAAAAATCCATGATATAGTGGAGAGGAATTTTTCTAAGATGTTTGCTCGGTTGGATGCTAGATTGGTTGATCAAGCTAAGAAGGTCAAGGTGGAAGAGGTTGGTTTTGCTGATTAGTTTGTGGAGCTTGATGCAGAACCTGTAGAGAAAATAGAGGTCGTTGCTGAGGATATTCCTAACCTTATTGATGTTGGGATGGAGATTGGTTTTAATGATTAGTTGGTTGAGTCTAACATGGAGACTACAAAGCATTTGGTCGTGGATGATCTAGTTGATGTTGGTGGTGACTTGTATGTTGTAGAGCACTTGGTCATGGATGATCTGGTTGTTGTTGGAGGTGAGTTATGTATTGCAGAGCATCTTGTTGTGAGCAATGATATTGCTATTTTGGCATGTATTGATGGAGATCTACATGTTGGTGCTGATATGGAGTTTGTTGTTGTTGATGCAGGAGTTTTCTTGAGTCTGTGGACAGAGTGCCGAATGGGAGGCAGTTTATAGCAGGATTATTGTGGAGTTGTGAGTGTGTAGACAGAGCACCGAATGTGAGGCAGTTTACACTTGGATCTTGGATAAAGTTGGAGAAGAGCTAGTGACTGCAGTTTAGAAACAAGGAGGTTGCTTGGTGGCTTGCAAGCACAAGTTGAGATCTTGGAGGTTTCTACCAGAGTGTGGATCTGGGCTAGCTTGGGTTTGGATTGGATCTTGAGAGATCTTGTAGAAATGTTATTGTAATTGCTAAGGATTTCCAAATTTAATAAAATTTCTTGGGAAGCATTTTATCTCTCTTTGTCTTCATATTGTTGCATTCTTGGGTATGAGTTGGTAGGGTGGTGTGGCCCTTCATCAGTGGTATCAGAGCGTACCGTCATCAGTGGTATCAGAGCATCTTGCATGGGAAAATTATTGAAAAAAAAAAAATTTTAAAAAATTGAAAAAAATAAAAAATAAAAAAAATTGGAGGAGAGAGAAAGTGATGAAAATTAGAGGAGAAATAAAAATAATAATAAAAATGGGAAAAAAAGGAGAAAAGAAAGGAAAAGGGGACTTCTATTTTTGAGGTGCATAGGTGGCATAATAGAAAAAATAAAAAATAAATGGTTGTCATTCCATTTATCGAGGTGTGTGGGAAGAATTCTAGAAAGTTATGAATATTGTAGAAAGTTGTGGATATTGTAGAAGGTTATGGAAGTTGTAGAAGGTTGTGGATATTGTGTAGGTGGAATTCTACAAGGTACATCTTCTGCAACGAACATCCAACAACTGGCAATGTGAAGGGGAACCCAAATGGTAAGAAGGCACTACCTCCCGACCGCGTGGTTACCTAGTCAGGCTTCCACTCCCACCGTGCAGGGAAGATAATGAACGATCCACATACGGAAAATCAAACATAAAACATTCCTAGGCAAGGTACCCCTAATAGCCAAAACTACCTCAAAGGTAACACATGCTACTCAAGAAGATAAAATAATCCAAAAGTAAGAACACTCACTCCAATACCGACACCACATAATCAAACATCATACATGAACCAAGTATAAACCAAATACCAAGGTCATAAGATAAAGTCAACAAAAGATAATCACCTCAAGTCAAAAGCCACATGTCAAAAGTACATCATCCATGAATCACCAATCATCCTCAATGAAAGTAATAACCACAATAAACACAATCAATAATAAGTACACCACCAGAGATACACAAAATCTACAGAGAAGACTCAGGCTACATACTAGGGAGTGTCATCACATGGCTGCTTGAGTTACCCTGGACTGATCTCTTAATAGACCCCGAACCCTCAAGCGTTGAGTTACCCTGGACTGGTTACTCTGAACCCCGGACCCTCAACATCACACATATGGAAACTAGAAAGCCCTTTCAAGAAGATGAGGCACTCATCTCATTCCCATCCTTAGTCTATACAAGCACTAAAGGCATGGGTAGATCAAAAATCTCTAACTTATCTTTTTAGTGTGTTTCCCCCCATAAATTTTAATTACTAGATTATCACTTATTACATAACTTGCATTAGGTTACCCTGGTACTGACCACTTTGGGTCCCGGACCCCTATGCAAGCCACTCCCAAGTCACGTACCTAGACAACCTCTCCTAAGCACATAAAAACACAGTTGTGTCCCATACCACAACACCCATAAAGATCAAACTCAGTTCCTTAACAAGCAACCTGATAACAAGATGGTTCTCCTATTCGAGTACACATAAAAGCTCCACAAATAAAACTCATAAATATAATCTCCAATATGAATGTCAAAACACATCATGACATCCAATCACATCAATAGTATAAAATAAATCTCACAAAACCTCTGGTGTACTCCCTAGACTAGTCGACATCTAATCAACGCCAAAATCTCAAAGCATAGGAAGTACAAGTAAAACAATACAGATACCAAGAGTAAGTTTCATGTTTGGTTTAATTGAACTCACGTAGTTAAGTTGAACATAAGGTTTCATTTTCAGTTAAACATATGTTCTAGGTAATAAGTTTTCACAATCATTCCTTTTTAACTAACCCATTTCTATATTTAAATGATTGTTCAATTACCATATAACTAAGCTAAGGATAATCATTTATTTATTTATATTATAAAAACAATCCTTAATGATTTTAAATAAAACAAATTCGACTTTATTAAAATCATTAAACCCTCATTAATATCTTCTATTAAATCAATAATCTAATTTTACAATTTTAACAAATAATGCCCATTATTAATTAACTTTAATTAAGCTAATATTAATTAAATTAATCAATAATTTGTTCATTTAAATACTTATATTAAAATCTTCATTGATTATCAATTTATTAATATTTAACTAAAAACTATTAATAATTATGAAAACTACATTAATATATATTAATATTTAAATTATTAAATATTAATAAAAATCATTAATAAAACATTATTAAATCACATTTATTAATTACATTTTAAAACGCATTAAAATTTATTTTAAAAAAAAAGCAAAATATAAAAATGTATATATATATATTTCGGTGTGTTTAAAGGCCCGCCGGCCTGGTACCTGTGACAGCAGGTACCCTGCTGCGCGCAGCAGCAGTTGTACTGCTGCCTGCGGCAGCAGCGGTACCGGCTGTCGCGGCAATGAATGCCGGCAGCAGGTACGATGGGGGGGTAATATCCCCACCCTGCATTATGTATTATTATATATTTTTTTAATTTTAAAATTATACAATTTCGAAAAATGTTTTATTATTATAATAAAAAGCTTTGTGTATATATATAAAATTTATTATAAACTTTCTTTTATTTCATATATATATATATATATCATTTTTACACAATACTTCTTCCAGTTCATATTAAAATATGTATATATATTTTTAATCCATGATTGAAACTTCAGTCTAATAGGAAAAATAAATCGAACCCTTTGAATTTTCAATCCTAAAATTTTCATTTCCACAGACAAACTCTTTCTAAATTTAAATATTCTTTTTCTTCAAACCCTACATGATTTAATTAATTTCCTCAATGATTCTTCTGTATAAACAATGAGAAACTAATTTAAACCAATCAGATCTTGAAAATAATCGAAATGATAAACAGAATTTCAGGAGACTAATTATCAATCAGTCAGATCAGAAAAACAATCAAGATGACAAACGTAATTTCAATCACCCAACAATCACGAAGCAGACAGATATTTCCAATTAAAATTGCATTCACAGGATTTCAAAACCCTACCTCGTACTGATGCTAAAACTCTAACAGCTGGATGAAAACTTCTACTGCAAGCAATATCCTTCAAGCTACGAAAAATTCCTTCTTTTCCAAACCCTCTGAATTACTCTCCAAACCTGTGTGTGCCCTTGAAACTTGTGTCTGAAAAACTCCCTCCTAAATAATGACCCCAAAACCCTCTAATATAGAATCTAATTACCCTTTAGGGTTTCTATCTCTACAACTCTAAAATAATAGTTATTTTATTTAATTCATTCATTCATGCACAATTAATTTTCTTTTTAAATTAAAATATTCTTTTATTATTCCTTCATGCACTTTAAGTGAATTGTTAAATTACTTTATTTAACTTTCCACTTTACTTTGCTTTTAAAATTAATTTATTAACTTTTTAAAATCTCATGCACACTTTCTTAGAATATCTTTATTAAGTTCACATGTTTTTTATCTTTTAAATTAATCTCTTATATTTTAAACTCATGCATAAATCATGCGAACTATAATCTTTATGATAATTAAATATCTTTTCACTTTTAATTTCATTTTTTTAGAAACTTAATTGATAAAATATTTATTAACTTAAATAACAATAATATTTAGCATTTATTTAAAAATGCACTCTAAATATATTATTATTAAATTAAATAAATATAATCACGTTCTAAATTTAAACTTTATTTAACTTTTTAATATATTTAGAACGTTTAATTTGATAAATATTTATTAACTTAAATAACAATAATATTTAGCATTTATTTAAAAATGAACTCTAAATATATTATTATTAAATTAAATAAATATTATCATGTTCTAAATTTAATCTTAAAACTTTTATCTTCAATTTAATTCTTTATATTTAATTAATTTCTCAATTAATTAAATATAATTAAATATTCATAATATCATAATAATTTTACATTAATTTAATCTTTTAATTAGACTTAATTTAATAGAAAATACATCAAACACTCACAAAACAACATACGCACAAAATACTCACGGGTTTTAAAAAGGTAGACAGTCTGTTACGAGTCCTCCTTACAGGAGAAGTATTATAGGCTTATGGCTAGGATTGGACCTGATCATTATCTTCCCATTCTCACCATTTGAGTATTTGTAATAGGGCACGCTCATCCTGGCAATTTAGGGAAGTTGATGCCCGGTACCTACATCCTGCATAAAAGACAAGCATGTACATGTATATAATATATCTAAACTAAACAGACAATGGCGGGGAGTGGTTCATCGTGTAGATCCCGACTAGTAGGTGACTACGACTCCCTCCCTTAACCACATCAAACATGTCAGACAGAAAGATAAAATAAACACGCACACCATACACATGCAAGTATGGGGTAAGTATCGTAAAAATCACACAAGTCTAACATCAAATGCGTACATATAATAATGCATCTCTATCAATACAACATAATCATCATTAAAGACATCATGTTAACATTTGTATAAAAGAAACTACATTTACTAACTAGGATCATTAAGATATCGTTAACAACACATGAATGAAATGAAATCAACAAGTATATATGTAATCCAAAACATGAAATAATATCATACTATTGTAAATCCAGTATCTCTAAAACTAATAAATGCATAAAATCAACCTAAAAGAATTTGACAATGATAACAGAAATGCGAACTAGGGGCAGGCACTACAGATTTGTCTTTCAGATCTTAGATCATTTTTCATTCTTTCATTGATTTTCCTTTCAGAATTTAGATCATTCCTTATTCTTTCATTTTCAATTATTAGGCTCATGATTTCCTCATTTGCATTGGAGAGTTGATCAATAAGGTCTACTTGCTAAAGGGATTGGTTTTGGATTTCATTGTTCCTTCCATCTATCTCTTCTTTTATCTTGTTTCTTTATTCCAAGACTTCACATAACCTTAGTGACTGAATCTCTTTCTCTCTTCTTAGCTTTCTTACTTCTTCTTGTAGAGAACCATTCTTTTCTAGAAGTTCTTTGATTGCATTGTTTGCTTCATCTAAGATGCTTTAAGGGTAAAAGTCTTCAATTATTTCTTCACTGTAGAGATGATCATTCATTTGATTTACAAATTCCTCTCTTCTTTTCAAGGATTGGGAAAGTTTCACCTTAGCTTTTTTGAGTTGGGCAATGGCCTTTTCCAGATCCAACTTTTCATTATCAATAGCTTTGTCAAGTTTGAATATCTCCATATCCTTGATCTTTCCTCAAGTTGTTAAACTTTCACTTGAGAACCACACAGCTCTGATACCAATTGTTGGAAATATTCAAGACTATACTAAGTTACTGAGAGGGGAGGGGTGAATCAGTAACTTCTAAAACTTTAACAATTTCAATTCTTAATCCAATAATCCAATTAGTAATTAATTCATCACATCTGATCTAATTGCATGCATGAGAAACTAAAAACATGAAAGAATCCATAACACATTGACACAAAGATTTGGTGACCCAAAAACCTTCCAAATAGAAAGTAAAACTAGGGTGGGGATGATACCCACAAACTTTAGTACTGTAGCATAAAGTTGGCCTGTTAAGGCTTACATTGATCACTTTTCATGATCTGCCTTGTTAGGAGAAATTATGATTGCTAGGTCCACCTTGTGAGAGGATTTACAAACATACAATGAAGTATGCACTCAGTAAAGAGATTTATGAAATACTATTAGGTCTACCTTGTTAAAGGATTTTGACTGGTTCACCTATTAGGATGAAGCAGTAGTATATATCTAATTTGCAACTGGGTTTGCTGAAAGAGATTCCTTTGCATATTGATCAGCTTTCCGTGATAGATATGTCTCTACTGCTCCTTATGCTATTCTGGCCTTTACAATTCACTCTTTTTTTGTTGCATTTATAACTTGAACTTTTTCATTCACATTCACATTGATATGGTACAATACATTACATATATATACCAATCCAAATTACATAATTACAAAGTCGGCCATGATACAAGTTAACACAAATATTACAAAGTTAGCCCACATGAAGACACACAGGTTTTCGAAGATTGACTCGATGAGGTTTTGATACTCGGCACCCACTAGAAATGCTCAACATCATCATGCACTTGGTAGACATAGAAGCTCGGTCCATATTGATCACTTTCAAGTAGTCTTGAACTCAGTCTGCACTGGTGACTCGATAGATATTGTGCAACTCAGCAAACACTGAATCACTTGGTTAGCATAAAGTAGCTCAGTTAACACTGGCTTCACATCACATGAATTGCAAACTCGGTAGACATTGCAATGCTCAGTAACCACTAATAAACTTGGCATATATTGAAATGCATAGTTTAAACTGTTGGACTTTACACTGATTGAATCAACTTGGTAACCATTGGGATTTGTCCAAAGGACTCGGTAGTAACTATGGAACTCAATTAAAACTAAATTACATGGAAAACACTGTAAACTGTTCAATAAGCTCGATGGTTGTATATAATCTAAATGTGTGTGTGTGTGTGTGTGTGTGTGTGTGTGTGTGTGCGTGTGTGTGTGTGTGTCACTAATGACAAACTTGACTGATATGTTAACATTACTAGAAGTGCGAGATTATATTGAATAAGAAAAGTGATATATATATTTGAGCTTTAGCTAAAATTAAAAGAAAATATATATTTATGTAAATAATAAATAAGTTAGATACAAAATCAATTCAAAATTCTTAGCTAACAAAAAATAATAATGTACGTATATATATATATATATATATATATATATATATATATATATATATATATATATATATATATATATATATGGATGGTAAAAGTTGCAAGCTACTAATATAATAATAAATAGCACTTGCTCAAGGTTTATGAGGGAAAGAACTAGCAATAAAACATTTAATCCTTACCAAATACAAAAGATTACATAAATAGGGGCCCATAAGGATACTCATAAGATTAGGTAGCAAGAGAGTGGAGCCTTATATCAAAAGAGCATAACAATAAAATGGGGACTTTGAAATGCCCTTATAACATGAGCTACAATCAATATTACCAAGATTTCTCCAATAATAACTCAACCAAGAGGTTATAAAATGGGGACTAGTTACAAGTACCCTATAGAAAACTGGTTCAAAAAAAGGTATAAAGTGAAGCATGTGTAGGTCACTTTGAATCAAAAAGGGAAAGCGATGTAAAAGATCAAAGAGAAGCTATAGTCTAAATTAAGGAAAAATCATAGGCCAATATCTAGTTGCAAAAACATTTGACACAACAACCGGTAGATTCACTACTGAACTAGAATACAAAGTCAGAGTTCCCATAGAGTGTGACGATGAAGTCTAAACTAGTTGATAATTTATCAAAGATCATAATCGATAGCTATGTACAACATCAAACTAGAGTGAAGAACCAAAGACCACTCAAGGGTTGATGACAATAGCATAGAATCTAGGCAATGTCAATAAAATAGTGAATAAGTATTGAAAATGACATCTCTTCCTTGTCCCTTTTAGCCCCAAAGTGGAATGAACAAACTAGGAGCACCCATCAATAGGGAAAATGGGAATCATTTTGGCATCAAACCATGAAGTCGACAAAAAGAGTACAAGAATCCAACTTGAGAACAAAAATTAACTCAAGGACTTACTTACTCTTGTATGAGAACCACGACATCAGTAGCTTCAACTATTTTCAATCTGGTGAAAGCCTCAGACAATTTAAAAAAAATATTATGTTGAAGAGCCAAACCAATGATAGGGCCACCAGTTTGGTGAACTATCATAGGGGGTACCACTACAATTTGAGGAAGAAAAAAGGTGACATATGGGGCACACGAGTCACAGGAATGAACCCACGACTAGGAAAATGGACGAAGGTGAAATCCATGACTGAGGATGGTCATAATGGCCCAAAGATTGGAAAAAATAGAAATGTGCATCTCCTAACCCACATTTTGCATTACCTACTGAAGAGGGTGGAGGTGGCAAGTACAAATGACTATTTTCATACTGTCCAAAATATGCTTAAACTCCCACCTATCTTTCAAGGGTTTCCATGGAAAACACCAACGACTAATGCATTACCATGCCACATACCATATTGTTTGATAAGCTCCAACAGGTTGATGTTGACTCTAATCTACGGGTAAATTATAGAGTTGATTATATCTTCAAGCGCCCCCACCCTGCCAACACTAAACAATTTTCATGATATGGGAAAGGGAAATTGAGACCAATTGTGATTTCCCTCCCCAATAATACACTTGATGGCCCCATAGAAGAATGGATATGAACAAAATAACACCCAAGCAAGCCGTGTGTCAGAAATGGGGTCCTCAAATGACCTTTCCCACTCAACAATTCAGAGTTGGATTCTAAAATTCCTTGGATAGTAATCCATATTTAGAAAGATGAAAAAGACAAGTGAATGTGAATGTTAATAAGAAGATATGTATATAAATAGATTCACATAGAATGATGATGTGAAGAACACGGAGTTGATTGAAGCATGAAACACCAAGAATGTACATTAACTAACGCAAGGAGGGATCAAATAGCTAGGGCAAGAGGCATGCCTAACTATTCAAACACCTTGTTGAGTAAACAAAATGAAAGAAAACACATAGATAACAACACCAAGTAGAGAAGAAATAATGATACTTTATTGATTCATTAAGTTAACAACATACATGCCCAGCTATAAAACCTTCTAGGTTACGACCAAATACTAATACAACTTCAAAATCCATGATCCAGGATTACAATTTGCTATTCCAAAAACACTTGTTCTTCACTCTCTAAATCCTTGCCTAACCTAAACCTAGACACCCTTATCTATACTTGCCAAAATGGCTTACAAAAAGAGTGTAGATCATTACATAATAGAAAGGTCAACCTTAAAATGGTTCACACAGATCCCAAAAAAAGATCTTAACATTAAATTTATGATCCAAATTAAATGCATAAGTTAGCTCAAACTAAGAACCAAACATAGACAAACTCGGTCAAAGAAGGAATCAAGTATTAGTAAATATTAGGCTCACTTAGCACATGAAGGAACACTCAGCTAACACTGGATAGCTCAGTAAATATTGGACAACTCGGCCAACACTGGATAGCTCAATCATTACTGGACAACTCTGTAGTAACTAGTAGAATGAACGAAATGAGCAGGATTACAAGCCAACCCAAGATGCTACTACATTAGACAACTAGGGTTGAAAGAAATGATTCTCCTGAATCATTGAGATGTCACAACCTGAGTTGAATCCAACTTAGATTGAGAAATCCATGTAGCATCTTCAATTGGCCCATCATTTCACTTCACCAAATTTTCATAGTAATATTTCCCTCTTGTGCTTTTACCAACTTTCTGATTCAACATTTGTTCAACCTCTTCAATCTTCTTCTTAGGATAATAATCTAATACAACAACTTCATCATTTGACTCGTGATATTTGTGCAAATCAACAATATTCAATATGGGAGATATATTCATGTCATCAGGTAACTCAACTTCAAAAGCATTACCACTATCAAACTTCCTCAAAATCTTACAAGGTCCAAAATTCTTTGTTTTCAACATACTGTATGTTCCAACAGAAAATCTACCTCTCTTCAAATGAACCATCACCTCATCATCAACTTCAAAAACATGATGTCTTCTAGACTTATTAGCATTCTCCTTATACTTATGATTACTTTGTTCCAACCTCAACTTCACTTCCTCATGCAAAGACTTCATAAAACTTGCAAATTCTTCCCCTTCAACACTTCTCTTCTCTTTACTAGCAACATCCCTTAAATCTAATACTCCTCTAGGATACATTCTAGTAACAATCTCAAAAGGTGTTTTTCTTGTACTCCTATTCACAAAATTATTATATGCAAACTCAGCTTGTGCCAATACTATATCCCAATTTCTCAGCTTATCTCTAACTGAACATCTTAACAAATTACCCAAGCTTCTATTCAAAAGCTTTATTTGTCCATCTATCTATGGATTGAATTTAGAACTATATCTCAACTCAGTACCCATCTTCTTCCACAAAGTCCTCCAAAAGTAGCCAACAAACTTATTGTCTATGTCAAAAATAATACTTTTTGGCAATCCATGCAATCTAACAATCTCTTTGAAGAAAATCTCAATAACATGGACACCATCTGATGTCTTCTTACATGGTATGAAATGTTTCATCCTAGAAAATCTATCCACAACAACAAATATGGAATCATACCCTCTTGATGTCTTTGGTAATTCAAGAACAAAATCCATACTAATGTCACTCCAAGGTTTCTCAAGAACAAAAATAGGTGTGTACAATCTAGTATTATAACTTACTTCTTTTGCAACTTGACAAATTCCACAACTCCTTACAAACGTCTAAACATCCTTATACATATGTAACTAATAGCACTTATCCCTAAGAAAACTCAATGTCTAATGAATTTCAAAATATCCAGCCAAACCACCACAATGCTTTTCCTCAATCAAATTAACTCTCATAGAACTTCTTGGTATACATAATTGAATTCCTTTGAACAAAATAGCTTCTTGAATGACATAATCATCAAAATTACTCATTTGATCTAATATATTTGGTGCTCTGCACTCTCTCCATGCCTCAAAAAAATTAGGGTCAATATCATACAATTCCTTCATTTCATCAAAACCAAGAACTTCAACCTTCATCTCGGTCAACAAAGATCATCTTCTAGTCAATGCATCTGCAACTCAGTCATTTGACTCCCCTCTTATGCTTGACCAAAAATGTGAAACTATGCAAGTACTTAACCCACTTCATATGTCTCTGATTCAACTTATGTTGACTTCCCAAATACTATAAAGCTTTATGATTGATATATAACACAAACTCCTTAGGAATCAAATGATGTCTCCACTTCTTCAAGTCTTCAACAATAGCATAAAACTCTTTATCATACACAAAATACTTCCTTTTAGAATCATTCAACTTCTCACTAAAGAAAAAAATAGGTTTACCTTCTTGACTCAACACAACTCCTATTGCACTGCCACTTGCATCACATTCAACATGAAATACCTTATTGAAATCAGGTAAAGCCAATACAGGTAACTCAACAACCTTTTGTTTCAAAGACTCAAAACTCTAATCAGCCCCATGTATCAACTTAAAATCCTTTTTATCTCCTCTCATTGTCTCAGTCATAGCATTAGAAACAAAACCAAAACTCTTTATAAAATTTCCATAGAAACTAGCCAAACCATGAAATGATCTTACCTCACTCAAATTCTCAAGTGTAGGCCATTCCAAAATTGCTTTAACCTTCTTAGGATCCATTCTCAAACCATCAGCTAAAATTGTAAAATCCAAATACACAATCTCCTCTTGTATAAAAGAACACTTCTTCAAATTAATCAGTAGCTTCTCCTCTTTCAATATTTTCAATACTTGTCTAACATACTCAATATGTTCTTCCTTAGTCTTACTCAATATAAGAATATCATCCAAATAAAAAATCACAAACTTACCCAAAAATCTCTTAAGAAGTGCATTCATCAACCTCATGAAAGTACTAGGTGCATTAGTCAAATCAAAAGGCATAACCAACCATTCATAAAAATCATCATTTGTCTTGAAATCAATCTTCCATTCATTACCTTCTCTAATTCTGATATGATGACAACCACTCTTCAAATCAATCTTGGTAAAATATTTTTCTCCACTCAAACAATCCATTATGTCATCCATCCCCGGCACAGGAAATCTATATTTCACTATGATCTTGTTAATAGCTCTGGAATCAGTACACATTCTCCATTCTCTATTACTCTTAGGTGCAAATATAAAAGGTACAACACATGAACTTAAGATTTCTTTGATCAAACCTTTTGCAACAATTCTTGCACTTGTCTGTTAAGTTCTTCATTTTCTATAGGTGTCAATCTATATGGTAATTTGCTTGATAAACTAGCTCTAGGAATTGGATCCATATAATGACTTATACTTCTTACTGGCACTAAACCATCAGGTATATCTTCAACAAAAATCTCCTTATACTCACTCAAAAACCTTTCAATTTCTAGTGGCATTTGACCTCCATTAGCTTCTGTCACTCAATCATCATTGTTCATTGTCACTCAGTCGCTACTACCACAACTTGGTCCCTTATGGATTACAAAAAAACTCACTTGGTTCTTCTTCAGTCCCTTTATTAGAGTGGGGTTTCTATTGCACCAAAAGATTGATCTATCAATGCCCAATACAACCACTCAACTTATAGTACACAAGAGGCAATTAAGCCCTTGCCACGAATCCCGAGGGGAGCAGTGAACATTTTTCCAACAATCTCCCCCTCAACATTACCTGAGGGTCTGAGGATTTGAACTTGTGACCAAGTTTTGATGCCACTTGTTAAAGTGGGGTTGACATTGCACCAAAAGACTGATCTGTCAATGTCTGATACAACCATTCAACTTATAGTACGTAGGAGGTGGTTAAGCCCTTGTCATGAATCCCAAGGGGAGAACTAAACATTTTTCCAACACCCTTTTCAAATTATTTCCCATTGACCACACAAACTTTAATAGCAATATAGTTAACCTCATCTAAACTTTCAATCAAAGGCAACAATACTTGCTTTCTTCTATTTGCTGAAAGAGTATATTGATTCAATATTCCATCATGTGCAACACATATATCATATTGTCAAGGTCTACCCAACAAAATATGACAACAATCCATAGGCATAACATCACACAAAACTTCATCAAAGTAATTTTGAATCTTGAAATTTGCAACACATTGTTGACTTACCAGCAACTTATGTTCATCCTTGGTCCATGAAACCTGATAGGGTTTAGGATGTCTCAACCTCTGCAATTGCAACTTTGTAGCCAACTTGTATGATGCTAAATTTGTTGAACTTCCACTGTCAATAATCACTTTTTAACATTTTCCATCCATCTTACATCTATTCTTGAAAACATTTCACCTCAAGATAGGTTCCTCATCAATTCCCATGTTACACAAAGTTATCCTTATAATCAGATTTCATCAATCTCAGGTCCACTTGGTGAACCCTAAAGGTCTCCTTGAATCACAACATTTTTGTTACCTTGTTCATTCTCGTGGGAGTGTCTACACTCAAAGGATCTATGACCTTCTTTGCCACATCTAAAACAATTACCATGGAGACCATCTCTAGAATAATAATTGCCTCTTCCTCAGTAAGAACTAGTATCTCCTCAACAAGAATTACCACCTTTCTATTTGGTCTTGCCTTTTTCATCATTTTTCCACTCATATTTACCCTTATCTAGTCTAGAATTGTCAGACATGCCACCTTCTCCATAAGATTTACCTCTACTTCACTAGAATCTACCACCTCTACATCCTTGTCTTTGTTCATGCTTCTTTGTCAAGATCTCCTCAGCTTTCAAGGCATATTGGTTTGCTTCTTCTACACTTTCCAGTTTTACAAAACTTATCTCATCTTGAATTCTATATCTCAATCCATTTAGATACCTTGCAACTTTCTCAACTTCATCATCTACATGTCCAGATCTGATGTCCACTCTATAAAATTCCTTAGAATACTATTTCACAATCATGTCCTTTTGTCTCAAATTTTGCATCTTTTTCAACAAGCTAACTTGGTAATCAATAGGGACTTCTTCTTCACCTTGTTCACGATTTTTAGCTAGGTCTTGATCTTCTCTTTTCCTCTTCTCTGTCTATTAGTTTGCAAATGCTCCCACCATAGTGAGGCATGACCTTTAAACTTAGTGACTGCAATCTCCACCTTCCTATTATTAAAAGTGTCTTCAAAATCTAAGAACTTCTCCACATTAGAGATTGAATCCAGCACAATGTTGGTGTCCAATTTTCCATCATAAGGAAAAACTTGCACAACAGGCTTTGAATGTGCCCTATATAATACTCTCAACAAGCTTTCCTCATCCGGATCTTCCTCTGGTTCTAGATTAGGGTTTGGTGTTATTGCTTCATCATCACTCACATTATCAAGATGTTCTCCTCTCCTTTGGGTTGTCTCTACAACATCTAATCTAGCTGCAATTTGTCTCAACATGTCTATAATAGCAGTGTCAACATTTCCTCTACCTCAAACCATCTTTGAAAATAGGGTCGTGCAAGATTGTAGCCCTCTGCATGTTATAGGTCAAATCTACATATCTGCCACCCTACAACCAAATTCAACTTAGGGTTCTACACGATCCAATCTCCACAAGGATGAACCTCAAGCTTTGATACCACATAAGGAGGGATTGGATACCTAGGGATAGAGACACACATAACTATCCAAACACCTTGTTGAGTAAACACATAGAGAACAACACTAAGGAGAGAAGAAACAATGACTCTTTATTGATTCATCAATTTAACAACATACATGCCCAGTTGTAAGGCCTTATGGGTTATGACCAAGTAATAATACAACTTCAAAATCTACGATCCAGCTTCCAATTTGTTGTTCCAAAAACATTTTTTCTTCACTCTCTAAGTCCTTACCTAACCTAAACCTAAACACCCTTATTTATACTTGCCAAAATGGCTTACAAAAGATTCTTAATCATTACATAATAGAAAGGGAAACCTTAAATGGTCTACACACATCCCAAGACAAGATCCAAACATTAAATTTATGATCCAAATTAAATACATAAGTCAACTCAAACTAAGAAACAATCACAAACAAACTTGGTCAAAGAAGGAACTGAGCATCTGTAAATATCAAGCTCACTTAGCACATGAAGGAACACTCAACCAACACTAGACAACTCGACCAACACTAGATAGCTTGGTCAATACTAGAGAACTCGACAATAACTAGTAGAATGAACAAAAATGAGCAAGATTACAAGGCAACCCAGGATGCTACTGCATCGTTAACGAACAACCATCTTTAGCATTAATGAAATAAAAGAGAATCAATGGCATGATCTATACCTTGCATTTACAAGAAACTTCACATTTATGGAAGGATAGGCCATATAAGATATGTCGACTTATCGACACCACAAAAACCCATGTACTTGCTACAAAATATTTTGCAAATAACATATGTAGGAGTATTAATTTAAGAAAGCCTTAAAAAATATAAGATATGCTGACTTATCAATGCCACAAAAACCCACGTACTTGTTGTAAAGTATTTGGCAATTAACATATGTAGGAGTAATAATATTTTAAAAATATATATTATTTCAAGTAAATGTTAAATTTAATGTAAGAAAGTCTTTATTTTTTATTCTTTTACTAATTGAATATTAAAAAATAGATTATAACTTTTAAATAATTTTTATTCAAATCATATTTTGATAAATGTTACACTTACATAATATAATATAGTAATATTCATTTCCTATTCATTTCTCATAACAATATATAATTATACGTTAAAATAAATAACAAATCCTATAAAACTAAAATCATGAATAAATATTCATCTTCAATCCATGAAGGAGAAGGGTGAGACAGAGTGGAAGAAGAAAATCATAGTTCATATACTTTAAATCGTAAGAATTTTTTTATATGAAAACATATTTAATCAGATTAGTTCAATTGGTCAATTACAATTGAGAAGAGTGGTGGTCTTTTATTTAATAATGTTATTTTCCATGGTATAAATATTTGGAGGTGCAATAATAAGGGGTTAGAGATCTTCAATTGTGAGGAATGAATATTATTTACTCTCAATTGAAGGGAAAATGTCCTAGGAGTGTAAGCTTATATTGAATAAGAAAAGTCATATATATTTGACCTTTAACTAAAATTAAAAGAAAAAAGAGGTCATTGTTATCTTCAAGATAAAAGAGAGCATGTTCCTCCAGCTGCTAAAGGACGAAAAAATGTGTTATGGAAAAGAAGGATCTTGCCCATGGTTACACTACTACTAAAGATGATATTGATCTCTTCAATATGCCACTTTCAAACCTCATCCAGAAGATAAATCAACTAAAAGAGAAAAGTAGGGGCTGAAGATGTAGCATTGTACATGCCTTCTCCAATAAGTTTCACTACTTTGGAGACTAGTGAGAAGGAGAAAGAATAGGTTCAAAGATTTAGTTAGATGTTATTTCATTTTTGGATATATAAGTAATTGTATCTAGGCTATGTAATCTTAATACTTCCTATATTATATAACTTTCGATATGGGACATCCTCGGTGTATGGTCCCTTAATTTTGTATAAACTCTTTCATTATTTCTTAACATGCAATAGTAAAAGAAAAAATATATTTATGTAAATAGTAAATAAGTTAGATACAAAGTCAATTCAAAATTCTTAAGAACACCTTTCTTTTTTAAAAAATTATTGATTAAATGTTAAAAATCTATTATAACTTTTAAATATTTGTTATTCAAATTATATTTGATAATTTGTAGTGGGCTATTCCAAGATAGTGGGTTCCATCACCGATTTATTGAAGAAGGACATAAGTTAGAAATGACAAGAGAAACAACAACATGCACTTGATACCTTGAAGGAGAAGCTGACTGAGGAGCCAGTCTTAGCCTTATCAGAATATAGAAAACCTTTTGATGAGCAAGATACATCAAATTTTGGTGAAGTTTCCATGCATGATGGAAACACATTTTCTCAAAGTCTTGGAAGGATCGAAGCATAGGTGGTAATGATGTGGTTGCAATTAGATGACTTGGAAATTTGTAGGAGGAACAAGTTGTAAATCACCCCTCCAAAATTCATACTATTTGCATTTTATTTAATCGATTAAGAGGGGGCTCAACATGCTTGTACATTGATTTCCAAATTGATCACCACTTTTCAGACTTAATGGATATCTTTTTAGTGGATGATATCTTATATAGGTGGGAACGTTGCATATCAACCTCTTTGAGAGACTTGATGATCTTAGGCTATGGAGCAAGCATATAGTCTAGATGATAGATGAAGGCCTTAACACTTTTAGGTAGTTTCTCGAAAGCACTTGATCAATAGCAATGGGATGGTCAAGTTATAATGGAACCCTTAAGAAACAGAGTTGTGCAAGACTAGCCGATTTGCTTTAACATGAGTTTGTATATAAGTCTGGGCATTCATTTCTTGACTTAACAGGACAACATGGAGCAATCTACTTAAACAATGTGGTGATCATTTTAGGACAGGAAGTGGTCATTGCAATCCAACCTAAGATAGGTGTTAGCATGAAGGTGAACACTTTGTGTATCATTAGACATGGAGTTGAGGATGACAATGAAGGTTTTGTAACAACTCAACTTGAGGATGCAAATGGGGACAATTCAAGGACTTTGCCTCATGGAGAAGATCAAGACAACATACCATTAGAGCCTCATATAGTCTCCATTACCTTCATATAGCTCAGTAATGACTCAGCACATATTTGTATTGATTATGTGAATGTTTTTCCAAATTTCATTAGCTTCAATGATGAACTTCATGAAGATGGCATCTTAGCGACATGGGATCTACACAAGTTCATCCATCTTGGAGATTTGATATACCTTGGAGACAATTCATATGTTTCTAACTCAAATGGGTGCAAAAGGACTTTAGAGATCTTGACATGTTGATCACAAGTTGTAAATCACTAGTCATGGGATGACCACAAAGATGTGCCTTATGAACTATTCATGGATAGATTGGTTCACTTGATGAAGTCAATATAAAAGGAAGATGAGTTAGATAATAATCTAGATTTCCATGTCTCACAAGTCCTTGCAATGCGATCTTGAGGTGGTGGAAAATAGGGTATCCAAGACTTCTTCGCCATTTTTGATGGAGAAGGACATTAGACAACCACTTGGGACCATGGCGAAACATTGTGGTGCGATGAGGACATCATCATGGAGCTCCTTGATGAAAGGAACCCTTCTAGACCTAAGTAATCAGTTCATGGTTGAACTCCTAGTGCAAAGCAGGCTTGCAAAGGCATCAAAGGCACAACCTCTAGTTTATTGGGGGAGGATGTAAGGGGTCTACACTTCAAGTCGTCTAGGTTGACTCATTTTCCTTTTTGACACATCCGTCTTGGGATCTTTCTTTCATGCAGGCTAACTAGTTCCTTCATATTTAACTTGGTGTCATAAATATGAGGTCAACCTGCATTATTTGGAGCAAGGGTATTTTGGGTTCTATGGTGAGGTTCCCATTCTTTCCAACATTAGAATTTGGAAGTGCTTCATGGAGCCATGTAGCTCTTTGTTACCATAGAGATTGTTCTTCTAGAGTCGATTGGTTTAGTTGTCATGGCCTCTTAATAAGTGGAAACATTGATTGAGGAGATGGGACATTTGAGTCCTGCCCTATTTTGGCAACAACTAGTTCTAGATGCATTCCCAAGGCATCTCTATTTAAGGAGACCTTTCTCATTCATTTGGAGCATGTTCACATTAGGTGTTCAATTCACATTCAAGTAGCAAAGGGTTTTGGTGATGATACTTGGAGCAAAGGAGTAAACTAGGGACTCTTGCTAGGTGAGTCTTTGTAGCCATTCTATGTATTCAAGCCAGGGGCTCATTTCATTGTAATAAGATCTCAGTCAAGATTGCCTTGGCAAGACCAAACCTAGGGGATGATTTGTATTTATGAATACAACATCATATCCTTGTTATTATAATTTTGGATTGCACATAATAAAGGAAAATGGGCATTCCACATAAGGTAGTTGATGTTGTATGAGCTGCTCCCAAAGCTGGCGATGAAGAAAATGAAGCTGAAAAATAAGAAGAAGAAGAAGAATAAGTCATATCAATAACTGCTTATGAATTGGCTAAGATCATATCAAAACAATCTTGGAAGTCTTTCCAACAATGTTACTGCAAATATTAGGAATATGGTAGAGGGTGTAATATGAACAAACCACTATGTTCAAACTGTGCAAAAATGTGAAATTAAAATGACATAAGAAGTTGTGCAAAGATACCACACAATATGTGGGTTGTTGGAAATGTATTGCAATTTTTAAAAAAGTTCTTAGTAGGGCTTCCAAGTGATTTCTTAACAAGTATTAAAGACTTTTATTGCCTTTATTCCCTCCAAAATATCTTCATGCTCTACCTTCTTAAAGACTTCCACTGCCCTTCACCCTTGTAGAATATCTTCATGCTCTACCCTCTATTAAAGAAGGTATACCATATTTTCCTTTATTTTTTATTTTTTTTGGGTTATACTAAGTCAACTCTATATAGGAAAGTGTATTAAGTGTTCAATATAATTAACAAATACAATCATTTGACTTGAGTGACAAATGTTGAAAGTACACATTTCATCAAGCTTTCTTTAATACAAGGTGAAGGAAAATGGGAAGGAGGAGAAGATAGGAAAGAGGGGAGGATAAAGAAGAAGTAATAGTAGAAAGAGAAGAATAACAAATAAAAGAAGGATACATAAAGCGGAATGAGAATAAACTTGGTTTTCCCTTCCTTTAACCCTTGATATATTAACTAAGGTCTGCAACTTATTTTCTAACTTTTCTGTACCCTTGAAAATATGACTTAGAACATATCTTGTTTTAAGTTAGGATAGGATTATGATTAGGATTAGGATTGTTATTAGGATGAAAATTTAAGTATTCTATAGTTAAGCCCTATAGTCTATAGTTAAGTGTTATATGTAGGGCTCATATAAATAAAAAAATAAAATTTAATGAATATCAAAAGATTTGAAAATATTTGGAAAAAAATAAATTTCAAGAATACAATTACCATTGTAAGATAAACTTTGAGTTAAGAATTAAAATTGAATTTGGGGTAAAATTAGCGAAGGGTTCAGTTAAAATTGAATTTGGAGTTACTTGGATATAACTTAGATTAAATATAATGTTAGGGTTAGGGTCTAATTAGTGTTAGAATAAAGGTAAACATCATGATTAAGAGTTCATGTGTGTTATATTAGGCTTAAAATTTGCAAAAACTTGACCAAGTGTTATTCCTTATGAACCATTCATTATAAAGCCCTTTAAGCTCATCAGTTGATAGTAGGAGATTCCATTTTACATGTCTTATAATATATTATCCACTTAACCATTGCACCTCCTTTTAATGCAAGTATTAATTTGTTGGTAAATAGATTTGTCACTATGTAGTTACTTCTGAAAATGACCTTGTTCGCCCCGTGAGTAGTGACAAGTGTGCCAACAGTTGGAGAGACCACAATTGATCACTATCAAGTTACAATCTTCGTCTGCATTTGAGAGGTGCATCTCCCTCGTAAGATAAGGTTATTTATGATTTTTCAATGAAAATGTAATCAATCATAGGAGATCAAAAGAAATCTATTGATGATGAATGCACCACATGACTTCAAAGCTTCCCCAAAAAAACTTAAATTGCTAATAAGAATGATCAAGAACTATGCTTGAAGGCTTGCATTAACTCAATGATAATTCAATGGTTCACTAACATCTACACCATACCATGAAACATTAATTACAACAAGAATCAACACCCAAACAATTCAGACTTTGCAGAAAAGAGAACACAAAATGCACTTCCTTTTATTTCTTAGTACCAAGAACATAAGAAAATTGTTGATTACAAGAACAATAGTTGTACGCACTTTCCAAACATTTCCTTGCTATCATAACATAAGTTTCCCTTCTCTCTAAATCCAAATAGTCCCATATTACAATGAGATTCAAAAATTTATAGTCAATTCTAGCTTAACTAACTTTTTGGGTTCCTAACCACTCAAAAAGAGTTTGGACTAATGCAAAGATGGTTCGTAACCAACTCTAACTTTTACAAGGTGCAAGTTAAAATTTTAACCTATGAGTGACAATGTCACTTTCACAAAATGAAAATCCAAAAAAAAACAATTTATTGATAAGCATGTTGGAATTCTTTAGAATAATTGAGAGGGGGGTGAATCAGTTATCCAAGGTACATATGCACAAATAAAACTTTTCACAACTTAGTAAACCCATATCCATAAAACATATTCATCATGTATGCATCCATTAGATCATACAATCACTTAAACTTTGTAGGTTACTGTCAAATCAACTTTGTATAAATGTAGACATGAAACATAACAGATTCAATAACACATTTGACACAATGATTTTATGTGGAAACCTAATTTGGGAAAAAAATACCAATAACATGCTACTCATTCTCACTCTTCTGAAGTGATACCCTGTGAAAGATCAACCTTGTTAAAGGTTACAATGCACATTGTTTTGATTATGTAAAAATAGGTTTTAAAGGACCCACAAAGTATCATAGAAATAAGGGCATATAAGTTCAGATAATAGAAGGCCTCAAAGCTAAAATAGAATAGACAAAACAAGCCAAAAAACAAGAGGCCAAAAAACAACTATGCATGAAAAGATAGCAAAAGAAAAGCAAAAAGATAGCCCCCGGATAGCTACAAAGTCTTCAAAAGGTTCACTGCTTGGTCTGCTAGGATCTTTATATTTTCTGCAAATGCTTTCATGTCATCCAACTTTTTGCTTCTGCACCTTCATTCTTCATGGAATTAGCCCTTATGCACTTGCTCGGCCCCTAGTTCTCTTTCATAGCATAGGAGTCTTGGCCTTTACTCTATTCCAGCTTGTTTAGTACCTAGGGTGTTAAAGTTGTCAGCCACAATCTTCAAAATTGTGCAGTTCTGATCTGCTAGTTTCTTGACTATTTTCTCCAAGTTACCCACTCTAGTATCCAAACCATCCATCCTTTTTTGAAGATCTTTGCCCAGCTAATCTAAATTCCTATTCTTGGCTTTGAGTGGTAGCACACGCTTCATCAAATTCTTTACCTCTTTCGTGTTACCTATAACCTCAAAGAGTTTGTCAATGTGTTGTCCCAGAGTTCTCTCCCCATTTACCATCTTGCTGAGCTGATCAAGATCCATTGATATGTCTTGCATTTGTTGTTTTAGGGCGCTAATATCCTTCATCATTATCCCCGAGTTACCAATGATTCCCTTTAGAGACCCCTAGTTATCCTCTTCCTTGTTATGCTCAAAGAAGTCCTCATGCTCCCCCTATTTGTTCATATCCAGTTCCGCCTCCTTAAGTTCATTCTCAACATCTACATCCTAAGCAAGAACCTTTTTCCTTTTTCTTTCCACCCTCTTAATTAATAGTTCATCATCATAGGGGATAGAATCTCTTTTAGCATTCTTCCCCTTGTTTCTCGAAACCTTACCCAAAGATCCTCTCTTCTCAATACCCTTTTCCTACTCCTACTCATAATTACTATCATGTTTTGATTCAATCTCCTTTTCCTTCCTTTTCTTCCTAGAAGAGCTCCCAATATCACCTTTCTTCCTCTTCTTCATTTCAACCTCAACCATTTCATCCTTTGTATCTTCATCGAATTCCTCCTCAATTTCACTACCCTTTGTCTTACAATATAAAGATTTCTTGCTTTGCTAGGGCCTATCCACCCATTTGGATTTCAGAAGGTTCATTATTAAAATGATTAACCCCTTATGATAGGCGTGATCACCCTTAGGATCATTTTGAATGGCTAAAATAGAATTACCCAAAGATTGTATGAGGTAAAAGGGTAAATTTATCCTAACCCTATGCCTTAAATTGTTAATCACCATGAAATGGTGACCATATATCTTAGTGAAGCGACCATCTAAGATAAGATACTCTATTACCACAAACATAACAAATCTCCAGGGGCAAGAAATGGAGCCAGGACTAAATTAAGAATTACCAATTTTTACCAGCCTATTGCGTTCCTTAACCGAGTCCACAAACTCTTCAACCACCCGATCTAAGAGCTTCTTATCTCGGTAGAAGTTAATACCTTCCGTGTCAAGCCCCGTTGCTTCAACAATGATATCTTCAGAAACCTCCATCCTCTGATTCTCCACTAAGATACTCTCGTCTTTCCATATTTTGATAAATTGTCGGGTAATGGAAAAGTTACTACCTTTCAATTTCTCCATATAACTAGTAAAATTCCCTTGCTCCAATATGTCCCAAATATCACTCTTCTTCTTCCACTCTTTGCAGCTTTCCGGTTCAATTCTCTTTCTCCTTCCTCCCATCTTGTTATCACTAAAACGATGACTCTCACTTCTCAAACAAATCCATTGCAAAAGAAAACCAGAATTGAAATCGAAGTCAAGGATTTTTGTGGGAAAAAAGATCCACAATCCATGTGGTATTGAATGATAATACACTATCCTTCTCATAATAACCCGATGCTTCTCTATCTTGCTCATATCATTATTACTCCTTGCTAGCATATTCATCATTAATGAAATATTTTGTTTACTTCTAGCTTTGTCATGCTCAATTAATAAAAACCCCTCGATAGGGATGATATCATTTTGGTTCCAAATTAGCTTTTCATCACTCTTGCATGCCACATTAGCTACCCAGTTAGCAACTTGATTAGTTTCTCTATAGTTGTGAGTGACAACACAATTTTCAAAGGAATTTATAAGATCTATGGCCTTACCTATAATATTATTAATAGTCCAAGAAGGATTAGTAACTTTATTAAGATAATTAATTATATTAAGGGAGTCCCCCTCAAGCCATATATTATTCAAATTCAAAAAAATTCATGGCTAAGACCTTAGAGGGTTGCACTTGCTTCTGTCACATGGTTAGCTTTAACCCCAATAGGAATAGCCATTCCACCCACTCTATCCCCATTCATATTCCTAATGATGATACAACAACAAGTTGTTCCTAGGTTGCCCTTCGAGGCCCCATCAAAGTTAATCTTATACCAATCCTTCGGAGGACAATCCCATCTTGCTAGATCCCTAAGGTTAGGACTATTTTGCACTAGACTAAGACCATTCAAATTCCAATTCTGAAACACTATGTCTTCCCAAGCATTCTAAGGTTGGTGTCCTTTTCCACTAGATCTGATATTCTCAAACACCATATTCTTTATCTTACAGAACAACTAGCATGGATTAGTTTCCTTACCGCTAAACACCCTATTATTACGTTCCTTCCACACGCCCCAGCAAAGGAATGAGAGTATAAAATCCCACAACCTCATAACCAAAGTATCAGTAGAGGGAGACTTCTAACCATTGAAAAAATCTTGAATTGTAGAGGGGAATACCTAGGCAATATTCAACAAGCCACAAACCTTTTCCCATAATCTTCTAGTATATGAACAATGAATAGTCATATGATTGACCAATTCATCAGCTTCCTTACAGAGATAACATTTGTTAACAATGTTGAACCCTCTCTTGAACAAATTAACCATTGTCAGAATTTTATCCTGTAGAAGAATAAAAAACAATATGTTAACTTTGGGAGTCATACCTTTAAACCAAGCTTTAGCCCAACAAGGCTCTTGATGCTCTTCAAAAGCATTAGTATACACTGAAGACACAGTAAATAATCCATTAGGATTATTTTTCCATATCAGAGCATCCTCCTCTTGGCTTAAAAAGATAATATTCAAAATCTTATTGAGATCATTAAGGTTTTTATCCACTCTATTGAGGTTAAACCAATTATTCTCCTCCCAATAGTCTTCTACAAAAATCCCAAAGAGATTCTTGCACTGCTCCATAAAGTCATTCCACCTTTGATCAGAACTGAGGGGGTGATGAAGAATCCAAATGTCATCCCAAAAAAGAAGACTCCTCCCATTTCCCACCTTCCATCTGACCCCTTTATTAATAATCTACTTTTTTTTTGTGCATGTTTCCAAATCATTAAACCCCCTTGTAAAGTCTCATTGTTAAGGAAGAGTTTAAGATCTTGATTCTCCCTATTATACTTATCATTCCAAATATCTTGCCATTCTCCTTCCTCTTTATGCCATCTCCATGTCAACTTGGCAAGCAAAGAATCATTCATAGAGGAAACTCTTCTTAGACCAAGGCCACCTTTATTAAAAGGCATACAAACTTTCTCCCATGCAATCAAGACCAATCTTTTCTTTTTTTCCATACCCATCCATAAGAAAAACTTCTAAATTTTTTCAATTGCCAAGGAAAACTTTCTAGGGATCTAAAAAACACTCAAAGCATATAGTAAAGCATTTTGTAAGGTGGATTTGAGAACAATAACCTTACCAGCCTAGTTGAGGAGGGACCCTTTCCACCCTGCTAACTTCAAATGGATTTTATCAATTAGCAAACTCCAAAAGATCTCAGGTTGGTCCAAACAAAGGGGTAAACCAAGATAAGAGCCCGGTAAGATACTAATCTCACAACCAATACTTCTTTTAATTTTATTCTGCCTATTATCATTAACATTGATGAAATATAACACATTTTTTTTCCAGTTGACAATTTTTCTAGGAGCTTGCCCATAATCTTCCAAAGCTTTCTTCATATTTCTAGCAGTCCTCGCTAAAGCTTCTCCCATCACTATAGAATCATCCACAAATTGTTGATGAGAACAAGTAAGCTCTTTAGACGAGGGTTTGAGCCCAACAAAATCCCCAACATAAACCATTTTCTCCACAAATCTACCTAAGCATTCAACCATTAGAATGAAGAGCACAGGCGAAAGCAAATCCCCTTGCCTCAAACCATGAGAAGCCCAAAAAAAAGGAGTTGGAGAGCCATTCACTAGAACAGAGAAGGTGGCAGAAGAAACCAGCATAAGGACTAGCTCCCTAAATCTCTTATTAAAACCAAAAGCTTCCAACCCTCTTTGTAAAAAAACCCAATCCACCCTATCATAAGCTTTAGATAAATCAAGTTTAAGAAGGAACCCCTCTCTTGGACATGGTAAGGGAATGAATATTCTCATGCACCGAGATGATAGAATCCAAAATCTGCTTGCTAGGAACAAAACCATTATGCTATCTAGAAATCAGATTACGAAGAAAAGATAAAATTTTGAGAATTAGCACTTTAGATAAAACTTTATAAAAAGACTTACAAGGATGATTGGTCTAAACTGGTCAATGCAATTAGCACCCAACTTTTTAGGAATCAAAGCAAGGAAAGTACCATTTAGCTCCTTGAGAATTTTCCTAGATCCAAAGAACTCCTTAACCCCATTACTAACATCTTCTTAGATGATACACCAATACTTGTGGAAGAAAAGGAAAGGGAACCCATTTGGCCATGGTCCCTTGTCTCCATCAAAGGAGAAGACAACCTTGGTAATTTCATCATTAGAAGGAATAACAGTGAGGAATTTATTCTGATCCTCTAATATATAGTTTAGGATACAGTCCATAAACATTTTTTGCGTATCCTTGTCCAGATTGGGATCACCTTTCAATAAATTATTGAAAAAATCCATGGCTTCCCTTTTTATAATCTCCTTATCCTCAGTAGGAACCCCATTAGCAATAAGTCTAAAAATTTTATTAGCCATTCTATGCTTCAATGAAGTCATGTGGAAGTACTTAGTATTTCGATCTACTTCCTTCAAAAAAAACTTTTCTAGACCGTTGTCTCCAAAACATCTCCTCCTTAATGATAATTTCATGCAACTCAGTCAATTTCACACTCTCCTCTTCCTTGGAGACTGTCCCATATCCATCAACTTGAATACTATCTTGAATCTCTTTAAGTTCCTCAAAAACCTTCTTTTTATTGTCAAAAATATTCCCAAAGGTATCCTTTTTCCATCTTTTGATATTCCTTTTAACATTTTTCAACTTATTTGCAACTTTGAATGTGGTAGTACCCTCCACTTGAATGCTCCACCATTCCTTAACAAGATTTTCTAGTCCCAGATGAAGGGCCCACATTTTTCAAACCTAAAGGGATAATTCTTCTTAAAGGTTAAAGGATCAACCACAAGGAAAATGTGGTAGTGATCCGATCCAACTCGAACCTGAGTAGAAAGAGAGTATTTATATTTTAAAAACCAGTCACTACTAATAAGAGCTCTATCCAATCTGACTTGGATGAGGTCCTTCCCAGATCTTCTATTGGTCCAAGTATAATGAACCCCATGCAAATCCATATCATGCAGGAGATGATTGTCAATAAAATCCATTAATTCCAATCTATTATCCAAGTTAGTCTAACTTCCTCCCCTCTTCTCATTTTCTTTCAATGGAGTATTAAAATCCCCCATAATGATCCAATTTTCATCCACAATTTTTTTTCTTTGATTGGTAATAGCTTCCCAAAGTGCCCTTCTTGCCCATTTAGAATTGGAAGCGTAAACATTAGTAAGCACCCAAGCAGAGCCATCCTTAAAATTGGTAAATGTATTGTTCATCATATTTTTATTCTGAGAAATAAGTTCTCCATTAATACATTTGTCATTCCAATAAAACATCATACCACCTGAGGCCCCATCATAATCATTCCCAATAATATTACCTCCTCAAAAAACTAAATGACCTTCAACTTTATCCTTTAACATTTTTGTTTCTTGAATAAGAATAGTATTTGGTTTGTTATCCCTAATCATATTTTTCATTATATCTTGCTTGTGAGGATTATTTAATCCTATGATATTCCATGATATAAACTTCATTTCATATGAAAAGATTTTGAATCTAAGATAGTCCTCTGACTACCATCTGCTATACTCCTATTGGTCTCCACTATTCTTCTCTACATATTGGATGGTCTTCCCGTAGAAGGAGGGGATTGATCAACATCTCCAACTTTGATACCTTTACCAAATGATGTTGAGGGTAAACAACAGTCCCTAGCCTTGTTGCTCTTAAAATCACCTTTTTAAATGCCTTTTCTAGATGGTGTGCTAGGGATATCTCCTTTCTTATTACTCCTAGTTTTTAATAGAGCATTCTCTTTATTCTTTTTAGAAGATAAAACCTCAATTTTCTTTTTTGATTTAGTCATTTTTTTAGCCCTCACTTTTATCTAGTCTACACCAGAGCCATCATCTTCCCCTTGTAAAGCTTTAGAGATTTCCTCAACATCCCTCCATTTTTTATTACTCTCTATGGTTGTAACATTTGAAAGAGGTTTAACCAGACTTTGAGGTTCCTTTCTTGTAACGATACAATCATGTTCCTCGTGGGATTCAGAATCATCGTAATTATTATTTTCAATCTGAGTCTCCCTATTTACTTCTTCATCCCCTTTATTGGGACTATCCACACCTCTTTCTTGTGCCGATATAGTATTTTTGACATCCCTACTGTGATCCAAAGGTGCCCATTCCTGATTCTCCACTTTGGCATTCTCCTTTGTCCAAGTTGATTCCACCTGTTGAGAATCATTAACCACCAAGGTTCCCTTCACCATACCACCTACCTCTTAAGTATTCCCTTCCTTACAACTACTTTTCTTAGCTTCAACCTGATTATTCAATCCTTTGCGAACCCTATTTTTAAAAAACTTTTTGGGAGCTCCATTCAAAGATGGGTATTTTTTAGCCCAATGACCAGATTTTTTGCAATGAAAACAAGCAAAGGGGATTGATTCATACTCTATTTTCTGCTTCCAAATTCCTAGTTTAAATTTGAGAGAAATAACCTCTGGCATATCCATACCTTGAAGAGCTCCCACACAAATTTTGGCATAGGTCAATCTTCTTCTCGACACTGTAACTGGGTCCATGGAAATGAGTTCACCAAATGTATTAGCAATACCTTGAAACACATCCTCCATCGAAAACTCTAGAGGTAACCCTATTAGCCTAATCCATACTGGTGCTTGAATCCTAGATTCATCATGAGAGTTCATGTTTGGTGTCTAATTATGCATAATCAAAGTATGTTTATCCACAACCCAGGGACTATTGCATAGAATCTCTCATTTATCTTCTTCATAAGAAAAAATAAAGGATAGGTAACCTTTCACCATAGCAGCGATGTCAACCTGGCCTTTTAGAACCCATTTCCTTCGAACAAAGGCCCAAACAACCTCAATGTTGGGCCTAGCTCCTAAAAACCTCCCCACTAGAGTCGAATCCATCCTTAAAATATTTCTATCTATGACTTGATTTGAGATTTCCAGTGTTAACATACCTTGTTCATTCAAAGAAATATTCTTTACCGGTGGAAAGGAGGACTTACCTATCGGCTTGATGCTAAACTGATTGGACAACTTTTTTCTCAGAAAAATAGTAGGCCCGGGACCCCCCCTCTAGATCCTCTATTGTCCCACCTTCATCAGGATCCTTTTGCTTTTCAGAGTTGTCCATAATTGTCCCTTCTTGATCTCTAGATCCAAACGATTCTGCCCCATCCCCCTCTGAATTTTTGAATCTGTCCTTCCTGCTTACCACACTTGCTCCGCTCCCCATAGTTTGATTAGGGTATCCTCAAGTGAGTCTACAATGCACACTATTAAATGTGACTTGGTTAGAGGATTTCAATCACCCTATTAGGAGTGTGCCTTGTTAGAGGACTTCAGATCATTCATTTGGAATGTCACCTAGTTAAACGATTTACAAATGATTGTTTGGTCAACCTTAATCCAATTTTTTTACCCTAGACTGGTACAATGATGAGAAAGTAACAATAAGGCTTGATCTAATAGAAAATTACAACACACTTACAGATTACAGATCTTTGTTTTAGTCCTCCATTTTGGCTTTCACACACTTCAGCTCTGATAGCTTGTTCACCCTTCAAGAATCCATAACCTTAAGCCTTCTTGCTTTGCTTGCCAATAACAATCTCTTCTACTCAGTCTCCAAATGAAGCAATACCCTAGACTCCTTGTCTTCCTTAGGTTCTCGCACATGACAAACTTTGCTTTTGACCAACCATCTCTATAAATAGAAAATTAAGATTTTTTTGTCATTCATCCTCTATCGTCCATTTTAGGGTTAGGTAGGATTAGGTAGGATTCAATGAATCTACCTATCTTTTCATTTTAGTCCCTTCTAGAAACTTCTCCTTCAATCCTCTTTGAAGTTGCCTCAAAATGGTTTACCATGAATTCTATGCCACCAACTCATCATAGTTATCTTCCATGCACTTCACAAAATTCAAGAAAACAAAATAGTCGGCTCAGATTTGTCAAATCCACGATTTAAAATGAATACTGGCACTCAGCATCAATATGTTGTCACTTGGCTTCCATATTGTTCTTCCACTTGGCATCAACTAGATAACTTGACAAACACTAAAGTTTATTGGTGCTCGACATCAACTAAACTTGACTCGGCTTACACTATAACACTTGGCATACATTGAATTTTGACTTTTCTCGACTCCAATTGATTTTATGCTTAGCTTGCACTAACTTTTCTTGGAACCTATTGTCCACTTGGTCAAGCTTGGCAGACTAAATTATTCTTACTTGTTCTTCTAGACTTTGTCAGTGTATCCGACCTTTGCAACCTTAAGTAGGTAATCAATGCACTATATCATCACTGTCTTAACTGATCTTTGTACTCCTTTTTCATACCATAACTTGAAACCTTTCCTCTAGGTGCTTTTGTTATCTCATTTAATCAAAACCTCCCCATCAATCAAACAAATGATAGTACTCAAATCAACTAAACAATTGTCTTACTAGCAAGTAGTAAGTTTGACATCAGTGACAAAACAATGATTGAAACACATTCTCATACTTGTATCAATTTGTTTTCAACAAGCATATGATCGGTCTTGCTAATGTAGCCTTCTATCTTCATCTGCCTCTTCTTCATTTGTCGTCACTTCACCACTTGAATAGTTAAATGTCTACGTGGTAGTCATGCCTTCAAAATGAGTGTGGCTTCTTTCCTCTATCCATGAGTAACCTTGATAGCCAAATTATCTTCCATTGAGAACTTCATCTCACCATAGTACACACATCAATCCTGAATGATTTTGGGTTATTTTGAAAGTTTGCAATCTTATGGTGATCATTCTATTTCATGGCTCTTAAGACCGTTTAATCTTGATACATGGAGATATCTTAATTATGTTCTGAGAGTTGGAGGAATCACTATGTTTTGGATCCAAGGTGAATTTGGATATGATCAAGATCTACATGATTTGGATGACTATATAATTGCAACATTATTTGAACTTCATGTAGTTGGGACCGGATGTTTTATGATTTCGTGCAACCTTTAGAAACTCCATCTACAAAGACATTCCTTTAAACATATCATATGCTTAGTTGCATTTGATAGAAATCCATACTCTGAATTTTGAAAGTCATTTAAAACTTGAACACACATAACTTGTGCCTTGTTGAGTATTGATGATTCGATTTCATTTGATTTCGCAAATCTCTTACTTTGTCACAATAATGAAATGATAATTCACTATATACTTGGATTATTGATCTCTCTCCCATAATATGTTCATCTTCATTTGTCACCAACCAACCTTTCAACATGTTGTGGGCTGGAGAATTGTGTCAAATAGTTTGCATATCCTGTCAATGCAAATTAGATTAAACTTTGCGGCAAACATGTATTAGTGAGCTCCATATTTTCATTTTCATGTTGAGAAGGAGACACGAGCAAGGAGGATAGTGGATATATTTGATAAGTTTGTTTCACATTTGAAGTTGCATTGACTTCAGAGGTTCTATGAGCTCCTTATCAATTCAATTTTGTGCATATTCTACAATCATTTTGTTTCCCTCCTTGTGATGATGACTCCCCAATGTAATATATCCAACAATAGCGATGCATTCTTTTTAATGGTAATTGCATTACATCTGCAAGTAAATGGACTCCAAACTCTGCACTAAGCATATTATCAAATAGTTTGTATGTCATATTATTTGTCTCCCCATCAAGGCTACGAGTTGGAGAAATGAAGGGAAGTCTTGCCATATGTGTTACACACCTTACCCATGCTATGCCATTTGTTTCATCTATGCTTTAGCTGAAAGTGAATACATTCTGTCAAAAAGTTCACTTGTCTTGTCACTTCTGCTACCTCAAAGTTCTAATTCCATTGTAGGGGAAAAGTATAACTTTGGGTGGATGCATGAGAATGAATCTCAACATACTTTGTATCTTCAAACTTTGTCTGGTGGCTCACATAGCTCTAATTCATATTCCACATTACATCCTCTGTCACCATTCTTACCATGAAATCATTGATCAAGGAACATGCATCACAACTGCTACACTTCTGGATGTTCATGGATTGCTAAGAAGTAGAAGACATTCAAACTATTCACATGCCGTGTCTACTACTAAACCATGGATTTTTGGGGACATCAACACTTTACACCTGCTAGTTGCATTTGCCGTTGCATTTTCTTGAAGGTATAATGCCAAGCAATTCGTTTGCCTTACCTATGGTTGAAGTCAAACCATTCATGTGCCTTGTCAAGACGATCAACTAAATAGTTCACTTGTGGCTGCACTGGCTTGGGGTTGAGGTATTCTGTTAAATAGTTGACATGCTTCCATGATCTTCCATATTGGACACAAACACCTGCCTAATCACCTTTATTCATTATTAATTTTATGTGGGCCATTTACGTTGCTGAACTAGAAGAAATTCACCACTCAAGAACAACCTTATAAAGAGAGGCTTGCACATATGAAAAGGTAGACAACTCAATACATGTTGCCAATGTACACAAAGAAATAAAATTCTCTATCATGGATTTTATCAATGAGGCTCTCCCTGCAATTATACTTTCCAAGTAATGGTATTGTGTGATGAATCAAGAAACCTTCATGTTTTATATCAATACCAAACCCAAATCTATAGTGGAGCTCCATAAAACAGTTAATGTGCTCCTTTTGTGCTCCCATGCCATACATGCATGTATATTTACGAGCATCTCCATGTTAGGAAAAGATGTGGAATTAACTTTATGGGAGCCGTATGCATCTCTCATTCTTTTCAAACTTTGGAGGCTCTATGTCAAACAATTATTAATCCCTTGCACATTGAATGCCATTTCATTTTTTTGAAAATAGGAGTTCGGGTTCTTGAAATCTCAAGGTTAAGATTAGGACAAGAGTACGTAGAGAGAGATGGTTTTAGTATGTAAAGAGAAGTAATTTTGAAAAGTTGTACATGGAGAGAGAGGTTCAAATACGTAGTGAGAGAATGAGAGCCTTAGTACATGGAGAGAGAAAACTTTTAGTATGGGAGAGAGAAGGTTTTTGCATTTTAAATTTACTCTCATTCCCCAACTAAAAGTTCTTTTAACTTCTTAGATAAATTATCATAGTAACATACTTTAATTAATAAATTAATTTTTTTTAATGAGATAAATTCTCATTTTAAGAAGCCTACACTTTTTCCAACACTTGATCCATTGCTGTCATTGTAAAATCCTTGCGTTTAGTGATAGATTCCTGTACCATTTAGTGTTGCTGTCATTGTACAATCATATATGAGATTAATGAACTTGGACCCGTCAGTCTGTACCCTGGTGGATTTGGCTTAAAATTGTCGATAATTCTTTTATGATTTCTACTAATAAATTTGGATCGCGGTTGTGGATAATTCCTTATGAAAATGAAACATAACCCGGGGAAATGAACTTGACCAAAATTAATGTCAAAGAACTCTGTGACACTTACTGCTGCTCAAGTTTTAACATCCTTTCTGTGGGGAATGCGTACACTCGTTTAACCTGATGGATGTGTTAGGCACTTCAATCTGAAAGGCTGGGAAGGAACCAAAACATTTCAGCGTCAATGCAACTCTTTCAAACAGAACTCTAATGCTTTTGGCAACCAGGTTTTTGTGCAAGCCAGTAATGGCCTCACCTTTGAATTCTGCTGCTGTAAAGTCAAGCGGAAAGCCAAGATTAAGAGGAGTAGTGTTCGACATGGATGGGACCCTGACTGTTCCGGTTATCGACTTTGCTCTCATGAAACGCAAAGTTCTTGGCGATGAACACCACTACTTTAAATCTGGAAGCACCTCGCGTATTGATATTCTTCACGAAATCGAGCAATGGAGTCCCGAGAGGCAGGAGAAAGCTTATTCTATTATTACTGACATTGAGCGTCAGGCTCATGAGCGCTTACAGATAATGCCTGGTCTCTATTTACTTCTTAGCCTCATATAAATACTTGATTGTTCATTTAGGGTTTCAACTTTGTTTAGTGTCCTTCATATCAGCGTGTTTATGTTGAACTGTACTGTTATTCGTACTCGTGTCTTTCGTTACTGAGCCAGCAAATATTGAAAATCGGTGAATGCTTACTGAATTGTAATGATTGGGAGAGTCTTTTCGCATTCTATTTGTTTTCTGTTATTCATTTCTCTTGGCTGTTTTGAGAAATTGATTCTATTAGGGGGTTGATTAGATGCGCACATGTGAAATCCCATCAAAATTAAAATTTTGATTCGTACAGTCACGACAGGGGGAACGACCCTCGCTCAGCTTGCAGTCATCCTTGACTTCTTCCGATTCGTTTTGACTCGTTACATTCCGTCCGGATCTGTGGCACAATAGGAATGCAGAAGAACGATGAAAAAGTCAGCTGACTGATATTTCCGCCAAGTGGTCTATATTACCCCCGAATTTTTTTACGTGTCCTTTGTTTCTGGACATTAATGCCGTATGAGTTTAGAAACCAACGTGTCAGTGTCAAATGCACCAATTATCACAACTAACATGAACACGCAAAAGTAGTATAAGCAGCCTCATTGCAATGGGGAGACTAAATTATACTTATAAACGCTTCTTCCAGTTCCATTGCATCACAACCACTCCAATCACCATGCACTTTTTATGTCTATTTAGTTAAGGTCTGGTTGGCCATGTGTAACATGAAGTCCTTTGCACATTTACCAAATGTGCAAGAAACGTAACAAGCGGCTCAAGGTCACTGGTGTCTGAAAAGCCTGCAAGCTGTTCAAAGTGGGAACAACTATTGCAAGTGGTGGTCTGACCTCTGATTGCTATACTGTAACCATTGAATGCAGTGCCGTTGTATGGCTGTTGTTTCATCTCCATTATTCACTCCATTTGCTTCCATCTGATCCCTTTGTAAAATATTGTAATATACTCTGATGGATTTTTCTGGTCATCTCATTTGTGCCAACTGTTATTTGCTCGTTTGCTTTTGCTTTTATGCGAAGTATCAGTATAAGAGATTTTCCTCCTCACATTTTTGCCCTTAAATATGTTGAAAACGCTTGAGCGCTTTGGAGGAAACCATTTCTGGACGAAATGTATTCTTTTTAGACTTGTTTATAGAAAAATCTAGAATGGAGTCCAAAGTTTGACTTTATTTGTATGGAGTTAACCTTGGGATGATGCAGCAACGATGAAGAACTTAGATATGTAATAGGTTTAAACCAAATTGTAAAATATTATATACTGGCAAACATATATACACCGATATATACAAAATTACATAATAATATATTTCAATAAACATTCCTTTTAACTCATCCTTCATCCTTCACTCTCACTCATTGTCTTCCTTATTCAAAATTCTCATGCATTTATACTTAATATGATTCGAGTTCTTACCTTGCTTCCCTTCCTTATATAGCCTATTAGCGCATCGTCATTATGGATTTCTATCATATCCTTTCATGATAATATTTAGTTATCTTATTAGTTAACTTGTTTATGTCTTATTTAAGCATATAAAAGATGTTATAGGGATATCAAAGTAGTATATTACCCATGTAAGGGTCTACAAATAACACAAATGGCATGTGTAACCTCCTATAGCTTTTCATAACTTTCCCCTAGCCCAAATTTTCTCCATAGTGTCCTCTAATATGTCCATTTGAAGTATCTATCCTTTTTCTCTTACTTTCTTGACTTCATCTTCAAACCTCTTGGTGTTGGCTACTACTATTGAATCCTATTGGTGCTCACTTGTTTGACTAACCCTTGTATGCTGCGATAGGAATCTAGGAGGCTATGTTGCATATCCACTAATTATAAAGTTTTTTCTTAATATGTCAACCATTCTGCACGTTGGGAACCATGTGGTACTAGTTGGGTGTATATGCTTAGGTGGTGAGAGTGAGACTTATCTTGACCGAGGGTGAGATACGACCAAGAGTCAATTGCCCACGAAGAGTGCACTTCCCATCAAGGTTGTAGTTAAAAGTACCTGCCAAGAGTGAATTCTTAGATAAAATTGTTGTATAGTGTTTTTGCTCAAATTTTGTACTTTTCATTTTGTTTATGCCATGTCAAGACCAAATGGTGATGTTGTATGAATGGAAGTGCCCATATAGTGTATCACAAACCAAACACTTCTTGTGTCCATATGTAGCCAAGGAATAGTAGTTGTATGCCAAGAGATCTCACTGATACGTGGTCAAGGAACAATGATCATACGGTGCCTAGAAAGTGTGGCTGAAGACTAGTCTGTATGAGATGTAAGAGTCTATACACTAAGCTAGTATCCATTCTCAAAAGCTGTTGTATGTATGTAACGCTCAAAATCCGCAAAGAAATTGTATGAAAATGATTAACCTACCAGGGAGTTGTTGTATGATAGGAAGCCGATGTTGTAGCTTAAAATAGTTGGCATGTTGCTTGTGTACGGGGCCATATGGCTTGAAATTGTTGGCGTACGAGGCTATATAGTGTAAGAGGAAATAGTATTTTGAAATGTTGATGCAAGAAAACTAGCACATTTTTTTACTTTTGGCCTTGTCAATAATTTATTTCTTAGGCATACTAATACTCTTTATTTACGACACTTATGTGCTATTTGCTTTCTGTACTGGGGCCTAGTTATCACCCACCAAGATAGCCTTCAAATTGCCTTCATTGCCAAATTTATTTGCTTTACACTCATCTCTTCATATTTTTTGTCTTATCTTTATCAAAGTGATGAGCCTACTTATTATTGACCCATGTTGCTCCTTGTATTCCTCGTGCTCTGAAGGGAAGGTGTTACTCTCGACACTTTAAGTGCCTTCATCCATTTCCTTTGTAGCATGTTGCATTCATGGTGAAAGAGTTCATAGTCTTCCATTCGCTAGTGGAATAGTCCATTCGGGGAACTTGCCTCATCTTTAGAACAATCCTCTAATCCGAGTACCCCTTCATCATTTGGTTCCATGCTCAACTCATTGTCTTCAAACTTCTATTTAAAGGATGTCAATTCTTCAATATCGGCTGGTTCCCTAGGTCGATATTGTGTACTTCCTCTCTTTACTCTTGATCAAGATGTGTTATGCTTCCAATTGTGATCTGCCTTGGCAACATTTAGCCATCCCCTCCTAATGGGTGTGTCATATGCCTTCTTCTTGAATAGGGCAATGATGAAATCCAAGAGGATTTGTTGAGTCCTAATCATTACTTTTTGTGCCATTAGTTTTCCTAACGACTTGATGCCATGTTGATTGGTGCCTACCAAGTGGAAGGTTGATAATCCGAGTGCTGGTCTCCTAAGACATTTCTAGGATTCTTCTGGTAGTACATTTACTCTCAAGCCTTTGTCGATGATGGTATTTGGTATCTTTTTTCCCCATTAATTCCATCTTGATAGTGACCAGATTTCTCTCAATAATGCTCATTGTGAACAACATGGGATCAATGATTTGGTTACCTTTGGGTGGTAACTTCACCATCAGTTCCCTTGGTGGCTTACATTGGTTTTAGCTGAGTACGTTGTGACCAACTATATGTGAGATTTCTTTTTATTGTTATGGCATGGTTTGTAGAAGTTTTGTTACCTTTACAAGTATTGTCATTTGCAACACTTGTAGTACTATGTTCTTCTCAGATTTTGTTTGCAGCGAAGTGCTAGTAGCTTTCTTTGAGGTTTTTTGTTTATTTTCCATAGCCCATTCCACATTAGCCTTGGCCTCTCAAAGTCTTTCCTTTTCTATACGAGGATTTGGATACATTGTTTTCTTTGTTTGTAGCTTAGTGAATGCTAGGACTTTGTTGCCTCAATCCTTTACAACCAACATGTTCACTCCCTTTTGCTTTGGATAGTCAACATCTTCATGGTTCCCATGTCCACACCACTTGCACAACATGCACCACTTGCACAACATGCTTCCATTATTTTAACTTCTTCAACACTCCTGGGCAAAGTGAACTCACTCATTGCATTTCCCAAAATGAATCATTTGCCTTCCCTTTGTGTTGGACTGTATTATGCTTTGTGGGCCACCATTTTATTGTTGTTATTATTTTCTTGCTTGTTACCTTGTTTGCTAGGCAAGGCATTGGAGTTAGCAAGTAGTTTTGGTGGCGTGGAGAGTGGGGTTGATTGCCTCTTTTGTAAAGAGCACTTGTGTGTGTATTTTTGAGTTGTACTGGCATTCATTGGTGGAATGTCCCACAACATGACAGATTTTGCAAACAATTTTCTTTGACAGGTAGTTTTTATGTGACCCCAATATATAGTCGATGCACCACATCTCTTTGTTCTACTTCTCAGCTTTCAACTCCATCATGCACATCATATTTTGCCATAGGGCTTGAACGGTTTTGAACTCAATGTTGTTGCTATCTTCAGTGCTCTTATCAACATCCGTTCTTTGTTTTTCTCAAGAAGATGCTTTGGCTTCTCTCTTAATGCCCATTGCCTAGTCGTACGCAACAATGTACGATGATGGAGGTACTATCTTCATTTTCTTCCTTAGCGAAGGGATTAATCTTTTGATGAATCAATGCTTTTTTAGATTATTTGTAGGTTGGTTTTCCAATTTTACCAACAACTCCTTGAGCCTATGATTGTAAGCACACATATTCTTATTTTTACATTGTTCGATGTTGTAAATTTTAGCAATGATCTCATTATTGTCCTGAAGTAGTTTAAACTCAACCTCGAATGCCTTCTTCAATCCATCCCTGGAGATTTTGGATGAGACATCAAATTCTATGAACCAATTGATGGCTATACCCTATAGCACCATTGGGAACACTCTTAGCCAATAGTCTTTGTCCTTTTAACCACTTCCTATCTAGATTCGTAGGTTTGACAATGTCGCACTGGGTCCTTCAACCTATTCTCTGTGAATTCGGGGAGTTTAGCAACCCGTGGACTCATTGGAGAGTCATTATCTTCAAGGCTAGTGCAAACCTTGTACTCTGCGGCTGATTGAATTGTTAATTATTCGAGATTGGTGCTTCACTAGCACCCATGGCCACATTTGAATCCTCCACCGTCCACCATCAACTCCCCTCGCTTCTCGATTACCTTCCTTGTCATTCCTAGACTCTCTTCTCCTCAAAGTCTTTGACTTAGTGCCTCCAAATCTTGGTTTCTCTAATATGGATAGTTGTTCAATCTAGGGCATGTTACTCTCTAGTAATACCTCAAACTCGATAATAGGGTTTCTTCCTTTGTTTTCTTCATCTAATGTTGATTGTATCAACATGTTGCCTGCTTGATCTAAAAGGTCTTATGCTTCATTTGGGGGTGGTAGGCTGTCTAGTAAGTTTTACCCATACACTCTTTGTTTATGCATTGTCATCGTTTGTGAGATTCTCTCTCCCTTTGACTATGCCTATGGCTACGATTAATGCTATGACTTACACTCTTTGGTAGGCTTGGGCTTTCTGTTTCGATAAGTCTTCATAGTCATTCATATCACTCACTTTGTTCCCTTAATTGAAGGGATTTTACTGTTTGTGACTTCCTAACTAGTTGGTGCAGGTCTTCTATCCTTGTTTGATTGCACTATAATTAACTTCTAGAGGTAAATCTTTTGCCAACATTTCTTCATTCCTCCAGTTTTGTTCTTCCTATAGCTGTAGTATTCGTTTTCTTCATTGCTTTTGGTCACATTCTTGAAGATCGTAGAGATTGATGAAGTTATGTGCAAGCAAATGTGGCAGTCTTTGAAAGAGATGATTATCTTCGTCGTTGATTGTTAATCGATCTTGGGTGATGCTCTCAAATACCCCTTGCTTGCCCCCCTTCAAATGTATGAGTTTACAAAGACTTTCAACAAGTACACCAAGTCCTAAGTCAATTCGCCTTTGGTTGTGTATTCCTCTTCAATCTCAAACACTTCTGGTTCTTGTACGGGTCAACCTATTACACTGGCATCCTACTTGTTTGCGACTTATATCACCTAGCTTTGTATTGGCAATGACACCAAATGTCCACTCCAATACTCCAATAAGGTTATGTTACAACAGAGTAACGAGAATGGAGCATATAAACATAGAATATCAACACAATTATAGTTCTAGAAAGATAAAGCACTTTATTCCATTCAATTGATATGCAAGTACATGACATTTTATCCACTATTCCCAATACAACAAAATGAGTACACATATAGGAGTCCTTGACTCGTTAAGATTACTAGTGACTAGGAATTGTCAATTGATTAAGTATTCATCAGGAACAAACAACCCAATTACAACATAATTAACTTGGCACGTATGGGCGACTAAAAACTTCACTTCTTTTTTTTTTGCATTAATGTCTAGGATCCTGAGTTCCTCTGTGAAAAACCAAAGGTTTCTTCTTTTGAGTTCATTCTTGTTGTAATCATTCTTCATCTTAATTGAAAAGTTTTCCTATTTGTTGGAAGGAGATGTCTTGGATGTAAATTTGGTCTTTGGCATCAAAGACAATTTCTAGCTTAATTAAATTTTTCTTCTCTTACTTTTCCGTATGTTGTTTATAAGGCCCTTTTTGTTGGGACACTTTACTCAAGTACATTTAAGAATTTATCAAAAGAGACTTGATCTATAAAGTCATTCCGGAATTCCTAATATTGATCAATGAATTAGGTGGCCTTTCATTCTTAGTTCATTTTTGCCTTTTGTATTCTTAATAATACATCTTGGATATTATCTACATTCTTCCTTGAGTAAGAATTTAGGTCATAAATCCATGTTGTCTCTCCTATAGGCTGTCAACCTTGCTTTGATGGTCTTCTATTAAATAAACCATTGTCGGGTAATCCACTGAAACCAACATACGTTGACATGAAACTGAAAGTCTACAACACCCCCTATAGGTGGCAAGAAGCATGCTTTTATAGCACTACATAAACTACCCTATATTGGCCATTTACAAGTTTAAATAGTTTTGATGCATAGTATTTTGTCAAACATTTTGCATGTAACTCAATATGAAATATTAATGAGAGCAAACATTGAGAGTTGTTGCTACTAACATTTAATGTCACAGTCTTGTCATAAAATTGCACCATTGTTCATAGAGGTCACATAAATATTTTGTCAAAGAGTTCACAGCCAATTTCAATTCAGCATATCATCCCAAAGAGTCACCATCAAATTAAATGTCTCAATCTCAAATGCTGGGAATGACTTTCCTTAACAAAATCATTAATTTTCATTGGCATTCCAATTAATAATTGATGAATATATAAATGGGTATAGCAAACTGTGAATTATATAAATACCATACTCTTATCATATAACATAAAGTATTAATATTTTATTTTCCGGCCTCTTGCAGCTTCTAAATAAACTAAATTTTTTTAGACGTTCCTAAATGACTCTCGACTACTTTATGGTACACTAGGCTCGGTAGGACTCTTTCAAAAATGTGTATGGCAGGCTTAAGAAGTGGTAGGACAGCCTGAACCTTGGAGCAGCAGGCCAAACAAATGGTATGACCAGACAGATCAATAAATTATATGAAAGATTAAAGGGTGCTTTACCATGTTTACAACTGCCTCTAACATATCTGACCACCCCTGTATGCTGCATGGGCAAAATGGGAGGCCATGTTGGATATTCATGAAGTCTAAAGTTTTTCCTTAATGCATAAGTCTTTCTTCACACTGGGAATCATGTGGAATGGCTAGGTGTATATGTGCTGTGTGAAATTTTATAAATTTAAATACCCTTCTACAAGCATATTCACCCTTTCTGTACATCATCGGAAAATCATTTAGAACTCTGTAATTTTGTTTTGGAACTTCAATAAATTGGTATCTGTGCAAACCTGGCAAACTTGGAGAACATAAATTAATTTTCTCTATACTCTTATTTGCAAACATTCAACACAAAGGCAACTTCTATATGAAGATTGCTCCACAAAATTTGAAGCTTTCCATCGCGAAACTCCAAATCTTCAGCTCATTGTTAATCTTTAGATGGAACCGCCATCCCTTTCAGGTTTCTGTTTGTTAGGAAACCATATGGTTTTGTCCCACCAGTATGAATTTGGCCACAAACACAAAATCTTAGAAAGAGAAATGATCAATGTTTAGAATGTCTCAAAAGAGTCCCTTTACCCTCTTTTATAACAACTCAAAATGTTCTGGAAAATGTATTTTAAAATCACTTATAAATTACAATTCTTTTGCTCCATAGAAGTAACTTTATTCTATTTTTTACTTTTCCAACACTTTGGTCTCTTTAAATCCACCTTATTATATAATTAATAAAAGTTGTCCCTTAATTTTGCCGTTTTGATAGCTTAATATTGAATATTTTCCTTTCGTCTAGCTAAAGTTGTTAAAAATCCACAAATAACCCAAAGGTGAATTTTGGATATGCCAACATACTTTGAAGTTCACTTGAGATCAATCTTACTAAAATTTAACACTTTATGGATATAGAATATTCTAAAAAGAATTTCGGAATGCACTTGAAATGTTGAAATTGCATATTGAAAAAATCAGTAGACTTAACTTGATCCTTAGAATACAACTCTTAACATTTAAACTCCACTGCAAAAAGGTTGGCACTCTCCAAGAATGTTGGAGCTATCAAAGATGTTGGAATGACCATAAATTGGGATATTACAAGACTATCAGGGGTGTGCCACATATGAGATAGATACTGCATATATGCTAAGTGTAATTGTAATATCCCCTTCTCCAGGCTAGACGCTAGACCTAATGGCGCCTAGTTGGTCTATCTTTCCATTTGGGTAGGCTAACGGCATTGGTTTTAGGATGCCAGCCAGGGACAAGAGTCTTTTGGTTTCAGTAAAGGAGATATTTGAGTGGGAAATTCTAAGGTTAAAGTCACATTGTTTTATTAAGTTGATTTATAAAGTACTTTATTATTTAAAGTCACTTTATGACAAAATGACTCAAGTGACTAAAAGACAAAATAAGCTTTTATCCCACATTGCTAAGTTGTACGCATCTCCCCTCACTTCGAGGTTATAAAAGAAAGCAGTTGCATTGGGATTGACACCATGAGATATATTAACATATTATTTTGAAAACATGGTTGCTTGAATGTGGCTGGTCTTTTCTTAAGGACAAGAACCCTTAAGGAGATTAGTGAGACTGGACGCAAACCCAGTGGCTCACATTTCATATCCAGATTTGGAATTCGATTTGGCATAGTGGAAATCGATGGGAAGTTGGGGTTTCCATAGCAGATAGAAGTAATAGAGATTTGAAGGTAATATCTGGTGTTGATGTACAGGCAGCAGCAGCAGGCAGATTTGAGTGCAAAACGACAGATAGGGTGATAGTCTCTCTACAGTCGAGTTTGCAGAGGTAACTCAGGCCATTGGATGTAACACAGCTTGGTGATTAACCAAACCAAAACGTGGCCATCATTAGCATCAAAACTGGCGGCAAGGTTGATGTGAGAGTGGGAACTGAACGCAAGGGTGAGAGTGATTGTGGAGGACTGCAAGGCAGCAACAGGTCATCCCCTTACATCCTCCAGAAGTAAGGGAGTTCGTTCCTCCACACAGACAGTATCCTCCTTTGGTAAAACAGGTATCTGGGGTTAGTGTGCAAGGCGGCATCTTTTTGAAGAGGCATAGATGGTGGCTTGGTCAAACAGCAGGTAGCATGATTCACTTTCAAACTGCAGCACCAGCTCATTTTGGGATCTGCACATCCATTCCAGGTTCCTTCCATTGTATTTCCTCTCGGCATATTAGGACTGTGAATTTATGTGAGGTGAAAACTATTGCATTTAATCTTGCATTCCAGTTGGTAGTTTCTGTCAGCTCATGTATTAGAAGTTATACATATTAATGAAATAATATTGTCCTTCTTGAGCTGCTATTGGTATAAACTATCTTTGGATGTCCATATATCAATTGTTTGATCAGTTATGCCATAAATTTTAATAAAAGTTCCAGCAAGAATATCACAGTGATATCAGAACTTTCATTTTTGGGGTCGCACACAAACTGTTTGTAAAAATGCCACTAGACAAGTTCTGAATTCTTTACAAACTAAGGGATTGGATAGTACAGTAATGCCTTCTAGAGTTAGAGATAAATGTGAAGTACACGGCAGCAGATACAACAACAATGGAATGGGGTGGGGGGTTGAGATAAAACAAAAAGGTACAATGGGTAGAGTGAAATTGCATTTGATCAAATTAGCCATATCATGCTACAATGAATTAGTGACACTCAACTGAAAAGAAGTGGGACTTCCTAGGCAATTTGCATAGATTGTGGGCAAGGGAAGTTCACCGAGGACATGGGTTGTGGAGTCTTGAGATTGAGGTACAAAAAAAGATTTGTAGAGTAGGAGCAAAAGTTCGACACAAATGTCACAAACTAAATTGCAAATGAAGCCCAAGTGTTTGAAAACCAAAGCAAAGGTCGAAGGCCAAGATGCAATGGCAATGATTGTAGAAGCCAAGAGGGTTGAAAAATGGTCTTAGGTGGAGAAGCCAAGAGGGTTGAAACAAAGAAAATACCGACAATTCAGATTTCGATATTTTCCCTTTTCTGCTTCTTCCAGCCTCCTCTGGATCACCATGGACCATGTTATGATCACTCCTTGATTGGTGTAAGGATTTTTACTGAAACATAGAAAATACCGACAATTCAGATTTCAATATTTTCCCTTTTCTGCTTCTTCCAGCCTCCTTTGGATCACCATGGACCATGTTATGATCACTCCTTGATTGATGTAAGGATTTTTTAATTATGTCTAGAACGGATCCTTTGACTCCAAGACAATCATCCCATGCATGATCAAATGTTGATTTCTGTATTACTAAAGACTGATACCAATGACAGCAATCATGTGCCTTCTCCTCTTCAATTTTCCCTCTTGAATTAGTGTTGATGTAAGGATCTTCCCTAATGCTTTGAGGCAATGAATCATTCCTGTTTTGGACTGGTTGGAAATCTTCCCGTATCCCTTCCAAACTTTGAATCTTGTTCACAAGCAGTGTAGTCTTGTTATAAGCTTGGACCATTTAAGTTCCATTGTCTTTCAACCATTCCTTAACCTCTTGACGTGTGTTCCTCATTGCTTTATAGCTACCAAAGGATTCTTGAGGATTGGGAATAGGTGGAGCAATGTAGCACCTTCTTGCCTTATTTGGTTCATTAGCCTTTTTATGTACTCCTTTAATCTTTTGTTTCCCAGTTCTAACGTCTCCTCTTCAACTTATCTATTTTTGACTCAATTGTATTGGCGGTATCCTTAAGCTCTTGGAACTCCCCAAGATCAATTGTTGTAACTTGACTTTTCATGAGAGTGACCACCTCTTTGTTTTAATCAACTGTTTGAACTGCCACCTGTAAGTTCCTGAATTATCTCTGGCGATTTGAGAAAACTTCTTGGCTTTCTTCTCTTCTTTAGCCTTACCAATTCAGGCTAAGAAATCATCTATATCTTCTACTGGCTGAACTCTTCTATTTTCTTCTTCTTCATGCTATGCATCAACCAATTAGGAATCGTGGATAATTCCATTTCATCGTTAAGCTGATTATCATCATTGATTCCCCTCAAAGCTGAAGTAATTTCTTCATTGGGATTGAAATCCCACAAGTTCCTTTCAAATCAACTTCTTGTTGTATAGTAGGGGTCCGAGGATGCTGGTTGCTGCTTGTCAACTTTATGTTGTACTGGTTGGGATGATGAAGATTCATCTTGATCTTCATGAGGTGGAATTTTTGTATCAGCATCCTGTCCTGATCCATTCTCCTTATTTGACTTGCCAATCTCTTCAACAGATGAAGTATCCATGGTAGATTGAGCAGTGTTAGAGTTATGCTTCTTATGCTTGGATTCTTCAGCGGTGACCTTTTTATCCCTTGCTTGTGTTCTTCCATCGTATCTTCTCTATTCCTTTAAGCTTGTCCTTCCTCACCATTATTCAACCCTATATTACTGATTGTCCTTTCTTCTCCCTTGGAAGAAGACTCCTCATTTTGTAACTTTTCCATAAGTCAAAGTAACACCTCATTTCCCCGACTTGTTAATTTGTCTATTCACTACTCTCTTGATCTATCAATCACTTCCCACATCAAGATATTCAATATGTCGTCTCCTTTACTTGTGACCAATCAGGTGATGGAATTGACTTATCCTTCTCTTGTTCATATCGGAGATGTATGTGGTTCCCCTTGTCCTTTACCCAAGCAAGAATTGGGAATATGTTTTTCATTAGAAAGGCAGGGATTGCCTATTACAACAGAAAACTCCTTACAACAATGAACCAAAGATAAGCTAAGGAAACAAGCTTTCAAAGTCGAGCCCGAGGGTTTTTGAAAGGAACCTAAAACCTTGAAGGATTTTCCAAAGGATCCTAAAGCTTCATGGATTTTCCTAACCTACCAAGCCCGCTAAAACCACCATGCCTTCCCACTGAAAAAAACAACTAACCAACAAGTGTCCTTTAAAATTGATAGCACACCTCACTACCACTACAAAGAAACTAGAGAAAACAATACCCATAAAGAAATAACATCATGTCATTTAATAACAATCTGAACAGAGACTAAGCCCAAAAGAAAACACATACCTCTAAACAGAACAACATAGAGAGCAGAGACCATAACAATTTTGTGGCCTCAAAATATAGAACCAAAACCCCACTGACACCAAACTAACAAAATAAAGGGATGTAAACCCTCAAACAATTTTTCCCAAAAGGGATCACCACTGACTTCCAATCAAGGAAGCGGAGAAATAGAAACACACTCATGCAAAAACACTAGCACCTAAAATGTTCTCCACCCCCTTCATACTTCCTATTCCAACATTCATCCAACAACAAAACCACTTGAGGTTTCCAACCATAACACCTCCAGAGAATCAACAACCAAGATGCTGTCATAGAAGTAGGATATCTCCCATCCTTGAGAGGGAAGAGCTCTACCTTGATGGGAAAGCAGCTTGGAAGGGTAGCTAAGAAGTCGCTAAAAGTCTTTAGGGTGTTGCTAGAGTAATCTCTCAAAGGGATCCAACATTTGCAAGAGCAGCCAAACACCACGAAAGGCAAAAGCCCCAAAACCCGAAAAGGCCCATCCTTGCAAGGTAAGAGCAAGGCACAATGAACCTACAAAGTGGGTATTGTCTAAGTCAAATAGAAAAAACCCAGCCAAGGGTTCAATCCACGAAATAGAGCATGACTTCAGGGCATCAAGCATACTTCCAGCCAAAGGTAGTGAGCCCCCCTTAGGACTCGACACCAATGGCAAGAGCCATATGAAAAAGCTCAACAACCATCTCTAATGGAAAGGAGCCTTCCATCCTGAGCCCAAACTCGCTAGACTCATAATGGTCCACTCAACGTCATAGCAAGTAGAGCTCTTTTCAGATAAGAGCTGAAAAACTTTTGTGATGTGGAGCCTAATCAGATTTAGAGGTTTATTCGGCGCAATTTCCCTCTAGATTATTTCTACAGGGGTTTGGGGGTAGCGCCCCCAAGACGGGGTCAAGGGGCACCAAAAATGCCCTTATATTGTAAAAGGTGTCGACAACTATTTTTCTATTATTGTAGTCCTAACTTTGTCAGCGGCAAAAGCTTGTATAAAAAGGCTTAGGGTTAGGGATTTCATGATGAATGGTGATATTGTAGCGTCTTGTGGTGGTATTGAGCTATAAGGGATTACAGATTGTAATCAGGTTGTAATTACTAGATAATAATAATATTGGACTTGCTGTTGGTGGACGTAGCCCAAGGATTGTGTGAACCATGTTAAATCTTGGTGTCTTGTGTTCTGTTTTATGTGATCTACTATTTTCTGGTATTGGTTATATTTGCATGTAATTGTTATTTCTGTTTGAGGTTAATCCTAACAAGTGGTATCAAAGCCAGATGGTTGTCATTTAAATTTTTTTTTTTTTAACTAGACTATCGTTTTTTTTTTAGTGATCCTTTGCAAGAAAGTCTCACAGTTGAGTGGGAGTGATGGCAGACGAGGGTAAGCTGAGAGTTGACAAGTTTAATGGGCAAAACTTTCAGTTATGGAAAATGCAAATGGAAGACTATCTTTATCAAAAGGATTTATGGAAGCCGTTGGAAGGAAAAACTAAGAATCAGGGATCTATGACAAATGACGATTGGGATCTTTTGGAAAGAAAGGCACTTGGAAGCATTCGATTATGCCTGGCACCATCTGTGGCATTTAATATTACAAAAGCGAAGACAACAGAAGAGTTGATGCAAACCCTAGCGAAACTGTATGAAAAGCCCTCCGCTTCAAACAAGGTATTTCTCATGAAGCGTTTATTTAATATGAAAATGACAGGAGATGGATCTGTTGCGGATCATTTAAATGGGTTTAATACTATTACTAGTCAGTTATCTTCTGTGGGTATCAATTTTGATGAATAAATTAGGGCTCTCTTGATTTTGTGTTCTTGGCCTGAAAGCTGGAATGGCTTGGTAATGGCTGAGTAATTCTGTTTCTGGATCTAGTACCCTAAAATATGATGATGTGATCAGTGTTATTTTGAGTGAGGAAACTCGTAGGAAAACCTCAAGTGGATCTACATTAGGAAGTGCTTTGAATGCACAAAACAGAGGCAAAAAGACTGAGAGGAAATAATTTTGGAAATCATAAGAAATCAAGAGGAAAGTCAAAGGGGAAGAGGTCTCAATCCAAAGGACCAAGAGATTGCTGGTATTATGAAAAATCAGGGCATAAGAAGAAAGATTGCTAGACTCGAAAGAACAATGAAGGAGATAAAACCAAAAGGGAACAAAGAGGCAAATGTGGTAAGTAACAAATTCGAAGAGGATGCTTTGCTTCTGTCTTTAGAAAGTGTTGATGATTCATGGGTTTGAGATACTAGTGCTTCATTTCATGCCACACCTCATGGAGGTTATTTCATTGATTATGTCCAAGGGGATTTTGCACTTGTTTATTTGGGGGATAATGAACCTTGTCAGATTGTTGGAAAGGGAAAAGTTAAGATTAAGTTGCAGAGTTGAAATCATTGGCTACTACATGAGGTAAGACATGTTCCAAGGTTGAGTAGGAATTTAATTTCAGCAGGGCAACTTGGTGGTGAGGGTTGTGTAGTTACTTTTAATGATAAAAATTGAAAGGTTTCAAAAGGTTCCCATGTGGTAGCAAAAGGTGTGAAAGTAAGCACCTTATATCTTTGTATAGGTCATATTGCTCTTTCTACTTTGATTGTTTCAGAGAAAAAGGAATATTCAAGAATAGTTGCTGCAATTGAGCAGGGAGAACAAATAGCTGCTGTAGATTCTGATACAGCGCTGTGGCACAACAGACTTGGGCACATGAGTGAGAAAGGTATGAAAGTACTTCATTCAAAGAAAGTGTTACTAGGTCTGAAATGTGTTAATATGGATTTCTGTGAAAGTTGTGTGTATGGAAAACAAAAGAGAGTGAGCTTTGTGAAGACTGAGAAGGAAAATAAAAGTGAGAAATTAGAGCTTGTGCATACAGATGTATGGGGACCAACTTAGGTATCTTCCCTTGATGGTTCTTATTATTATGTTACATTTATTGATGATATAACTAGAAAAGTATGGGTTTATTTCCTTAGACAGAAATATGATGTATTACAAACTGTTAAGAAATGGAAATACTTGGTTGAAAATGAGACTGGAAAGAAATTAAAATGTCTCAGATCTGATAATGGTGGTGAGTATTGCAGTCAAAAATTTGAAGATTATTGCTCCACTAATGGTATTTGTAGATAAAGAATTGTTCCAAGGAGTCCACAGGAAAATGGAGTGGCTGAACGCACAAACAAGACTATAATGGAGCGTACAAGAAGCATGCGGTTGCATGCAGGGTTGCCCTTAAACATGTGGGCGGAGGCTGTTAATACTGCTGTATATTTGATTGATAGAGGTCCCTCTACTTCTTTGGGTTGTGGTATTCCAGAGGAACCATGGACTGGTAAGAAGGTGAGTTGTTCTTTTCTCAAAACCTTTGGTTGTGAAGCATTTGCTTATATAGATTCTGAAAATAGAACCAAACTGGAAGCTGAGTCAAAGAAATGTGTATTTGTTGAATATGGCATTAATAAATTTGGTTATAGGCTTTGGGATTTAGGAAATTGTAAAATTATAAGTAGGGATGTCATATTCAATGAGAAAGTGTTGTACAAAGATGTGTTGCAGCAACATGAGAAGAAAGAAAATGATTATGTAGTGCTAGATGATACTCCAAAAGCTGATATTCCAGCAATTCCTCTTGATGTGCAACAACCTCAACAACAAATACCACACCCCCCAGTGAATGTTAGACAGTAAACAAGGATGAGTTGACCTCTAGAAAGATTTTCTCCTTCCTTTTATTCTATTTTACTTATTGATGCTAGTGAACCTGAATGTTATGATGAAGCTATGCAGTGGATACAATTCAATGGAAGTCTGCAATGAAAGAATAAATTGACTCTTTGCTGAAAAATAAGACATGAGTTGCAAGTAAAAAGGCTTTACAGAATAAGTGGGTTTACAGGTTGAAAGAAGAGGATGGAGTTAAGAAAAGATTTAAAGCTAGGTTAGTTCTAAAAGGATTTGCACAGAAAAAAGGCATCGATATTGATGAGATATTCTCTCCTGTTGTTAAAATGACTTCTATTCGCATTGTTTTAAGTATCGTGGCTACTGAAGATTTGCATTTGGAGCAGCTTGATGTTAAAACAACCTTCCTTCACGGTGATTTGGATGAAGAGATATATGGCTCAGCCACAGGGATTTGAGGTCAAAGGTAAGGAGAACTTAGTGTGTAGATTGAAGAAAAGTTTACATGGCTTGAAGCAAGCACCTCGGCAATGGTATCTGAAATTTGACAGTTTTATGCATGAGCATGGATATAGCAGGTTTCACTCAGATCATTGTGTTTATTTTAAGAGGTTGGATGATGATAGCCACATTATTTTATGTTTATATGTTGATGATATGCTTGTAGCTGGGTCTGACATGGATCATATTAAGGGGCTTAAACGCCAGTTAGCACATGCATTTGCTATGAAAGATTTGGGGGCAACAAAACAAATCCTTGGTATGAAGATTTGTAGAGATAGGAAGAACAAGAAATTGGCATTATTTCAGGTTGATTATATTGAGAAGGTGTTGCCACGTTTCTCTATGGAGAATGCTAAAGCTATCAGCACACCTTTATGTGGTTATTTGAAGTTGACTAAGGAGATGTGTCCCAAGACACAAGAAGAGAAGGACAAGATGTCTAAGGTACCTTATGCTTCAGCTGCAGGAAGCTTGATGTATGCTATGGTATATACTAGGCCAGATATTGCACATGTAGTGGGAGTTGTTAGCAGGTATATGAGTCATCCAGGGCTTGAGCATTGGAATGTAGTTAAATAAATTCTTAGATATTTGAGAGAAGCATCCAGTAAGTGTTTACACTTTGGGTTCTCTACTACTGATTTATAGGGCTATGTTGACTCAGATTTGGCAGGGGATGTTGATACTAGGCAGAGTACTACAGGTTATGTATTTACTGTTGGTGGGGCAGCCGTGAGTTGGGTTTCTAGGTTATAGAAGGTTAATGCTTTATCCACTATAGAGGCACAATATGTTGCTGCTACAGAGGTAGCTAAGGAGATGAAATGGCTTCAGTTCTTCTTAGAAGAATTGGGACACCCTTAGAAGGATAATTATTTGTTTACAGATAGTCAAAGTGCCATTCATCTTGCAAAGAATTCAGCTCTGCATTCGAAGACAAAACACATACAGTTGCGATACCATTTCATTCGGTTAGTTTTGGATGATGGATAGTTAAAGCTGGAGAAGATACATACAAATGATAATCCAGTAGATATGTTTACAAAGGTTGTGACAAGGAGAAGTTGAATTCCTCTTCGGCTTCTGTTGGTCTTCCAGACTGAACAAAATAATAGAACAACAGAGTCCAGAGTGGTTTGATATTTCAGTGGAAGCTACAGGTTTAGCAATGCTATGATCAGTCTCCAAGGGGGAGGTTATTATTGTGGAGTTTGATTAGTCTCCAAGTGGGAGATTGTTGTGATGTGGAGCCTAATCAGACTCAAAAGTTTATTTGGTGCAATTTCCCTCTAGATTATTTCTATGAGGGTTTGGGGGTAGCGCCCCAAGACGGGGTCAAGGGGCGCCAAAAACGCTCTTATATTGTAAAAGGTGTTGACTACTATTTTTCTATTATTCTAGCTCTAAATTTTGTAAGCGGCAAAAGTTTGTATAAAAAGGCTTAGGGTTAGGGATTTCATGATGAATGGTGATATTGTAACTTTTTGTGGCGGTATTGAGCTATAAGGGATTACAGATTGTAATCAGGTTGTAATCACTAGATAATAATAATATTGGACTTGCTGTTGGTGGACGTAGCCCAGGGATTGGGTGAACTACGTTAAATCTTGGTGTCTTGTGTTCTCTTTCATGCAATCTACTATTTTCTGGTATTGGTTATATTTGCATGTAACTGTTATTTTTGTTTGAGGTTAATTCTAACAAAAACCCCATCTTACAGTGAGGGGACCTCACCTCAAGTAGGGAAACTAAGAGACCCACCAAGAGAGGAGGCATCCACAAGTAGGAAACATACACATCTATGCCTCTTAGCTGAACCAACCACATCCCACCACACCATTGAAAAAAAACTCTACAACCACAAGGAAAGAAAGACCGGCAGCCAAGCACCCACATTCCCATTTCCTCATGAAGTCCACAAACATTTTGGACCACTTCTTTCTTCTAACTCCATACTCAACAGTGAGATTCACCCTATAGTCCTCTAGATAAACCTTATGTATTTACGTCTTTCCTTTGGTTGTGAGAATGCTTTGACATGGATCAAAATGATCACTAGCCTTGTAAGTTCTAAGCTGGTAGAACTACAACTTTGTGTTGGCTATTTTTGCTATCAATGCAGTGTGACACATCTCTAACATCTTTCCAAGTGTGATAGGAGAATTAATCCCTTGCCTATGCTTTTCTTTTTGAATGTGGTCAAACTCAAATAGCTGCCTTACTACCCCAAGCAATACCAACTGGTTTGTAGGATACCAAGGAAGTTCATAAGGTTGAAAAGTTCATCCTTGAATCCTTATGTATGTGAAGGTCAGGAACTAGATGAACCATGATTCATATTTTTCTACCAATGAAATTGCTTTCTTGGATAACCTCTTGTACAATCCCCTTGTAACAAACGAGTGAGATATGTAGAAAATGGATAGCAAACAAGTGGGATACATAGAAAATGCATCATTTACCCTTCTGTAATGCCCCTTTCCATGTAGCTGAAATTGAGGATAGCAATCATATACCTTAAGCTGACCCTTCTTGTTTGCTACTTCACCTTTGCATATTAGTCTTGTGTAGTTTATATTTCCTTGCAAACATATAAACCATGTAAGAGCTCATGTAGAATGTCTTCGTTCTCTCCAAGTTTCTCAATTGGATGTTCAAGTTGTCACTTATTATCTTTGCCCAATTTATCATCACTGATCCAGCTGAGATCTCTTCTATGGAGTAAAACATCCAAGCTCCAAATATTGCTCCTTGAGGGGTTCCCATGGTCATGTTCAATAGGAAGATCATGTTATTGTATTCTTCTTTGAAATATGTATTATAGCTTCTCAGGTAGCTTGGAATGTTGTCATGGTGATTCCATGACCCACTTATTGTTGACGAGGGTCATACATGCATCTTGTTTCTTTTTAAACATAGCTTGAGCATCGTCCTTTGTCCTAGTTTGCATCATTTGATGATTGGGGATTCCAAATGTTTCTCTTATTCTATCTTTAGTAAGGATTGCAAGTACCGCCCCTTTTGATGTCCTGATTGTCCTTGTTTGAGGATCATAGGTCTTGCACATTCAACTGTGAATTCACTACATTGTATTGTTGATGGAAAAACTGCTGCATGACATATCCCATTCCTCATCATACTAACCACCAAAGGAGAATACATCTGATTTCTGATTCCATACATCCTTTGCTTGCTCTTTGCCATGAGGTGCTCAAATTTGGTATCCCCAACTTTCTTCTACTTAGAAGACATTGAGATTCCGGATAGTATCCTTCAAGTATTTATTTCATTTTGAGTCTTCCTAGAAGCTACCACACCCATTGGTTGAGACATGATTCTGCACGAAACCCAAAGTCAATTGGTCTCACAAGGAAAATAATTTAAAAAAATCAAATTCCAGAATCTCACGAAATTCTGATTTTACTGTGAAATTCAGACTGTTAGACTCCTAAAATCAGAATATCATTGCAAAACATAGCTTGGAAAGGATATTTCACAATCATAAGATCTAAAAATGAAATTTAAATAAGACAATGCTGATCTTCAAATCTTAGACAAGTCTGATTTTATTAACAAATTTTGGAAATAACACTGATCGGTTTTATCTTGGGCGACTGTTTACCGTATGGGGTAAATAGTTTAATGCATACAGACAATACACAAGAACATGTAACACAACAGTACTCCTTTTATTATTTGCATATATGCCGAATAGATTACATAGTGCTTCCAATGATGATTACAATGATGATCCAAAGTTGTACATATACCTTTCCGAAGGGGTGACTCAACCCCGTCGGCTATTTTATAACTTCACCAACAGCATGCTAACCTGCCCGTTGGCTATTTTATAATTTTACCGACAACATCATCTCCTCCAAAAAGAAAAGTCATCTCCGGACGACAATTACAAAATATCCACTCATGCCGCTTTCTTTGCTTCCAACTCCTAGGTACATTGAGCCAGGTGTCGCTGTACTGCCTTCAACTGAATGATCAGCTCCTCTCAAGCTCTCTATGCATCCACCAAGACAACTTCATGTCCAACACCTATTCCAAGTGCCTCAAAGCGTATCACCCCTCTTGAAAGGCTTGCTCTGTTGTTCTCTCCACCTCTGGTACACAAACACTCCATGCTTGCAGCAGCTCTAGGTCTCATCAACTGGTCATACTTCGCACAATCAATAACTGAAGCGACTGGGGGTCTAGGGGGCAACGCCCCTAGCAGGGTCGAGGGGTAGCGCCCCAGGCGTGCTCCTTCTCGCAATACAGGTCAGGGTGTGCCCCGCCGCCAAGACCAAATTAGCACTCTCAAACCCACACAAAAGTCCATGGAACACACCATTTTTGTCATTTTCTTCCGATCCCATACTCTTTCTGCCAACAGCTTATGTTTTACTACCTTTTTATGTCTTTCCCTTCTCTTCAGTATTATACGTTACTCATTTTGAACTGTTTTGATCTGTCGTTTTTAAAAATTTTTAGCTGTAGATTATTCCTCCAAGTTTCTCTTCCACTTCCTCTTTCCTGCAGAATCCATTTGTTCTTCTGCTTAGTTAGGTTAGTTACTTCTCCATACAACCTTGTTTCACAAATTCCTCTCCTTCCAGGTGTTCGTATGACCCTCTTGCAAGGCTTTTGTGAACGGCTTCCCTTGTATGGCTTCAAATATTGTACGGTCTCAATTATTTAGCCTGTACAGTGGTAGAAGCAGTATGGATGTCACCAGAACTCATAAATTCCTCTTTTTTCTGCATCGTATGTATTCTATGCCAACCATACAGTGTGTCATGGCATCTGTACGGTTGCAATGTATCTCCCCCTGCTTGTTGCATGACTATACAGTGTCCCGTAGTCTTCAACTTAACAGTACAGTTTTCTTGGACGTCTGTACGGTCTGTGAATGCTCCTTTTCATTTTATACTGTACAGTGTTTATTTGGGTTCCTTCCAGCTTTGTATGCCGTATGGGTTTCACATATGCTCCTCCTCACCGTATGGTAGCCTTTAGCCTGACGGAGTACAATGCTAGTAGCTTCGCCATACGGTAATGGTAGTCCAAGTACCGTACGGTGAATTTCATCTTCTTGAGGGAAGCCGTACGATGACCATATGGTGATTATAACTTCACTTTTTTTTTTTTCCTTTTTTTTTCTTTTATTTAAAAATTTGTGGAACACTTCCTATCCCCTTCTATCAGTCACCTCTAACTAGCCATTCTGTCTTTTGCAACCCTCTGATTGATCATATGGCAATGCCTCCTTCATTCTCTCATCGATCCTGCAAGGGCCGTATAGCCACTTCTTTCAACTTCTGGGCATATGATCCAAACTTCTCTTTCTTGGCTGTATGACTTTTGCACTTTTCACTTTCATGTATGTTGATAATGTATAGTGCTTGATGTTTTCTTTCTTTGAGCCGTACGATCATATGGAATATCTTCATATGGCCACTTCCATGTCTTTTTGTTGTTTTAATTGCTCCTCCATACAACGTACGGTACTTTCTTCCTCCCAATAATGCTCTTATCTGTTTGTATGACCCTATTTTTATCTTCTACTATATAGAAGGCCATACGGTGCTTTCTCCTTCATAGACAGTGCATGTGTGTCCGTATGGTAGCCTCTTCTGGTCGTTCGTACGGTTGCTTTGTCTAGGTCATACAATACTTCCTTGCCTGCTTCCAGAAGGCCGTACGGTGGTAGCTCCTTGTCCGTACGGAGCCTTCAGTCTATATGGTATTTTTTCCTTGCCTTGTGCTTGCCGTATGGTTCACCTCCAGGTCTCTTCCTGCAAATTTCCAGCCGTATGGTGTATTCTTCTCTTCTCCGCGTGGGTCAAAGCTCTCTCTTTTCCCACCTGTATGTTTTTTAGTTCAATATCATCTCTGAGGTTCATGGTTTGTACTATGGCCTCTTCATATTTTATCGGCTTGTCTTCACTGAACGTATGGGCTGGTGTTTCATCCACCTGTGCTTCTTCCTTTAGTTCACTATATTCCTCTGGGAACTCGTTTCTTCCTTTTTCTTCTTTGACGCCCAACATGTTGTAGCTCGGGAAGAGTTTGTAATCCTCCATTTGCCAATGAAATAGTCCGTTCACCGAATCTAGATCATCCTCATTCGACCCTTCTTCCAATCTCAATACTCCCTCTTCATCAGGTTCCATTCTCTTTTTCCCCTCGTCATCCCCTCCACCTTTGCCTTCGTAATTCGACGACACTGCCTCCTCAGCTGCCATTTGTGTGTGCAGGTCAATTATGAATCTTCTGCCTCCGCGCTCCATTGATAGGGTATTCATCTTCCAGTCATGCTTAACCCTTGCTTCTACAAGCCATCCTCGGCCCAGAATGGCGTCATATCCTCTCCTCTTCAGTGGGATGACAACAAAGTAGAGTAGGAACGACTATGTTCCAATAATCACTGGTTGTGCCATTAGGATCTCGAGAGGTTTAATGCCATGTTGGTCTGCCGTTAGTAATTGGAACATAGGTGGCCACAACGTTGGCTGTCCTAACTTTTTCCAAGTATCTTCTGGTAGGACGTTTACCCTTGAACCTTCATACACAATTGTGTCTGAGAGGACCATTCCTAATATACCCATTTGTATGATGCCAGATGTCGTCCGGATGTGAGGGCTAGCAGCATTGGGTCTGCTGCACTTGCTCCACTTTCCTTCTCCCTTCCATGTTCTCCTGGTAATTTAGCAGTTGGAGCGATGTTTGTGAGTGCCAATCGAAGTTGAGGCATTGTGAGCAGCAGAGTGTTTAACTTGACTGGTATTTCAGTTTGTAATATTTGCCTTATGATGTTTTGTTCTGCGCAGTTCCTCGTTGAGGTATCGGTAGTGTCCTTCAATTGTGATTTCTTTGCTTGCATTGCTTTCTCAATTTCCACCCGCGCTTCTTCCAATCTCTTCTTTTCTTCCGTCGGATTGGGGTACAGTTTTGCTTGTTTACGGGTGATTGCCAAGACTTCGTTCGTGTCAATGCTGATCAAATTCACTCCTGATTTCGGGCACTTGGCATCTTCATGATCTCCAGGACCGCCCATCTGCATAACAACTTTGGTGCATTTGTTGATGTATAGTTTTGTGCAAAGTGGCCCCACAAATTGCATGCTCGACATTGAACCATCGGCCGGCCGTTCGCATCGTACTGAATTCGGTTGCGGCCCCCATTATTATTGTTGGTATTGTTGTTTTGCCCTCTTCTATTGTTTCTGTACCCACTCGAAGTGGCACCATCATTGCTTGTGTTTCCGCTCCCTCCTGACGCGGAAGCCTCCTATGTCAGGAGCACTTGTTGATGCCCTTTTTTTTTCATATTGAAGGGGCATTCCGTTGTGGAATGTCCCATAATTTGGCAGATATCATAGAACTGGTTTTTCGGGCATGATCCCTTCGTGTGACCTTCTGTCTTGCATTTTGTGCACCATAGCTCTTTTCCCTTTGTCTCTTTCTACAAATTTTTAAATTCTTTCATCATTCTGATCATATCCTTCTGGAGAGCTCGGACCTTCTTACTGTCCATTTCGTCACTACTTCTATCTCCTTCCAAAGATGAGTCATCTGAGTTGGATGAGCTACTTTTCTTCTTCTTTTTCGTTTTCTATTCACTCTCTAAGTCCATTGCCTGATTGTACGCTTCGGTGTATGATGATGGCGGCACAATCTTCATTTTCTTCCTTAACTCGGGGTGTAGTCTTTCAGTGAACCATCGCTTTTTTAGCCCATCTGTCGGCTTACTTTCCGTTTTATTTATTAATTCTTTTAGTTTTCTGGCATATACACAGACCATTTCATTTTTCCCTTGCTTTGTGGTGTAGATTTTTGCTACGATCTCATTGTCGTCTCATAGCAATTGAAACTCGGTGATAAACTCCTTTTTAACTATTGCCCAAGAAGTTAATTTTTGGGGATCGGTGTCGGCAAACCAATCAATTGCTACACCCCTTAGGGTTGTTGGAAATTGTCGGACCCGTTCATCTGTGTTGGTTACGCCATTCGCTGTCCAAATTGTTTCGCATGTCTTACAGTGTTTGATTGGATCGATTGTTCCATCACCATCAAACTTTGGGCAATTTTTCCTTTGGTCCAGCCATTACTATTGGAGGTACTTGTTGTGTACCCGCGCTATTTTGCACTACTGCACTGTTCTGCACACCTGCACTGTTCTGGACAGTTGTCTTACTTCCCACAGCCATGTGATTTGGTGAAGAAGGGTTTTCTTTAGGCGAAGTTGTCCGTTCTGGAAGTGTATTGCGGACGAAGAGTTCACTCCACGCTCATGCTTCCTCGGCACTTCGAGTCGTGTGAGTTAATTCCCTTCCGTCTGGATTCTCTTCCCTCAGCGTATACAAGTTAAGAAATTCCTCCCTTGCTTCTTCCACCAAATCCAACCACTGTCGAGTCTCTTCCAATAATTCCTCGGTGCTTCGGTGTTCGTCAACAATCTGCTGAAACCTCTGTTTGTTTGGTCTGTTGTGCTAAAATTAAATTCCCTTGCGCGGTGCGTATTTCATCTTTTTCCTTTAGCTTATTCTTATTTTTGTTTAGCTGGTTCGGCATTAGTTTTCATTCCTCTGCCTTCGTTCCAGGTTCATTGGGCAATGACGCCAAATGTTTACCGTATGGGGTAAATAGTCTAACGCATATAGACAATAGACAAGAACGTGTAACACAACAGTACTCCTTTTATTATTCGCATATATGCTGAAGAGATTACATAGTGCTTCCAATGATGATTACAATGATGATCCAAAGTTGTACATATACCATTCCGAAGGGGTGACTCAACCCCGTCGACTATTTTATAACTTCACCGACAACATGCTAATCTACCCGTCGGCTATTTTATAATTTTATCGACAACAACGACTTCCTTTTTGAAATTTTTATGATATTTTGCCAATGAAGACATCTATATGTTTGCTCTGGTTCGCACTAGGTGGACATGGTCTTAACCTTTCCCTCTGATTTCTCAGACTCACAGCTGTAATGACAAATATTGAATCCAATTTTAGGGCTTCCACCCGAATTGTGCACCCAAGTCAGAGCTTTGATATTAATTCGTGATTTTATCTACAAATTTGCTGGTTATTTTTTAAAATTGTTTAGGGCGGTTTCATAGGTATTTCTTTGATCTGCCCTCTATTTGTTAAATCGTTTTGTACTGTGGTTGAAAGCATTGGAACTGATCCGCATTTATGTCTATCCCAGAAAGGGATGCCACTCTTAGACCCTTAAGGCTTTACAATGCCTTCAAGTGATTTGCCTCAATCAATGTCCCAGCCTCTAATCAAGTCACTTCTTTGCCGTGTGTTTCATTGCTGGGTTTCAATGCAATTTATTACAGCTTTATCTCAGTTCCACCACTCCACAATGCATCTGGGAGAAAAAAATGACTTAAAGTGGATAATCAACCAGTATAGGGATTCAATCACATTCATTTTCTTTTGCTTTCTTTCATCTAATGCCATGGTGGAAAATCGATCAGGGACAAGGTGAATCCTCATATTTGTCCTTTAAAAACTTACTAAGTCACTCAAGTGGAAATCATTAGTCATAGGGACAAATGAATTCCATGTAATTTGGACAATTCTTCCACTTTTCCCTCTTGGCAAAAACTCAATAGGGATAGAGATAAATTCATTCTTTATAAAATTTTGTCTTTCCTTGAGCATAGGGTAGAGGGTCAAAATCCATCCCTCATAGGGACTTCTCAATTATTTGTATATGTGATCAACGGGAAATTTAACTCTTATAGGGACTAAATGGAGAATCGGGCCTCATTAGGTCAAAAGGGGAAAATCAACCTCTGCAGGGAGAAGTGGAAAATTCTCATTAATCGGGACAAATTCAGTCAGAATTTTTCCTCGCAAAGTGGAAATCTGGCCTCCGTCTGGAGAAAGTGGAAAATCAATCTCTGTAAGGACAAAGTGGAAATTCCGCATGCATCGGGGCTTTTAATTCCCAACTTATTTCCCAAATTTTCTTAGGGTTTTGGAGTTAGAAAATCAACTTCCATAGAGACTTTTTACACTTAACTTAATTGCTCAATGGAAAACAGACCTTCATAGGGACTTTTTGGTTTTGCCATCCCAAAATCCTTTTTACTTGCAATACTCCATCATTTTGCTCGAATTCAAAGGCAAGATGGGATTTAAATATCCAGGAGGACTGACTCACTAACAAAAGCACCCTAACAGTTTTAATATCCAAAGAGCTTGCCACATCTTTTATGCCAATTTTATTTGCTTTCTTTCCAGAAGAAATTTCAGGGTTTCATTTGCTTATGCCTTTGTAGAAAGTAGAATCTAATGTGAGAGATTATATCTCATTTTAATTAACTCAGGACTTTAACTTTTAGGTGGAACTTAATTATCAGTTTGTGCTTTGTGCATTTCAAATGCTAGTATATAGTGCTAATGATTGTTCTTGTCCCTCTATTCTTGCGTATGATAAATTGAATTATGGTTTTACATTCTATCCATTTGAATATATAGCACAAAAAGCTTATATATGTTTTTTTCTCATTCTCTCTAAGAATTTTCTTTGTATTGTTTATTATATACATACACTAAGCTTTCAGTGATGTACAGTCTACGTTGGATACAAAGCAAAGTTATTTGTTTCTAATTTAGATGGTTTTTCATATCTGTTGTTTGGTGAGTAGAGGTTATGTTTAAAAAAATAATTTGATTTTATGTTTTTATGTATTAAATTGATTTGACTTTTCCTAATGAAAAAAAGAAGAAGAAGAAGCAGCATTCATTCTTTTATTCTTAATATTTCATATTATGAGAAGCTTTTAGTCTAAATTGGAAGAAAGCTAAATAAAACAATAGTGATGCAGGAGCACTGGAACTCTGTGAGATGCTTGATTCTAGACAAATAAGGTGTGTTATCACTTTCGTTGTTAATTCTCTAGAAAATGCACATCTATTGAACAGGGTAAATAAAGTACATCTTCCAAAATTGATAAAATCCAATTGAATGTTTATCTTTTAGTTTGGAGTGCCAAGCAATTCATTGCAGAACACAAATTAAATGTACATAATCATAGTTAGTATCAGATTTACATGTTGACATTAATGAAATGATATTGGGTACATTTGGATTCTGCATTGACATCACATATATCAAAAGGCATTATTGTTCTGATGTAAAAGACCATCTACGTGAATGCATCGGATTGCTACAAAAATAAAGGAAATAAAAGCAGCTACGATTGTTACAGATTTGAGCATTACACATCAGCCATGACTCGTTTTTTACTACCTACTATTTGAAACAGCAAAAGTCTAATAAATTAGGTTACCTACGTGTACTATCTGCAATATCTATAGACTTGAACATATGAAATATCATAAGAAAACTATATGGGACATTATCTGCAATATCTATAGACTTGAACATCTTGCATATGAAAAATCAGAAAAAATTTAATTATTGTGCTACGAGGAAACCTTTATGAGTTGTTTTTACAAAATTCAGATAAGTCATCGATATTATCATTATGTTGTGGAGCCACTCCTGGAAATATGTGCTTTGAGTTGCTTATGACCATCAACAAGGGCATTCTACATTAGATCATGTCCCGCAACCACTTCCTCTGTATCAATAGATATTTGCAAATTGGAATGGTAGATTGGTAGACTCTAATTGATGGACCTTGCTTGAATGGAACTAAAAATTACCTGTTTGAGGATAATGACAGTTATTGGGATTATTTTGAGCGGCTTGCTCCTGAACCAGACAATCAATTAATTGGGTTCATAGAGAACCATCTCAAGGTTTTGAAAATTTGAAAACAGACTGTTGAAAATGATTATTACAGAACATTGTTGAACACACTCATGCCTCTTGGTAGATGAATTTAACTGTACTATACATTATCTCAGGAGAGGATTTGGTTTCCATGCTTTCCTGTTTTCATCGGCCAACTTGGTGGCTACACCTCTATCACACATCATGTGTTCGAAATCTGATTAGTTCCCTCCATAATGCTCTCCCCTATTTAAAAATTAGCAAGGGGAGCACTTCCCTCATATTGGTTTCTTGGTATCATGAGGATGAATTTTGCAACAAGGCTTCTTATGTCATCCAATCCACCCAATGAGTTCCCTTCATTTTCAATAGACATCAAAAACTGAAATTTCCAATCACATTCAGGTAAATGTAGTAAACTGCTGCTATGATGGAAACTAGAATCGATAGTGACTCTGTGGCTGCCCTCAGTCTTATGAACCTACTGAAAGCATGACTCATCATCATCATTTGGCCCATGATCAACTTCAACTTCAACTTCAACTTCATGCATTAAGTTTTCTGCTTTGCATACAATATTTTCCCATTCAACTTCACTTTTCTCAATGCCATTCTATATGCATGATTTCTGAGACGAAATAAGGACATTATTATAATTAAAATGAAACTCATCCCAATGTGGACCCTCATTGTACTTAGGTGCCAACACACCCAGATCCCATGTGTGAAAGCTCATTGCTCTGTTTATAGATAACATGTTCACTATGTTCCTCATCAGTGGCTGTCTTTCTAAATAAGTCACTTTCCATCTCACCAAGATTGAATGCATTGTAAGCATCTCTCTCTCTCTCTCTCTCTCTCTCTCTCTATAGGCTTGGTGTATTGTCCCCTTTTTGGTCAACTTGGAAAGCCGGGACGATTACCTGATTGCTTATTCTTGCTTTGTCAAATAGTTGCAATGAAACCAAGTAAAGTAGTTTCACCAAATATCAATTGCTTTTTGGTAATGTGAAGTATAAATCTATGCAATATATAGAATGTGTAGCAATGTCTGATATGTATTCTTATTAATTTTAATTAGTATCTGCTTTATCACACAGTGATCAATGCTAGATGCAATGTATGATATGCGATATGCTTGTGCAATTGGTAGGTTTTTCTTTTAGCAATTTGATTGCTATATCTAATTTATCAATCTGAATTCTGCAATGCACTAATACTGCCTTAACAGTGATATGTTTCTGTTTGTGATTTATATCTATAATCTTGCAACTTCGATAATGACTGCTTTATCTGATTTACATTTAAGATACCTTGCTATGTCTTCAATTATTCTTTAAAGCGATATTATTGCTGTCTCTGATATTATCTTGATGAATGTGTCATATGATGGATGTCTGATTTACAATCTTGATAATGTATGCCACTGATTTGCCAAGAGGCAATGTGCTCAGAAGAGCAGATCCGATACTGGATATGCATAAAAGAGAAAATGTCCAATGATGCCTTGAGTGATCAATCCCAATCTCCTCATGTATGTTGAATTACCGAATGGTTGCACCCATCAGAAATTAAGAGACGTGTCTGTCTTTTACTTCATATCTCTTCTCAAAGGATCGCAGCCATTCATAAGAGATTGCATCTCAAAATAACAGAAATTGATGTGCATTTGATGCTGGCCTTAATTAATAATATGACCGGTCTCTTAATGATTAGTTACATCATTCCAAATGAATTGTTTATATTTAGGCTTAACCAAAGATATTATTAACTCTGTTATGAAATCTGCTTGCTACTATACTTTATGATAGTGACATGTTTTTTGTCTCGATCGCTGCTATCCACAATTATCCAATCACAACTTAATTTGTTGTTGCTGCCTCCCAATGGTTTTTATCAATGTTTTTCCTATCATATTTGATAATCACTTATTACTGATGACTAAGTGAATTGATGCTGTTATGTCTTAAGTCGAATTGTACTCATATTTGTTGCCGTTATTTGTAGAACTTAGTCAAATATACAATGCTGTTTATCTTCTTATCTATTGTATTCCATCCTCATATTGATTGCTCTATTACCTGGCAACTGGTAATTATAGCTACCGTCCCTTCTCAATATTATATTTTCTGTTCATATCCTTGATGTCTGTTAGATAAAGCTCTTCAACGTCTTCATCAGTTCAGTTCAATCATCTATTCGTAAATAATGTGCTGAAGTGATCGATGTAAATTCTTCCTCATGATATGTATGCTGTACGTGTGTAGTCACAGTTCTCTTATGCAACAACTCACCTACTTTTGTAGTTGTTGACTTTGAGCCATAATCGATAATTAAGTCTTTTTATAATGCTTATTCCATTGTTGTCTCCACTTTATAATTATGTTAACTACATTTCTGGTTTGATTGCTGCTATTAACATATCTTGTATATCAATTAATCTGTGTGTTTCATTTGTCCAATGATCAGAACACCTATTTTAAGAGACCCATTATACATCAGATAATGTACATGTGCATTATTTCCTCAAGTTATTGATGGCTAACAAATTTAATTTTGGCATTCTATTATTGGAATTGTTGTTTATGTGTAAACAGGGGAACTCCAAATTGGGTACATTATAAGGCACCCTATCTTATATCCTCTTATTCCAAGAGATGGATCTGGTCCTGGTTTGACAATCTTGCCTCTTGTAGATTGGTCACTCCACACAATTAATAGAGATGCATTATAACTCTAAGAACTAATAAGAGGTTTTGAGACACCAAATTGACAATAACCAGATAAAAATTTCTAATAACAATTTAGAGCTATGAAGCTATTAACTTCAATGTTCAGCCTTGCAGCTTCTCCAAATTCTTTATTTGCGGATCCAGTAGAGAATACAATTAACCAATAGAAACTACATTCTCTGGTTCAACTGGAACTTGCGTGGCTTGAGTAGAGGCGAGATTGATGATAGCTCACCTAGTTTTGAACAGCTAACAATTCCTTTGTTTGATCTTTCCCCAAGATACGGCTTGCGAACCTCACAGACAAAGAAATATATTGGAGGAATCCCACACACATCATACATAAATTGTAGATTGTTTTCCTCTATAGTATCAAACATTTCGTAGAGCAGCTTCACCTTTCTGGATCTTGGAGCTAGAGCACAAGTGAGAAATGGTCACAGAAAGGCACATAAAGTTTGATCATGATGAAATGGTTTTTACAATAAAAGATCTCTAGTGTTCTTGGAAGTGATCTAATTAAAATCATGCACGGGTCGACTTACCAAACACTGCCTCCAAGTTTTTGACCAACTGTAAGAGTCTTACCGTGTTTGAGTCACTTTGAATAATAGTTCCGAAACATTTACACTGCAACCATATCATGTCCATGTTCTGCTTCAAACTGCTTGTACAATGTTCAGAATTTCTCAAACAATTTCTAGATTTTATTCTACTTGTTCTCCTCTTTCCTAAAAAAAATAGACTTTTTGATTTACTTCAGTATCAAGGAATATATTGTAATTTTAGTGAGTAGATAGTGGAAGAAACTTTGGATGCCTTGGTCTGATGTCATGACAGAAATTTTGGGCAGAATTATGGTAGGATGCAAATATTTTTACATAACTAATATTGTGCTTTTTTTTTCAATAAAATCCGTTGCACTTATATAGGTGTTTAATCTGGTACGTTATAGAAAACTACTGAAACAATTTTCCCAAATATATTGAGTTGTTTTTAACTGATCAACACATTGTTATATTGAGCATGGATGTAATGCCCCTCTTAAAGAATTTCACTAATTTAGCACTTTAAAGTGCTAATTATATTTATGGAGTCTTGATTGGGAATGTTCAATAGGTTTATTGATATCAATGAAATAATATCAAGCAATAGCTTGATTGCTGAATCTCATATGAACTGCTATTATAGCCTTTCTTATTCGATACATTTTCAAATTGTCGTTTAAGGAAGTTAGTTCTAAAACCTGGTAATCATATATATAGGATATACTATATTGTATCTTTGTCATTTACAATCATTCACAGCATATAAGCTTCTGATCATTGTCTAATAAGATATATTTTTGATTAATTCATTATAAGAAAGCGGTGAGATTGATGTAAATAGGTCACAGATCAGATTTATATTGTCCTACCTACGATTAAGAAGGATGCAGCTTAAACTTCAGTAATCTAAATATGGATGAGGAATGTTCGATGATGATTTGGAATGTTGAATAACATATAAAAAAGGTGGCAACTCTTCATTATATTATTTGGTCCATCAATAACCACACGTCTTGGCATCGTACGTTCACTATTCAGTGATTAATTAGCCATTGATTATAATCTTTCTTATAACAACAATTATGGTATTGGTTTGGTTGGTATGATACTTCACTTCCCTTCCCTTCACACTTTTATAGCTTTTGAAATTTAAAAGGTTGGAGAACCACATCTAGGATCAATGGGGAGCATATTCACTGCTAGACCAACTCATCTTCCTAACACATTTTAGTGTTTTGATTCTTGACAATACTTCGTATTGGTCCCCTGAGTAGTGAAGCTCATAAATGGAATTGGAGAAACCACAATGGCTCGAAAGTAGGCATAATATCTTTCACTTGCTTCAATTTCTCCTTGAAGAGTCCAATGACTTAGAGACTTTAAGCAGGAGTAAGATGTTGTAATTGAAAGACTTAGGTACTCAAAACACAACTATGACTCCGTTCCAAATTTAGGACACATCCTTTTCGCATGATGGGGTCATTAAAGACGATCTTTAATTGATGAGAACCTCAGAGGGATATTTCCAAGAAATAGGCTGAATAAATCTATTGGGAAAACACCTGAGTGTTTTGTATGATACATCACCTTTCTCACTAACCAGGATCTCTCAAACCAAATTACCTAAGAAAACACCTAAACTACTTGGGTCAAATGACTCAAGGCAGATCTACAAACTGACTCTCTAAATAAAGCTAAACTAAACAACTAACTGAGCCACTAAACTAATCTCAAATCAACAGATTCAAAACAGATTACTCTTTAGGCTCCTAAGACGATTAAGTTAATTGACAAAAAGGAAACCTACCTTAAATGTACAAGAGACTCAAGTGGACAACACTCAAATGAGCTCTATACATACTTGACTGTATATGGTTTCTTAGGATGTTCAAGAGCAACAAGGCTTGTGTGATGGTTCTCAACTTGACAAACTCATCCTTGTACTCTGAAAATATTTTTATCAGCCCACTTTCAAATTCAAGAAATCTACCATTTAAAATCAATAATTGAGGTAATTCATGAGCACCATGATTGATCCAAATGCAAGTTGTACTCCCTAAATTACCACAGTCAAAATAATAACTTTCATGACTTTCAACGTTAAAAGGAGGGAAAGATACAATTTGGTGTGCTTCGTATTAAATGGAATCTGCAAATTCTCCACAGCTATAGGAGAGGCTGAAGTTGGTGATGAATCCTCTCGCTGACATCAGCATTGAACTCACGAGAGGATTTAAGAATCAACTGTAAATCGATATCTATGGAATATTGCTTCTACTAGCTATCTTTGTATAGCACAAATCACACACCTTGTGTTTCTTTGTCAGCATGTCCTGGAAATCAGGGATTCCTTTATGAGTTGATCTTCAAACATCTCCTCAGACTTATTTTCAAATGCATTATCAAATTGCACCCCCTGATTTGTCCTTCATTTTTGTCTTCTTTGGGAGTAACTTGTTCATACCCTTGGATATTCTCTCCAAGAGTGCCTAAAACCTCATCATCTAACATGAGATTGCCAATTGCATCTTCTTTAGGAACATCTTGCAATTCTTCATGTGTAATTTCATCAATCATGGTTGTTGATGCGAGTTTTGTATCACTTACATAACATATTAGTAATTGGATATTCGATACAGAGTATCAAACATACAATTCCTCTCTTGAAAAGTTATTGCTCATGGGATATGAGAACAACTCCAATGTTCCTTGCACTTGTGGATACTCACTCAGTTTTATTGATGTGATTCGTTGGTAATCATGTAGGCAGCCTTATGCAAATTGTTGAGGATGTCTTAGACTTTGGTGGGATGATGGAGATGGTGATGGGTTTGTGAAATATGCGGGTGGCCGATAATGTTGATGGTGGTGGTGATGGAGGATGTTTCTGCCAATGATGATGTTGATGGGAAAGCAATGATGGTGGAGGGTGAATGGGTGTGTTCCGATACTTGACTTACTTCTCTAACTTCCCTCTCTAAACTTTGACTACCCAGCTACTCACTATTCTACTCCTACTCCTATGAATGGAAGGTTAGCAAATGGACGGGGATCGAATTTAATGAAGGCTAACCAACAGCCCCACCTCCACAGATGCAATGATTCAAAGGAAAATGAACTAGTTTACCACACAAGGCTTCCCAACCAGCCACTAGGATGCTAGTGGTCTAGTATTAATCTCTATCAAACATCTACTAATGCTACCATACAACTATCCATCTACTTTACTCTTGCTTAAACAACTTGAAATGCAACCAACTTTAACAACTTGAAAAGAAATCAAACTATGTGGAAGTAGAAACTATGCAATAACACCCAATGTTCTTAATCACCATGCAAGTCACAACAATAAAGAAGAGAGCGATTTTGGTATTATCTTAGCAACAATTTCTCCGACCCTTTACAAATGAGAGCAAATGACCTTATATAGGGGCCAGAAAATACCATGGACGGTGGAGATCAAAACAAGATCGATGATCCAGATTGGATCCCAAAAACCCTAATTAGGGTTGCCACCCCATCAACCAATGTGAAGATGCCACCTCGTCAATGGACCAATGAAAAAAGTGCAAAGAGTGGCAACGAATGAGAAGGCACCAAAATAGTGGCCAATCAGGAATAGACACTTGTCCTATTCTAGAAGAAAGAGAAATTGCCACTTGGGCTTACATCAAATGATCTTCTAATATAAGTTTCCCTTTTTCTTTCATTCTTTTAGCTAAGACAATGAACTTAGCTAGCCTTTCATTAACTTCTTCCATAGGAGGACAAGGTGTGTGCTTCGCTCTGAGTTCCGTTGACTTGACCATGCTGTTTGTTGCTTGTAGTATCTTTTCATGATCCTTCTCATATTTTTTCGCAAATCCAATAAAAGCATTGAGAGAGGAAAGGGTGCCCAAATGCTTTTTCTTGATAGCAACCTTTCCTAACTCGTCCAACCTCGATCCAAAATCTATTTCATTGACATCCTCTTCTCTGATATCGTCAAAATCAAGTGCCATCCCAATGTCGCTTATCATGGTTGAAATGGAAGTGTCGACACTTGGGCTGTGCTGTGCAATCTCATTATGTATTTTTTTGCCAAGGGGAATTTTCCTTCCTTTAGTCTGTCCTTCATCCGTATCATGTCTACTGTACCGATATTGGTGTCGGTTATTTGCTTCATTTTTGAGAAGAAAGGTGTTTTGGGCATCATATCCTCTTTGTCTTTCTTAGTGTTTGTCTGCTTGTGATTCTTACTTGCACTAACATCCTCCAACTCGTCGCCTTATTACCGGATGGTAGAGTGATGGACCGGAAGGCTAGCAAAACCAAGGGAAGCAATCCTTAGACTAGAACGAAAGAAGGATGTCAGCTTAAGGACCCCTTTTAACTCTAAATGATTAAAATTCACCTTAACCAATAGCCGGATAGTGACTTTTCGGAATTTAGGATCAGACCTCAAGAACTTCAAATCCACTTGCAAATTAGAAATTTATCATGTAATTCACCTTCAAATAAAATTGCCCAACCTAGGGAAAAACTCATAGCTCCTTGCCAAAATTAGAATTTGCAAAAAATTGCCAACACCATGAAAAATCTGCCTTTCAACCAAAAATTGCCCAAAAGCAAAGGCCAAATCTGCCCAAGGAATAAATCGCTAATGGAAGAGAAATCTGCCCTCAAGGCAAAGTCGCCAAAAATGGAGAAAAATCTGCACTTGCAAGGAAAATCGCCCAACAATGGAGAGCTGCTCCAAGAAGAAATTCGCCCAAAAATGGAGAAGTCTGCCCTCAAATAAAAATTGCCCAAAAGCAAGGAGGAGAAGATGAGAAGTGAGGAAAGAAGAGGAAGGAGTTTCCTCTTATAGCCAACTCCACAAACCTTCCCTAGCTGGCCGACTTGGACCCTAGGAGAAAGAAAAACAAATAATTAATGCAAAATTATGGCCCACAATTAAATACTTAACCAAAATTAATTTTGCCATGATGAAAATTAACTTTTAAAATTGCCAATTGGACCAAAATTGCAAAAAGAAAATAAATAATGCCTTAGATGTGTTAAATATTTCTATTTAATGAAGATTTAGTGATTAATACATCATTAAAATTGGATTTTGGCTAGCCAAAAGCCATTTTTCAATATTAAATTACTAATTTCATTAAAGACTAAAAGTTTTCAAGGCAATTTTAATCCATTTAAAGCCAATTTTTGCAATTTTAATTCAAATCGATTTTGCTACGCCATCAAATTTTTTTGATAAAAATAAAATTACCTCTAGAGTCTAAAAATCGATTTTGCAATTTGATTTCATCATCACAAAAATTAATTTTTCCTTCACCAAATAAAAAAATTAAGATTTTCCAAGAACCTAAATCTAACAAAAAATTCTTTTTTTTAAAATTACTCAAGTTTTGCAATTACATCCAAATTTTCAAAAGAAATCGTCTAAGTACAAAATTCACAATTTTATCCTGCCAAGTTGAAATTAACTTTGAATTTTGTTCAGCTTAAGGATAGAATTGGTGGCTCTGGAAAATCAAGTTGAAACTGGGTGAAAATAAATCTAACCTTCTCCCCACTGGCCCTAAAGGCGTCCAAGACTTAAAATTTTCAAAACTGAAATTTTTTTGGACAACTCAAAAAATTGCCAAGGCGATTAAAAAAATAAAAATAAAGAAGGGGGGGTCTCCAAGATTTGGGGCGATGGTGTGAAAACCTCACAACAACGGTGTCTTTGAAATTTAAGGATTTACTAGTAGGTGGATTCTCTAATATCCTTGTGAACTGCTCATTGACTTCAATCTCAAGTGGCAATGCCTTGGGTAGTCAAAGTTGATGGTGAATAATGCCACTTGCAACAAATTGTATATCCTAAGATGTCATTGGCAATGGCTCCTTTTGCATTTCTTCCTTGAGATATTTCAGCACCTCCCCAAAGAATATGGTGGCAATGACATCTTGTGTTGTTTGTCGAATTTCTCTTCATATTTGGATTCATTTATGATATCTTGAAGTTCCTCAACCTATCACGTTGATTACCTTCTTCTCCAAGGATATTTGAAACCTCCCGCAACTCATTTTGAAAAACCTCCTCTTGAATCATGGATGAAATTTCACCAAGGATTTCCTCTTCAAATTTGCAATGATCTTTTTTTGGTTCTCCACCGTCAAGAGTTTCCAAATATTTATCTTCTCTTGCTATCATTTTTCTTTCTTGGATGAATCCAATTGTCTTTTTAATTTCCTTCTCAACGCCTTCCTCTCGTGAAGTAATGTGTGAAGATTAATCTTCCACTTGTCTATCTTGGTCATTAAGTCCGTCTATGCCATTTTCTAGTTATTTTCTTTGTTAGATGAAGATGCCATACACTCATCTTTTGGTTTCCAATTTGAGTAATGAATGATATCGTTTTTGCCTTCCTTTGATGCCAAACTCATTCATTCAAGGTACGCTCTCCAAATTTTGTTTATATTTGGCTGCTCACAGTTGAGGCATCCCATCTCTTGCTTGATCCACTTTATAATATCCTAGTATGGTTGACAGCTATATTTTGAATGTACCACATCGTGTTGTCTACACCAACTAGAGAGCAACATACCTTCCACATACAACTCTTCCTCACTTAGTCGCTTCTTGATCATTTCCTTGAAATTGTTTGCAAACATGTAACTCTATCATTTGTTTCAGCAAATAGGACTGGTTTGAAGATACCCCAAAAGTAAATCTTGCTTTGCAGTACCATACCCACCCTTGATAGAAATGTCAAACAATTTAACTCTTTATGCTTAGTTGTTCCATGAATCCTACATTCGCAAGTTGATGCCAATTTGAACATATTTTGCAAATTGAGTTGTGCATTCAAAGCCTCTTGAGATATAGAAATGTCAACTTGATGAATGCCTAGACCATCAAATCGTTATCTATCGATTGAGAAACCTTTTCCTATTTTGTATATTTTTGGACTTCAAAAATTTCACCCTTTCTTGGGGTTTTCAACATTAAGAGAGATCTATCTCAAATATAACTTTGAAAGTTCATTTTTGTTGATATCCTCATGTACGAACTCTGTCCTTCCTCCCTCTAGTGCCAAATTCTGTTGCTGTGAGTTTCATTCCCCTACACCATGCGTAACTGAGGACTTGATATCCCAAGATGAAATACGAAATTTCCAACTCTCTCTTGAACAAGGATGCTCATATGCTAAACAATGCATATAGATTGCGTGATCAAATGAGACAACCTCAATGTTACTTCTTATTGTGGACTTTTGTTTAGTTTTATGATGTGATATGCTGGTTATGACAAAGGGACTTAGATTTTCGCTCAGTTTTATGACGTAATATGCTGGTTATCACAAAGGGACTTACACCGTTCATTCAATGAATATCAAGCGGACTTTTACTTCTTCATTGTAATGTCATATTTTTATCTGGCTTGGGAAATTAAATAGTATTTAATTCCTAAAACTTAAATATGTCAAAAGCGGGAATTAAATAGTAATTAATTATTAATCTTACATAAATATTAAATTAAGGCAACATTAATAATTAAGGTGACTTCAAGAACATAATGACTAATTAATTAAAGTCACTAACCATATCAGAAAGCAACTGAATGGAATTGAAAATAATATTATAAAAAGGGAGTTTGGTAATCGATGCTGGCATGGAATGGTCTTCTATTTTCTTTTATAAATATTTCGAAGTAGTTTCTCAGATTTACATGCAAAGGTTTGAAGCCTGAGAGTTCTCCATTTTTGGCAGTGACAGACCTACTCTAGATTGTACTTGGTAGATTTACTCAAAATCTATAGTTAGACTCGTATTGAAGTTATGGTTTGAAGATTTGTGAAACAAAAGTCAAAAATACTTTAGCACCACTCAGAGGAAGATTTATTTACAGACTATAGATGGATTACAAGGAGAGATACAACAAAGGCCTCTCAGATTGAGTGTTGAAGTAGAATATGCGCAAAGCCGATGAATATTAATATGGGAAGTATTAATGCAAGAGTATACTAGGTGGTAAAGAACGATTCATTTCAATGTTCAAATGGGAAGATGAGAGTGGAATGCTGCCATTTGGAAATGTTAATCAATGTGTGCACAATGTCTCCAATATTATGTGATATCTACTGTGGCATAAGACATAGTAGTAGATTCATCCGACATCACTCTTACGACATTGACAAACTATAGAGAATATATTGACGAACTATAGAGAATATTGAAACTGCATTAAGGAATTGGCATATCACATAACTATCAATAGTGGTTGTGATGAATTCAGTACCCATTATTAAGGAGTAGCATCTTCATTACAGTTAGCAATCACTAGTTGGAAATTCATATTGGACTATGTGGTGCTTGTCGTCTGAAGTTGGAAATTCGTTTTAAACTCAAGATGATAGACGTCTTTGGTTGAAGTTTACACTTAGGGTGATTTATGTCTCTGGCTGAAGTTGACAACACATAGGCCGAGTGTACCTGAGCTGGGAACCTGTGCATGTCCCATCTTGCATCATTAGCTTTTGTACAATCTTTCTAAGTTGCAAATAAGGGGAGTGTTGGTGTATTTAAGTCGTTTTACCTTGGTTAATTCTCACAAAACTCTTAATTACACTTTACTTAAGCTTACTTAGGGAGTTGCATAGGAGTAGTTGGAGCATTCCTACTTTATGTGGACTTATCATGTTATCACTATATCTCTTTCCACCTTTGTTGCACATGTTGCACATGTTAGAATGTGAGGTTGATGCTATCATTGTTGCTATCATTAATGTTTGTCATTGATGTCAACATATCCTATGTATATATGCGTATTAGATGTGGTTTAGTGATTTGGCAGAGGGTGCTCTAGATGATGTGCCTTAAAGATTTAACTTTAGTTGTGTTGGTGCGGGTCTCATTTATCTTGCAACATAATATGGTGTGTTTGTTTAGCATTGGTCCTATCTGGAAAGTGGTCGTTATGCTTCAGTTCAAGTATTTGCATTGTATCATATAGATTCTATGTGTTGGTTTCAAAGATCTTGGGAGTTGTTGGGTGATGAGTTGTTGTAGATTCAATATCTTCTTCTAAATTTTGCATTTGGAGGTAGAGATTAGCCAACTGTTATTTATTGCGCTTCTACGTGCCTTGAGGGATCATCATTGTTTTTTGCTCCCTTTCTATCACTTTAATTTCCTCTATGATGTTGGTCAAGGTATTGTGTTTAGATCGATAGCATAGTGTTGGAGACATCATCCTACAAAAGAATGAGATTTTTGAATCTGTGGATCCAAAGGAATTACATTCATTGCCATCCTCATCAATTTGTCACGCTTTAGAAGTTTTAGGAACATAAAAAAATTCTTCATCATTAGATGAGAATTTCAAAGTAATATCAAAAGATTTTGATGGGTAATCATTTATATATTCATATTCTTCTTCATAAAAAATGCCAAGCTGATGAACCCGATTATCCTTAGCCTTTCCTTTTTTACTTTGTTTGTCTCGGCACTGTTAGCATTATGAGGACCTTTACAGATGTAACATGTAGGGCGTCATTCCCTTAACCTTTTGAAAGATTTCTTTTTGTGGAAAAATCATTTCCATTATTGAAATTTTCCATATATAAACCTTTTTAAATTTGCAAGTACAAATATCAAATTTCTTGCAATTTCACCTACCTTTCTTATGTGAGCATGGAAAACTTCCAGTCTTGTAGTCAGGGAACCAACTGATTACAGGCTGATTTAGCAATTACAGATTTTAACCTTTCGTGTTTGTAATCTTGACAAATTTCCCTATTAACTTCACTAATAGAATTACAATTATGTGGGAAGGTTATATCTGCCATGGTTCAGTTTGTGAGAACTAAATGCTCCAGACACTTTTGCAAATAGTACTTACTAATCTTATTCCTAAAACTTTTGAAGAACGTAAGTACATGGCATCATGATTTTGTTCATGCCCGGAGTAGTAATTTTTTTGATAGTGATCATTCAAATATCTATCTTGCTGTGTTAGATCACAACACTTCGCTTCCATAAATTTGTTGTATGTGATGCATTGGATGGCATCAATGTGATCAATAAAAATGAGGACAAGTTGATTATACACTGTATCTAATCTTGTTGCTGACAAGTCTTCTTTATATTGAACATCCAATCTATCCCAAACTTTTCTCACCAATCCTGTCTTTCCATTTAAGGCTTGGAGGATAAATTCTCTTGGAGGGACTATAGGATTAGGGCTGATATTATTTCAGAGTCCATGCCCTTAATGCCTCAATACTTTTGAGATTATTAATTGGGTCAAAAGAACAAAAAAATGATCATGAAGGAGTCTGTGCTTCAAAATTTTGTAGATTGTGGAATGGACTCTGGTAACCATTGCCATTTCCATTTTTGACATGTCATGAAAACTTGCTGTTGTTTGATAGGGATAAATCTTTATATCTTTTTGTAGTTGGGTCCCATTCCTTGATAGGATGAGGATCGTCCTTCCTATGCATTAATTTGGCAGGAAATTGTGAATGTTCATCGATTTCCATACTTCTTGTGCCCAAAGGAAATGATATTGGTGGTTGTGTGGGAGGTTTGTGTTGCAATTGAAGATTAGATGTTTGTGAGACTTCCCTAGAGATAGTCATTAATGCTGTTAAGATATTTGAGTTGGCCTTCTTTTGAGATTCCCACTAGGTTTCTGTTGTAGTTTTAAAAGCTCGATGATCCTCACGCAAAGCAACCAATTCAGATTGAAGGTATTGGAAATGGGAGTTAGAAAGATGTTTTTAATCAAAGGTTAAGCGTGTGATGACATCATGATTTTGTTGATTGTGCTTAGCGCGAAGCTTTTTGTGCCAGAGTTTAACAAGTTGCTGTGAAATGTGAGAATCATTTGAGATAAGAATTTGTTTGCGCAATCAAAGGTTTTTCCAACTAAGCAATTTGGATAGAAAGGGAATATCATTGCCTATGGGAGCGACATGTTGTGGCCAATATAGAATATGCAGCTTTTGAGGCTCATTTATACGCATAAAGTAACAAACTTAGGAATCAATCTAGGATTATGTGACATACCATGTGATGTTTGTGTATCCTAGGCTTCTATAAGTTCAACGTCAGACTTTGTAATCAAAATAGACATATCAGGCATAGAAATATGGCCAAGACAAAATCTATATGGACTATTATCACACTTTAGCCATCCAAAATCATCAATCTGAGAATAAGAGTATTTCAATAAAAAAAAAATTCTCAAACTAAGAGGTGCACAGACAAGTTTGGTTCTCAAATTGCCTTTTATCAAGCTTTGGAAGTTGCAAAGAGCTTGTAGATCTAGCCAAAGAACTTTGTTTAGTTAATTGAGATAGGTGCAAACTCATTGGGCCATCTGATTCAACAAAGTTAATAATGGCAGAGTATGGGGTTTCCCTTATAGAAATGCTCCATAATTGTGTAGGCCTAGATTCTTGTTGATGCCCATTAAACAATTGATCAATCATCAAACCATTCTATGGATAATTGGATATCACTCCATTTAACATTTCTAGGGGCTCTCAATTTGGATTTAGTACTAGAAGAGATCTAGATTGTAGAGAATGTTCATTGAATGGAAGATTCCTACAAGGGTCATCTATAAATGGCATAGTAGCGTTAAACAAATGGAGATGGATAACAAATTGGAGAGTGTGATCTGTAGAGCCTTTTTCCATTAGCAAATTCATGGTTTTGAATTTATAGGTTAGAACATCATTGAGATCACATCTCTAAGGCTCATTGAGAAATTTAAAGATGAGTGAAATATAATTGGATCATAAACCATGCTATCACATATAGTACCAAGAAGAGCATCATCAAGATAATTATAGGAAGTTCTCTTCTATAATGAGCAGCCCTCTTCTATTATGGATATGTTTACAAAGGGCTTACCTTGCTCTGTGTTACATCCCAATTTTTACCCTAAAATTATTAAGCTAAATATAGCTGTTGAACCAAATTAATTTTTCATGTTCAAGTGAAATTGAGTTAGTTCATAATAGTCATTATATCATGGTAGTTATAGCCGTTGTTTATTTGTCCATGTTCATGTGAAATTGAAGCAGTTAATTTTAGTAGTTGCATCGATGTAATTATCATATGAAATTGAGTTAGTTAAATCTAGCCACTGTGTTCATGTGAAATGGAGTCAGTTAATTTTAGCCGTTGAACATTTATGATGAATTAGTTAGTATTTATAATGAAATTTCCGAACGATTTTATCTAACAAATTATGAATCATGAAATTGATGTTTTTGCGAGAATGTTGTTTTAAAGGTTGCAGGATGAAGATGAGAGAGAGAGGGGAAGCATTACGAAATGAGGTCATCGGAATGGGATAGTCATAAGATTCAGTCATCAGGAATGACAGGTTTGACCTAAAAATCGCCCTGGCAAGTTTATTAGGACTTGACAATAAATTTCTTGGAGGAATCTGCATGAGCTAAAATTAAAAACTAAAAACAATATAAATATAAAAAATAAACAAAGTTCTTACCTTAATTAAATTTATCAAATAATAATATCACTTAATATTGTTTTACTCTCTCGATTAAAATCATAGAGAAATAAATACAAAGTAGCATCATTACATTAGAATTATTAATCCAATAATGCCATTAGGCAAATACATATTTATAAATTTAACCAAGAAGATAAAATAATATTATTAAATAAACTTTTCATCTTTCCTTTTTCCTTTCATTTTTCCCTCTTTCTTTTCGTTCTTTCTAACTGATCGAATTAAAGAATTTGAATGTAATCTTGTAACGACAAGAAGCCGTAAAGTCTCTTCCAAAGTTATTTATGATGGCCTTGTCATGTTTCGGCTCATACAGAGATATCCAACTTCTGCTTTATTTTACAATTTCTCTTGATTCCCTTGCTCGGTTACAACGTCCTTAACACCCGAAATTATAAGTATTTGTATGCCATAATCCACTGCTTCCTGTGGAGATTTGAAGAAGGCGTTTGAGTTCAGGTTATAGCCAATTCGACTGCATAGCATTGAGTCACATAAGGAGACCTTTTTATAATTCTTTCCTTATTCTATTCTCTCAACTTGTTAAGCTGAGTCGGCAGTTGAGTATTGTTCATGTTTTCTAGTCAGTAATAAAACAAGCCGTCTGTCATAAGATTTGATATATGTACGTAATCATCTGTATTCATGTCCACTTCATAAACTATGAGTGTTAATAGAAACAACCGACTGTGAATGCCATATTGGTTTAATATATTTCTCAAGAATAATCGACTGCCACAACTTTGAATTTCTTTTGAATATAAGATTATTCCATCACCATACCGTACATGTTAAACTCTGCAGATTTCTTGAAATGTTTTTCTTCTGATAAATATGTTTAACAATATGGAACAATGTTCAATTATGAGATGAGTACAAATCCAAGTACCAAGGAAATTCACAGGCTGTGGAGCCAGAATCTTGTGAATAGGTACATGTTATATTAGTAAAAGTTAATGGTTCAGGCACCAAGGAAACACCGGCCTGATGGCCTATTAATGGTGAGGAGGTGTAGATGAACCTGTTAAAAAGAAAACAAGAATGAAAATCAGTAATCATTACATTACAAATAAATCTAATGCATTTAGCTCATGCAAATTCCACTTTTGAAATTAGTTGTCAAGCTGAGTGGTGGAGATCAGGTTATAAACCCACATTCGAAATCCTTGGCCAGGGTGGTATTAGGCAGACTTGCCACAACAAGTTGATCGCGTTGTTGTCCTGATGCTTTAGTTATTCTTCCGACTAGTTGTTGGGACCTCAACCCACCTGAATACTCCGAAGCCTATGATAATGCTTCTTCTCTCACCAAAGTTAGAGCTTGGACAACCAATTTAGAAACTCTCTCAACTAAAAACAGTATATTCTATTTATCCTTTAAGTTAGTGTTTTCCTTTCAAGTTGCAGATTTCATTTATTGAAAAAAAAATTAGATGTTATCTTTAAAGTCTAGTTAGTTGTTCATTAGCATAATAACTACATTTTCATGTTTGTAATCTATAATTAGATTAGATTTATTTTCGACTGTTTACATTAATTATTAGTTGATGATAAATTTGTTCGAATAGAAAGGCATTGTAGATTTAATTTCAGTTCTAGACTGCTTTTGAATTCTATGTCATGTGATTATGAATTATAAATCAGTTAGTTTAATAATGAAATTAGATAGTAGAAAACCGGCTGTTACATATGGTATCAGAGCGCTAGGTTCAACACTGAACCTAGGGCACATCACTTTCCTAAAATCTGATAAAATTGAAAAACCGAATACAGGATGCTAGTACGTAGAACACCTCGTAAGAAAACACGACATCCTATTTTTCCTTACCTCATCAAGAATATGACTAAGTACGATTATTCTTGCTGTTCCGAGCCTCGAGATGATGAAACATTGAACCAAGCTATTCAACGAATGAAGGAGGAGAGAATTCAATGGACCCTTGCCAAGAAGGCAGCATACAGGAATAAACTGATTCAGAATTGGAATGCTGAATAGAGCAGCCTCCTCCTCCATTTTCATAGATCATGGATGGTACGAGACATGTACCAGACAGAATCAGATGTTGCAAAACAAGAATAAAAATATTCTATGGATGTAGACTACCTCAATAGAGGAATTTTGTAAATAAAGATTGCTTTGTCGAGCAATGGATATAATTTTGTAATTAAAAAATTTGCTTTGTCGAGCAATGGATATAATTTTGTAATTAAAATTTTTGCTTTGTTGAGCAATGGATATGATTTTGCAATTGCTTTGTCGAGCAATGGATATGATTTTGCAATTAACAATCTTGCTTTGTCGAGCAATGGATATGATTTTTGTAATTAAAAATTTGCTTAGTTGGGCAATATAAGTGAAATTTGGTAATTAAGGATTGCTTAGTTGAGCAATAAAAGCTAAATTGGAAACTGTGTAAACTAACAGGTGAAAGACCTGAAATACAACATGAGTAACAATGAGAATTTGGAAAACCGAGAGATAGTTCGAGAGAACCATCAAACCTCTAATGAGCTGTTACTTCAAATTCTGCAAGAAACACAACTAAAAGTAGAAGTTATAGATATAAGAATGAGTGAGATGGCAGCCCAGATGGGGCAACATCACGAGGAAATGCAAGACACACCCAGAGCTGAGACAGAAGTCTCAGGACATAATAGAACCCCCTCCCCTAAACAAGTTGATAAACAAAAGAAAAAGGAAATTGTGGCTGATTTATCAGTAGATATTAAGAAAATTAAACCCCCTAAATTCTCTGGTACTGATTCTGGAGAGGAAGCCAAAGCATGGCTGACAGAGATGGAACAATACTTCGAGATCCGAAACTTTGCAGAAACCTCAAAGGCAATTTGGGGCATATATCAATTCACTGGGGAAGCAACAACTTGGTGGGGAAACACCAAGGTGGAATTGAACATTAAAACTATTGACATTACATGGGAAAAGTTTGTAGATATATTTAGGACACGGTGGCTGCCTCAAACTTTCCATGACCAGAAACTCATGGAATTTCAGAACTTGAAACAGGGGGATTTGTCAGTTCATAGATACTGGGAGAAATTTACTAGGGTGTTTAAATATGTACCACCATACCAACAAGATACCAACCTAAAGGTAAGAAGGTTTATCATGGGTCTGAATAATAGGATAGAAGGAGCCGTAGATGTCCTTGCACCACGAACCATGGAGGAAGCCTTGGAAAAAGTTGTTCGACAAGAACATAAGGTTAAAAAGGATGATTCTATCTGGGACAATAAGAGAAAGACCAATTGGAACTCAGAAGGTGCTGAATTTGGACCACCGAGGAAACAGTTTAAGGACTTTAAGAACAACAAACCTAAAAAAAAAGCAGTGGAACTAGAGACATCCAAGTGAATTTTCATATGAACACAAGTGACAGTAATAATGAGAGAAGAGGACCACTAGGGGGTTGTTATATTTGTAAAGGGAACGACTATAAGAGACAATGCCCTAACTTCAATCAGCCACAACGCCCATCTTTGCCACAACAAAAACAGGATTGCTTTACCTCCAACCCTTGCCAGGATGCATAATGTCTTCCATGTGTCTTACCTTAAGAAGTTTGCTGGTCACCATGAGCACATGATTGATTGGAAATTGTTGCAGGTGCGAGAGCTAGGGGTGGTAGAGGTAAAATCGCTCAGAATACTCAAGGTATGTAATTTGCGCTTACGAAATCGAGAGGTAACTTAGTGCAAGGTCCAGTTGGACCAATATACAGAGGATAATGCTACATGGGAAGACTATTGTGAGATTTTTCAAAAATATCCCTATCTATTTACAGAAATTGTAGATTGAATATATCATTTCTTTTATTTTAATTCTTAAAAACAATTTGATATTATTTCATTGTGGACGATGAAAAACCTAAGGGGGTGGGTATGTTACATCCCAAATTTTGTCCTAAAATTATTAAGCTAAATATAGCCGTTGAACAAAATTAATTTTTCATGCTCAAGTGAAATTGAGTTAGTTCATAATAGTCGTTATATCATGGTAGTTATAGCCGTTGTTTATTTCTTCATGTTCATGTGAAATTGAAGTAGTTAATTTTAGCCATTGCATCGATCTAATTATCATATGAAACTAAGTCAGTTAAATCTAGCCGTTGTGTTCATGTGAAATGGAGTCAATTAATTTTAGCCGTTGAACATTTATGATGAATTAGTTAGTATTTATAATGAAATTTCCTAACGATTTTATCTAACAAATTATGAATCATGAAATTGATGTTTTTGGCGAGAATGTTGTTTTAAAGGTTGCAGGATGAGGATTGGAGAGAGAGGGGAAGCATTACGAAACGAGTTCATCGAAATGGGATGGTCATAAGATTCAATCATTAGGAATGACAGGTTTGACCTAAAAATCGCCCTAGCAAGTTTATTAGGACTTGACAATAAATTTCTTGGTGGAATCCGCATGAGCTAAAATTAAATAATAAAAAACAATATAATTATTAAAAATAAACAAAGTTCTTACCTTAATTAAATTTATCAAATAATAATATCACTTAATATTATTTTACTCTCTCGATTAAAATCATAGATAAATAAATACAAAGTGGCACCATTACATTAGAATTATTAATCCAATAATGCCACCTTGCAAATACGTATTTATAAATTTAACCAAGAAGATAAAATAATATAAAATAATATTATTAAATAAACTTTTCATCTTTCCTTTTTCCTTTCATTTTTCCCTCTTTCTTTTCATTCTTTCTAACTGATCGAATTAAAGAATTTGAATGTAATCTTGTAATGGCAGGAAGCCATAAAGTCTCTTCCAAAGTTATTTATGATGGCCTTGTCGTGTTTCGGCTCATACAAAGATATCCGACTTCTGCTTTATTAGTCCCTACCTATATATAGGCAAGGTACTAATATTTTTGTTTACCCCCCTGCCAATTTGTGCAACCCAAAAAAATACTAAGTTCTAAAGTTCAACAAACTTTATATTTTTAAATTAATTTACATTGATTTATTAACTTTTCTAATTGGTCCGTTGCATTTTTGGTGGGGTTTATTTTGTTTTCCCACTTCAAAAAATACAATATTTTCTAACATGCATTAATGAATTCATTAATTACAATTTCATTCTTAATTACAACTTTATCTTTTGCATATTTGTCACAAGTTCATTAGATTTATAAAATAATTACAACTTTATCTTTTGCATATTTGTCACAAGTTCATTAGATTTCTGAAAAAGTCATGTTTTTATCTTCCACAACAAAAATAATGTCTTATCAATATTAATATCACAATTTTTAGTTTTCAAAATAGTTTTTAAAAATGTTAATATATTTTAGATTATTTTAAAAATTAGTTTTATATAAATCAATAATTATTAAATTAATTTTTTTATTAAAATATATTATTGCTATTAAGAGTTGCATTGCTTTATATATATAGACTTTAGTATATATTAATTAAAAAAATTAAAAACAATTAGTTCTAAATTTAACTTATGTAATAAAATTCCAAATTTTAAAAATTTCTTGGTTAAAATTCTATTAATCCAAATCTTGTGATTTTACAATGCATTACAATAAGTTGTATATTTTTAGACAATGGCTAGTCGCCACATTATTCTATAAAACTAAAATTTAAAATATTAATTAAAAATCTATATTAAATTTGCTAAAATTTATAACTTCTCTTTTCAAAACCATAATTTTAAATATTACGTCCAATTTGTTTCCCTAGAGGCAGGGACTCCAACTCTCAAAGAGCTTTTGTTTTACAATTTCTCTTGATTTCCTTGCTTGGTTATGACGTCCTTAACACCCGAAATTATACGTATTTGTATGCCATAATCCACTGCTTCTCGTGGAGATCTGAAGAAGGCATATAAGTTCAGGTTATAGCCAATTCGACTGCATAGCATTGAGTCACGTAAAGAGACCTTTTTATAATTCTTTCCTTATTCTATTCTCTCAACTTATTAAGCCGAGTCAGCAGTTGAGTATTGTTCATGTTTTCCAGTCAGTAATAAAACAAGCCGTCTGTCATAAGATTTGACATATGTACGTAATCATCTGTATTCATGCCCACTTCATAAACTGTAAGTGTTAATAGAAACAACCGACTCTGAATGCCATATTGGTTTAATATATTTCTCAAGAATAATCGACTACCACAACTTTGAATTTCTTTTGAATATAAGATTATTCCATCACCATACTGTACATGTTAAACTCTGCAGATTTCCTAAAATATTTTTCTTCTGATAAATATGTTTAACAATATGGAACAATGTTCAATTTTGAGATGAGTACAAATCCAAGTACCAAGGAAATTCACAGGTTGTGGAGCCAGAATCTTGTGAATAGGTACATATTATATTAGTAAAAGTTAATGGTTCTGGCACCAAGGAGACACTAGCCTGACGACCTGTTAATGGTGAGGAGGTGTAGATGAACCTGTTAAAAAGAAAACAAGAATGAAAATCAGTAACCATTACATTACAAATAAATCTAATGCATTTAGCTCATGCAAATTCCACTTTTGAAATTAGTTGTCAAGCTGAGTGGTGGAGATTGGGTTATAAACCCACATTCGAAATCCTTGGCCAGGGTGGTATTAGGCAGACTTGCCACAACAAGTTGATTGCGTCGTTGTCTTGATGCTTCAGTTATTCTTCCGAATAGTTGTTGGGAGCTCAACCCCCACTTGAATACTCCGATGACTGGATCAATGAACGTCCCATGCCCGACCTCAGGGTAGGGAGAGCCGTTCTATTAATTTAGAACCTGTGGGGATAAGTAAAAAGGTCTGCGGTTGGGAGGTTAAGCCTATGTAATGCTTCTCCTCTCACCAAAGTCAGAGCTTGGACAACCAATTTAGAAAGTCTCTCAACTAAAAATAGTATGTTCTATTTATCCTTTAAGTTAGTGTTTTCCTTTCAAGCTGTAGATTTCATTTACTGAAAAATAAAATTAGATGTTATCTTTAAAATCTAGTTAGTTGTTCATTAGCATAATAACTACATTTTCATGTCTGTAATCTATAATTAGATTAGATTTATTTTCGTTTGTTTACATTAATTATTAGTTAATGATAAATTTGTTCGAATAGAAAGGCATTGTAGATTTAATTTCAGTTCTAAACTGCTTTTGAATTCTATGTCATGTGATTATGAATTATAAATCAGTTAGTTTAATAATGAAATTAGATAGTAGAAAACTGGCTATTACACTCTGATACCACTAAAAGATCATATACATGGAAGACAAGCTAGTGGATAACATGGAACATTCAGCCATAAACTTTGCACATATAGCAAGCTTTGAACTTCAAAGTTTGTTTTTGTTTTGCAGGATGATTACTCAAAGCGCATGTGCAGAAAATACACGAGGTTTAAAATATTATGGACACACTTTTGATTCTAGACAAAAGACTAACACTTAATGTCCCTAATGAGCTCTTAGGGTTGTATTTATAGAGTTGGTAGGAAGGAGCTAGATGGTAAGAGATAAGGATATGAGATCCAAGAATGAAAATAAGATTAAATGAGTAAGGATAAGGATAAGGTTGAATGGATAGGGATACGATTATTAGGACAAGTGGCAATTGCATAAGGATAAACGATATTTTGGTGAGAGGATAAGATAACATAAGGAAGGTGAGAACATCATGACAAGTGGCATGTGGATAAGTGGTTAAAGTGGGAAAGGTAGGTGGAATATATGAGCTCATTATGACATTTACAAAATGCTCTAATTTCCTCCTATGTACTATCACTTCTCTCCATTTGTTTTTTTATTTTACCATAAAGTGAGAATGGCCCACTTAACACTCGTAAGTGGTTTTGGAGATCTTTTTATGTGGATATTATCCATGACATAGACAGACACTTGTGTTAGTCATAATTATGCTATTATAGTTTTATTCGTTTTGAAGTGAATATGATGAATATCATACAGAATGATAGACATTGTCAATCCTTGCCTCTTGAAATATCAAGATTTTCATTGTCATTGATCAACATCATAATTATATTCATCAAAATCATTGAAAAATCCTTGTGGTGCTTCATTATAAATTTCATGTATTTGTGATTAAAGATCATCCCACCAATACAAATATTGTGCAGTCCAATGTTGCTATTGAATACATTCTCCATTTGGATGATTATCATCACATATTGAAGTTTATGAAGATAATGGAGTGTGTTCAACCAGGTAGGAATGTAGTGTTCTACAATGAAAGGGATCCTTTCATACAGTGGTTTGGTGAAGAAGAAGCCCTAGGGTCCATATTCATCAACGATCTAATGTCTGAAATTATTCGTGGATTTGCAAACCAGATGTGCTGGTATTTGCCATTATATCTTGTGCCTTAGTACCTTGGCCTAGAGCTAGTGCATGCGGAAATCCTTGGAGCCACACTAAGAGATTATCGTGGATCCAAAAATATTTTAGGTTGCCCATCTCATAAAACTAGGGATTGTAAAATTTAGATCCCATGGTTCTCACCAGTTAGGAGCTACCAATTCCTTCGAACGTGGGTCATGATAAAATTGGCCTCTTAGTCTAGAAGGTGATTCTGTAGGGGCAAAACTAGAATTGATCTCGATGTTTCTTTTCTCTGACTACATTGAGGTCATCAGTTTGGATATTGGTATAAAAATTGCGAATACGGGATTCCATCACCATATTGCAATGTCTTTCTTCAAATTAACTACCTTCTGGGGAAAGAAAATTGGCCAATAAATTCTACTTGCCTAGGTAATGAACAAAATCAAATTCAAAAGTGTCCAAAAGTTGTGCCCAACAAAGTAGCCTGCTGCAAACTACTTTATTCTTTGACTCCTTAAAGAATCTATTTAATTTTTTTGCCAATCTATTCTCAAAACAAAGTTTTGATCAGCTAAAAATAAATTGAATGTTTTAAATGTATCAACCACAACAAGAGTTTGTTTACGGGTACTGTGGTAATTCAATTCAATCCCTTTAAATGATCCAAAAACATATCTAGCAATCTCTTCTTTTCCTGTGGGAGTGATTTCTTTTAAGATCTCTCCACAAGAGGAATCACTTGCATCTATCTTAATAAGTTTGGGGCCTGACTAGGTAATGTAAGTGGAGGAAGCTCTGCACATTTGGCCTTGATACATTGGATGACGCCATCATATTCCTTCGTCCATTTTGGAGAATTGCTTTTCAAGAGTTTGTTTAACAATACTCTATTAGGGGCAATATTTTGGTAAAGACCAACAACCTAACTAGTCCCAAAAAATTTCGGAGTTCTTTCACATTGGAAACAAAGAGTTTTGTATCTGGGATAGAATATGACTTTGAGCTTCCATCTTCCTATGGGGAAGAAGCTTTGTGCCTAAAAATATTATAGAATCCATATTGACATTTATCCTAGTTTAATAAGATGCCATTTTGGAAATATACATCAAAAATATGTTTAAAGCTTCAACATGAGATTCAAGGCCTTGAGAAATACTTAAATACCATCTATGTAAGGGATTAAATTTTTCAATATGGGCAAAACAAACTATCCATGGCCTATTGAAAGATAGATGACACAGTTTTGATTCCAAATGGTAGAATTCTCCATTGGTAGAGCCTGCGGTACAAAGAAAGTAGTTTTGAATTGATTAGATTCCTTTAATTTTATCCGCTAGAAACTTTTCAACAAGTTGAACTTTGAATTGATGGTAGCACCAGTAATACATTGCCATATATGTTCTTTGGAATGGAGAGGATATTAATTATCTAGTAAGCAAGCATCCATGGGTTTGTAATTAACCACTAACCTTTTTTCTACCAGTTCATTCCCATGTTTATCCTTTTTTGGGATGTACATAGTGCGGCATGGAAATGACGAGGATGGCTTGATGAGGCCGTTGGATTATGGATCTGCATTCTCCCTTTTGCACATTTGATGTTCTGATCTACTTGGTAGAAAGTAATTACCATGCCTTCATTGCATGATTTCCTTACCACCGACATCTATCTTGAGGGGCAAAGAACATTCATGATTACTTTTAAGCTTTGTGAGATCTATGGAGAAAACATTTTCCGTAAACATTTCTTGGATTACATGGAACCGAGGTTGGATTGAATCAATCTATTTAGTAAACTAGATATGATTATCGGGCTGTTTCATTTGAAACAATTCAATTTCTTTTGTAGTACTACATTTGACTTGAGTAAGCTGAGGCACAAAAACTCTATTAAATTGAAAATAATTGTAACATACCAATTTTACTAAGCTGAAAATAGATAACATGCCCTAGGGTTATAACCGAATATTCATAACAAAATGACATAAAGTAACAACATTTTGAAATGAGCAACTATGATATGCAAGTATTCATAATTAAACAATGGCTATTTCTAATTCATATGAAAGATAACAGATTAACGTTCATAACTAATTTCTATCATACACACAAGGAAGAACTAGTAATGAAATCTACATTGACATGTATACATCTTGTATATCGTAAAAGTAAATAAGAACTTATAATTCATACATGTTTCTGGACTAAGTGTCAATGTGTTGTGCAAGCCACGACATCTGGAGAAGAGGAGAAGCATTGACATAGGCTTTACCTCCCAACCACAGACCTTATCTTATCCCCACACAATCTCTTACGAGAAAGGCCCTCCCTACTTCGGGTTAGGCTTGGGGCATTGTAGTCCAGCCATTCGAGCATACCGGTGTTAGAGTGTTTGCTCAACAATAGACAAGGTTGAGGATATGCCTCCACCAACCTTTGCTTTGTCAGCTAGCACCACCGACCTCTTTTTGATCCATTTAGGCAAGCATGCCTCCAGTCTACCTTGGCTAAGGATTTAGATGGGCAAATGAACATCCCGATCACTGCCACTCGACTTGACAACAAAGAATAATTTGGACAATCATGAGCTGACTTGGATTTAGCTACTTTTTTTAAGACGTTCATGCATTTGAATTCTGATCACAGTCGTTTTTCCCTTGCAGGATTCCTCTCCTTTTCACCCATTCACACAAGCTTCACTAGCCTTGGGTGCATCCTAGGAGACTGCCATTGATAATGAGATCTTTATCATATGGTTTCTTTGAACACCTTTCTGATTCTTACCATAGCTGGTATTCAACAAATACTAGTGTGTAAGTCAAAATGTCATAACTTTGGATTTAGATTCTAAACAAGAATACTAATGCACAATATAACCAAGAATATGTGTTAAGGGAACTATAAACCATTGCTATGGTTATGAGATCAACATATAGAGAGCTGAGATTTAGATATAAATAAAATAACAGAGCTTGAAACATATTTGAATTGTTTCTATATTGGAATATGGTTGTGTTTTCATTGGTATCTGCAACTTCAACATGACCATCTTCATACCTGATAGAACTGATGCTTAATGACATTGATAAGGACATAGAATGAAAAGAAGATTTGATCATGAAGATTCATGACCTGTAATGATACTAGTTGGTTGGTGGCAATCGATTCAGCAGTAAGGCTCCACCTGTGTGACAAAGTAGACAAACCAAGATGCCGATAGAAAGAGGAAGAAAACTTGCTAAGCTTGCGGTTCAGGAATTACGCTTATAACAGGGTGATTGTGCTTTGATTTGAATGCCCTCCTGCGACCGTGGGAGATTATATGGTCTCCTGTATGTGGTTACAAGATGGCTTTGCAGATTCGAGAGTTTTTAAAAGATGGTGCCGTTATTGAGGTGGACACCACTCATCGATGTGGAGTTAAAAAGATTATATTTGTTGTATCTTATTGGCAAGGTGGAATGAATGTCAACAAGCTTGGATCATGGTTCAGGACTTGTTTGTGCAACTATAGTCATGGTAGCAAGGCTTTGGGATTATTCTAGAAAGGTCGTTGTTGTGTAATGTAGAATATATTTTATTGAGGCCAACAATGTCAACGAAGAGCTTATTTTATCATTGTGAAATGTAATGTGTCTTGTGACATGTGGGAACTACATTGTAATAGTTGTAGTGATGCTTATGAAGGCGTGTATGCCTTAGCATGGACCTGTGTAATTTATTGTGTATTTGGGAAGCTTTAACGAACTGACCTAATTAATGATTTGTGAGGGTATAAAGGAAAGTTGTTTTCCTTGGCTGGGTATTGTTGCGTGGATATTTTGCAACTGACAGTTTTGGGTAAAACCTAGTAGCAAAATAGGATGACCACCCACAGTGTGTGAGACAGAGTCTCTCCTACCTTAAAGTAAGGCTCCCCCTTCTCAGCGTTCCTTGGATTAAATCAAGGTAAGCAAGAAGTTGAGAGATTTTATAAGGTGTGTTACCAATATTCTTTCCTCTTAGCTTTCAAAAAAGAATCCACTTACTTGCGGAGCAAGTAATGGGCAAGATGAAATCTCTAACTACACTTCTATCTCGTAGCTGGAGAGGGTGATACCAATAAACCAACACCAACTCAAAGGCTAGTTGAAAGCATACCAGCTTAGCTCTAAGTCTTGTTTGTCTAATTTATAAGAAAAATCACTACCATTGGGGTGCAAAGACTTCCAAAAGTAGATGATCTCTATTTTATAAGAAAAACCTCTTCTATTGGGGTGCAGAGACTTCCAGACTAACTATTTTTTGTGAATTTGAGATGGTAATACAAGCTACAGTCAAAGCTCCTAGTCTATGTATCACCATAATCGCTCCCAGTCAAAGCTTCGGCTCCGATTGGTTCTTAAATCACTATGCTCTATTATTGAACACACAATAATAACATGAATTAAAGACAATAGGCACAAATTATAGTCAAAGCTTCTAATTTGCTCTATTACAATTGCTTCCAGTCAAAACTTCGAACCCAATTGCTTCTTTTATTCATTTTTCTCCCACATTCGTACTACACAATTCAAATTTATGCTTGCACAAGTATGGCGGATCTTTCTTGTATACAACAAAAGATGATTTTTAAAATGAGCGGTCACTCCTTATATAGGAAAAGGACTTGAGAAAAAGATGGAGGAAAAAGTGGGAACAACTCAACGAACTTTGACCCGGTCTAACTAATAAGAGAAATTATTGGATTAAATGTCATTACACATGTAAATCGTATTACATGTAATTACACATTTTCATGTAATACATCCTCTTTAATCACAAACATGAAATAAGAAGAAGAAGAAAGACAGAATCCTAGGGATTGTTCTGAAGGGCATTGTACTTGGCGATGCTATCCCAGATGATCACAGGATCAGGTTTTCCTGTATTTTGTGCCACTGCATTCACCTTGATTACCATGGTGTTATGTCTTTTGATAGCCTCTGACTCTCTTCAATAAATTGTCCGTTGTCATTTCAAAACTTGATGTGATCAAGCATTTTCTTGTTCAAGTTGTCACGAATTCACCTTTGTAGATCAACACAACTTTCCACCAACACCTTTAATTTTTTTTGTTTCAGGCAAAGTGCTTGGCGCATTCCCGCACGAACTCAGGTTCTCAGACAACCATTGGGAAAATGAAGAGCAAATGAATTACAACTTGAGAATCAAAACATGCCCCTTCTTGACGGGATATCTCTATTTATTTGAAGAATTTTTGACATATCTTGAAGAGTGTGCTGCAACATGAAGATGATAATATCTTCCAATGAGATTAAATCCTTGAGAACTTTGGGATTTGAGTTAACATAACGAATCCATGAGGGGTTGGTATTCAAAGTATGGATTAGACACTTATGGAACACATATGATGACTAAAAATGAATTAGAGAGTGTATGTATTTGGGTGGAAAGAGCCAAAGTCAGACTTGGAAAGATGGATTGCATGTGGGCAATGATGGGTTTTCGTGGGTATGGCCAAGAATGCAAGTTGGGATGCATATGAATGCGTGCAAATGATAACTTTTGACTTTAAAAGTGTGACCTTTAGTCAAAAACGGGTTCTCTGGATGTCATTACACGTAATGTGGATTACATGTAAAATGAATATGCATGTAAGTTCGGAAGATGGAAATGCGTGTAAATGGGAATGAAGGATGGGATTGCATGTGTGGATGGAGGGTGAGATTACATGTAATCGCATGTGGAGAATGAGATGTAGTGTATCATGACATGAAAAGTGAAATTACATGTAATCGCTCTTGAAGTGTAATTGCATATGAAAGGAATGGATGCAATGTACCTTGGCATGTAATGTTAAATATGGAATGAAACAATGCACTTGCAGGAAGAGGTGGAAGGTGGAGTGAAGTGAAACGTGCTCAAGTTCATGGGAAATAACTTGCAATTTCTTCCAAAAGAAGAAAAATGAGAAAGCAAGCAAACAAACAATGAAAACAAGCACAAAACAAACACATGCCTTTGATTTTAGACTCAAACATGTCAATGAGCAAGTTACTTAAAAATTCAAATTCTAATTTGGAAGTTGGAAAAAACCAAAACTTTGAAAATGAGAATTTTCATTATTTTAAAAGAAAATATGCACTTTTCATGGCATCTATATCAACAAGTGTGCAACATCAAGCTAAAATATGCATGGAAATAGCAAGATAAGCATGAATTGACGAGCAAGTTTGAAAATGTCCACTTGGAGATCAAAGAGCCAAAATAGCAAGAATCATAAACTTTGAAGACCAATTCTCCTCCAATCCGGATTCTCAAACAATAATTTGACTTCTTCTATACTTGCATTCAACAAATATTAATGAGCAACGAAGGGTTGAATTTGACATGAGAATGCCAAAAATGTGGTCTCCAAAGGCAATAGCATGCATTAAAACTCAAAAGCAACCCCTATTGATCCAAACGTATGGGCTGGAAATGTCATTTTTTAAGTGTGTTTAAGAAAAATGTGCCCTTTTCATGCAAAAATCTTGCCATTTTTGCAAAACCGTGACTCACAAAATGCATATAAATTGATCGTTTTTGACTTGTGAATACAAAAATGACTTCCTCAAATGCTGATACATGGATCCAAATGCAAAAGTGTGGCTCCAAAATGCAAAAAAGTGAATGAAAAACCCATTTTTTTGGGCTTTTTTTACAAAAGCGTGGCTCAAAATGTAAAAATCTGAGCCATTTTTGTCTTGGATATGCAAAATCATGACCCCCAAATGCATGTAGATGCATTAAAATTAAATAACGCCCCCCTTGTGATGGATTTCAAGTGATTATATGGGCAGATCTAAACATTTTAGATGAAAAACGTGTTCTTGGAGGAAGATAACATGAAGTTTTTTGCCCTTGAATCTTCCATTTGGGGTTCTACGAGGCATATGCATGTATTTCAAGGTAAGTCACACCTTTGGGAGGAGATTGCATGTTTTAAAAATATGTAATAGAGTCTCCTTATTCAAATCACACTTTTTGAGTGCATATGCATGTTTTAAAAACATGTAATAGAGTCCAAGTGCAAAATCACACCTTTTGGGGTACCTTAAATATTTCATAATATGTTCTAAAATGACCTTTAGTGCAAAATCGCTCCTTTTGTAGGTCACTACATGTTTTGAAAACACTTAGATATGCATATCTTACTCTTGGAGAGTCATTGCATATTTTAAAACACATGTATTTACATGTTTGATGTGTTTTCAAATTGCCTTTTTGTTCAAAATTGTGGTTTCTAGAGGCAATTACATGTTTTCATGTAAATGTGCTTGTAGACATACTATGCACAACTTCAGTGATGAATTAAGCACATCTCAATTTATTTTTTGATGAAATATTACTTAAATGGGTCATAAATAATATTTACACTATATAGATAAATATATAATGCACAAATATCATTCAAAAAGTAATATTTACTAATATGTTTGAATTAAAATAAAAAATAAAAAAATCAAACTATATAGTTAATATAGTCACTTAAGTGAAAATTTTTAAAAAAACCCAACTTAAAAATATAACATAAAATGCTCTATAGTTACTTGTGAAAAATTAAAATGATAAAGTAATTTATGAACATAATGAATGTCAACAATCCATTTGTGAATTTATGTTATATTCCACAATCCATTAGTATCTTCTTGTGTCTTCATAAGATTGGGAATAGGGGAATTCTCTTCAAATATACAATAATTTCCAAGACCTGTCCCTTGAGCCGTCTGTACTGGATCAAATTGGAAAGCATTAGCCCACTCATCCAATAGATAATCAGGAACCTCTGTCAAGAGAGTAGCATGCTCATAGGTTATGCATTCTTCATCCTCTTCACGAATTGTGCAATTCATGTTTATGGGGCTAGTTGTATAAGTCTGTATGTGGTTAAGGGCCAATGGTTCTGCCTTTATGGAAGTTTTTGTTCCATATCTAGTCTTAAAGAATATGTAAGACCAATCAGATGCAATATAGCCACCAATTTGTGCAATAGAGTCTCTTGATAGACAAATAGCAAAATGTGGAGAAAGCTCAACTACTGATATATCTTGTATAACAGTACAACCAGGACATGCATGCATTGTCATCTTTATATTTTTTAAACACTCCGACTGTTGTGACAGAGCTACCATCCAACTGAAGAACCCCTTTAGCCATTGGTTCATACTAAATACCAAGTCCATCAGCTACACACTTTGACATAACTGAGCTGCTCGCTCCAGAGTCTATCATACAACTGTGAACTAACTTATCTCCTATAATCACAGAGAGATAAAAAGGGGGAGGCTTACTCTTCTTCCCTTTATCTTCTTCCCTCATAGGTTGCACAAAGCTTGCTGCCCCATCCATGGTATCTGGTCCATTCTGTATTTTACAGTCTTCAGCTCTTGCTGTAATAATTCCCACTGTGATGGCATAGTAAGGATATCCCACATAGGAACACTAACATTAGTCCTCTTCATTTGGTCTACAATATTGAGAGGAGTGTATGTTTCCTTGGCTAGAACCTTAGAGACCATAGGTCTGATATATGAATTGGGGTAGCATAAGGCTCATTTGGCTTCTTGCTGTTCTGTGATTTTGCAATAGAACAGCAGCATCATGCTGTACATTCTCAATTGCAGCATGTGAGATTGTGTTTGAATTTCAAATCTGATTTGATGGAGAAGACGAGGCATTCTCTATGGCTCTCTTCTTGCTTCTAGTGTTATGAGCTATGCCATCATTACCATCATGATTTATATGGCAGTGATCTCCAGGCTGATAATTTATGAAAGTGCAGTCCCCTTGTTGTTGAGGTTGAAAACCAGTACTGGGCTGATTAGCATCATATTGCTGCCCTGCTGTTTGCTCTTGTGGAGTCAATGCTTGAGAAGATTCCGATCTATGGCATATACATTGCTCACATGAAAAGTTACAAGTTCAACAATATTCTTGTTCTTGAGCCAAATTATTTTGAGCAATCAGTGTCCTTACTGTAATTGCATTTGTATTTACAGGGGCAACATTACGCATGAGTCTATTTTGGTTGTATGGAGCTGGCTGCCTATTCGATGGAGGATTTTGATAATGGAGTTGAAAAGGCCTGCTACCCTGAGCTGCTTGTCTCTCTAAAGTCACCAACTTGTTCATTTTTTGCATCACTGCATTTTGATCTTGAAATCTTTTATCCATATCAGAATTATGATCTTTAATCTTATCTATATTTGACATCATAACCTGCATCATGGCCTCAATTTTATCTATTCCATGTAACATTTGGATTTTCTACGAACTAATTTCATCAATAAACTAACTGATTTGTATTTCAATCACATGTCATAGATTTCAAAAAAAATGTCTTATCTGAATATATTCAAACAAAATGATCATTATCAATTATTTGACATAATCAGCTGAAATTAAATCTAAAATATTTACTGAAATGAAAATGCAATTAATATGCTACTATTAGCTGACTAGATTTTTAAGAAAACATCTACTTTTTCATTAAAGAAACTTTCAGCTAGAAAAGAAAAATACTAACACAAAAGTTAAATTGAACATACTGTTTTGGTTGAGAAACTTTCCAAATTGGTTGTCCAAGCTCTGACTTTGGTGAGAGGAGAAGCATTATCATAGGCTTAATCTCCCAACCGCGGACCTTTTTATTTATCCCCAAAAGTTCTAATTTAATAGAATGACCCTCTTTACCCTGAGGTCAAGCTTGGGACGTTCATTGATCCAGTCATCGAAGTATTCAGGTGGGTTGAGGTCCCGTCAGCTATTCGGGTGAATAACTGAAGCATCAGGACAACAACGCAATCAATTTGTTGTGGCAAGTCTGCCTAATATTGCCTTGGCCAAGGATTTCAGATGTGGGTTTATAACCCAATCTCCACCACTCAGCTTGACAACTAATTTCAAAAGTGGGTGTGCATGAGCTAAAATGCATTAGATTTAATTGTGTAGTTTCAATTATTGATATCTTTCTTGTTTTTCTTTTATCAGGTTCATCTACACCTCTACACCATCAACAGGTCATCAGACTGGTGTCTCATCAGTGCCTGAACCATTATATCATGTACCTAATCATAAGATTATAGCTCTACAGCCTATGAAATTCCTTGATACTCAGAATTGAACATTGTTCTTATATTGTTAAGACATATGTATCTGAAGTTAAATATACATGAAAAATCTACAAACTTTAACATGTTCAGTTTGATGATTGAATAATCTTATTTTCAAAAGAATTTTCAAAGTGATAACATACGGTGTTTCTTGAGAAAAGAATATGAGTATTTAAACATTAAAACTTTCACAGCCGGCTTTCTCTATTAAACACCAAACTGCTAAAGAAGCGACTTTGAATGCAGACTTAAGGCATTTACAAGAGTTCAAAACATAAGGTAAGCAGTAAGATTATTACTGTGTGAAATATTACTTAAGATTTGGATCATAAACCGACTCAGAAAGGACAAGGATCTATGATTGAAATATGGAAGAAAAGAAAAACTTAAGAACACTTCCTTAACTTGACTCACGGCTTATAGTCGGGTTACTGTATCTTAGCTCAGTTGTCGCCTTTAGAATTCCACAGGAACAATCGACAATAGTAATGCAAGCACGTGAGAACTTGGGTGTATGGCGCTGTGACTGAGCAGGGTGATAGAAGTTTTGCGGAAAGAATGGAAGACGGATATCAATGTCCCGATAGATGACAAGGCCAGCATATTTATTAAATTAAACCTCATCTTACGGCTTCCTGCCGTTACAAGATCTCAAATACGATTTGCATTCCATCGGTTGGAAAAGTAATATGAAAAGGAAGAAATACTAAATCAAGGGTGGAAGATGAAAGGTTTTTATTTATTAATATTATTTAATGTTTTATTATCATCTTGGTTAAATTATAAATAAGTAAATGCAAGGTGGCATTATTGGATTAATAATGCTTAATGTAATAATGCCACTTTGTATGTATTTATTTATGATTTTAATTAAGAGAGTAATATAACGTTAAGTGATATTATTATTTAATAAAATCAATAAAGGTAAGAATTTGTTTTATTTTAATAATTATATTGTTCTTTTATTTTTAATTTTAGCTCATGCAATTTTCCACTAAGAAATTTATTGTCAAGCCCTAATAACCTTGCCATGGCGACTTTTAGATCAAACCTGTCATTCCTAATAACTGAATCATATGATCATCCCATTCCGAATGACCTCGTTTCGTAATGCTTCCCCTCTCTCTCTCCGGTCTTTCATCTTGTAAACATTTTTAAACGACATTCTTGCCAAAACATCAATTCAAGATTCATAATTTGTTAAGCAAAATCATCAAGTGATCGTTAGGAATCTCATTACACAACGGCTGAAATAAACTAATTCCATTTCACATGAACACAACGACTAAATTTAATTGACTAGTTTCATTTGATAATCAAATCGATGCAGTGGCTATAATTAACTGATTCAATTTCACATGAACATGATCAATCGATGCAATGGCTATAATTAACTGATTCAATTTCACATGAACATGATCAATCGATGCAACGACTATAATTAACTGATTCAATTTCACACGAACATGATCAATCGATGCAACGACTATAATTAATTGATTCAATTTCACATGAACATGATCAAATCAATGCAACAGCTATAATTAACTGATTTAACAACGGCTATAAACAACTTAAAAAATTTAGGACAAAATTTGGGATGTAGCATTCCATTAGAAGATGTTGAAGTTGAAGTAGCAGCAACAGGTGGCTGACTTGTAGTTGTAGTGGGATGGGAGCCATTATAGGTTGATGCGTAGGCATGTCAGGGAAGAGTAGCATTGGAGGCCTTGGAGCTAGCTTTCCTCCTTGATTTAGAGTGTTACCCACCCTTATAGCAATTTCATACGCAGCTGGTGAAGTGTTTCCTCCCATGGTTTGCAATGTGGTAGCAATATCACTATTAAAAGCTTTAAGATAATCCAAGAAAGCATTACCAGGAGTAGGCTTCACTGCAACAGGAATTCTATCCCATGTTTTTTGAAATCTATGGTTGAGATTCGTCATAAACTCATGAGGTGCTCTCTTGATTGTAGTTAGCTGCCCTAAATGTGATAAATGGTCACTTTTATCTTCAAAATGTTTGCAAAGCTTTTCACCCAAGTCATCCCAATTATTGATGGAGTTGTATGGTAACCCCTATGCCATTGTAAAGCTTTTCCCTTTAATGATGAAGCTAAAAGTCTAACAGCAACATCATCCTTTGTAATACCATGTATATTGCGAATATTTGAAATTGCCTGAATATGCTCTATGGGGGGAATAGAAGTTTCACCAGTCAAATCTGGTCGACTTTTAAGGGCAGATACTGGGATATCATTTCTTTGGGCTAAAGTAAGAGAGCTGCCACCATTAAAGGTAGCAAAAACCTGATTCCTAGGGAGGGCCATGTGGAACAATGATCTATTCAGATGATTACATGGTACTCTAGGCTGTGATCTATCAACTGGAGGAGTAGAAAGGGATCTAGAAGGTGTATGTATTACTTCTGAACTCCTAACCGGAGATAGAGAGAGTCTTTTTCTTTTTCTTCTAGGATTTGAAAGAGAAAGTTCAGTAAATTGAAAATTACCTCTAGAAGATGGCCTTATTTGAACTCTGGGCATGAATTGTAGCAAATCTGGTCTAAAAGCCAAAATGTGGAGATGGAGTCGCCAAGTGCTTGAATGTGAGCCTCTTAGTAAGCTTGAATATAGTCCCATCGGGCGTGCCAAAAATTGTTGACACAAAAGTCTGCACCCTTGCGTGAGGCATGACCCTCAAGCGACCTCGTGTAACATGGAAACAACTTCCAAGTGTGGGACTTGCTTTCTGAGGTTGAATCTTTGAAGAAGGCCAACTTCCTTACAATCAGGATGCACCTAACCTACAACTTTTCAGGAAAAGGGAGAAGGAGATGCTGAAAATTAAATTGCTGAAAGGGAAAGGTGATGCACTGGACTGAAAATATGGCTACTTGATGCAAGTGGTAGGGTACTTCCAAGGTAGATTGGGAGAGTACAACCTACAAGAACAACCTAACAAGATTTGACAACCCAAACAAGGCTCAAGACCCCACAATTGCACCTTGACAACAAATATTGCTTAATACAAGAAACCTACACTAGACATGGAACCAAGAACTCAGACTCAAGAAATGATGTTCTTACATCAGCATAGGGATATGGATTGGAATTGAAGACCCCAAATTGAGAAAAGGACATAGTTCCTCCATTAATCTCTTGGATTCCTAGTAGCCCAAGGAATGAGACTTAGGTCTGCAACTTGTACACTTAGCATGAAAAGAAGAGACTAACACCAAGATTACTTCCTATTTTTGATGTACTATCGGATTCCAAAGTGGAGAGATCACATTAGGAAGCAAATTGTCAAAACCCGTGGGGACAATGTTTAGACTGTAATGTCCTTGCTCCAATCTGATCCCAAAATGTTGATAAAGGCTCAAGAAAACACTTTGCATTCAAGGGACATATGACTGATATAATATTTCAGTTTGCTTTAATGACTCTTTTCTTCAATTTGCATCAATGAGAATCTTTTACAAGAAGACTCAAAATTGACTACACAATGACCTAACATGAATGTGCAACTTATTTTGACAACATTCAATGCATATATGTACTAAAAACTACTTGCAATATGCTGTTACAGCAAATAGTAATTATGACAAACACTTTGGATGCAACCTATGATAGTGTTAATGCACTTATAGCCAAGTGGCATTAATACAAACACTTGGTATGTAGAATTATAATACTATTTATGCCAAAAAGAGAACCTACAGCCAATAAGCTGATCATGAATGATAAATACATATTCAATTACACTATATCAGACCAGCAACTTATGTCTCCTTTATTGCACATAAAATGTCAACTACAATGCTAGTATGAAATGGCCACGACTCTTGGCTTACATCCGAAGGAATAATGCTTAAATCTGTTACAAACTTTCACCTACAGCCTTACCTTCTAATATGCATCTAAATGATAAGAAGAATGCATGAAATATCCAAAGGAACCTGATTGTAGATGGCTGTAATAATTTTCACCAATGCTGCCTTTCCGCTTTGCTTTTTCGGATCTATTTTTTGGTTTTTCTTTTTCGGATCTGCTTTTCTAGATTGCTTTTTTGGACTGCTTTTTTCGGACTGCTTTTTCGGATTTTTTTTGCATTGCTTTTTTCGGATTGTTTTTTCGGACTGCTTTTTGTACTCAAATATTTTTTTTCAATATAGCACAAATAAAAGACTGAAGTATCTTCCTCCCAGCTGCAATAATTCAAGTGATATTTCACACCCTCAAAATTGCGTACCAATTGAAAGTTTTCGTTCTCAATGGCCAATTGTGACTACTGCAGAAACCCTAGGCTCCACAAAGTGAAACAACAACAACAACAACATCAAATCTGCTTGCTGAGAATGAAGCCTAGGATGCTTATTTATTCTTTTTTCTCCACTTTCTCCAAAAACTTCTAGAACATTATTTTATTTATTAAGTGACTTTATAAAATATTTTATAATTCAAGTCACCTTATTAAATTAATTAAATATAAAGTTACCTTTTAATATTTGTTTATTTGATAACTTTATAGATAATTAACTTAATACCACTTATTTATTTAATTAAAATAATTAATTAGTCATCCTCATAAAATATTCATTATTTTGGACAACTTAATTAATTAAATTAATTAAATCAAATTACCTCCAAAAAAAAGGGACATGACATAGACACAAGGGCTAATTAGGCCATATTTACAAAGGAGGTACCATTTAAACACGTGCTAAAAACATGAGACCAATTGGAGATGTTGAGGAATGATCCAAATATGCTGATTACCAAGTTACAGACCATAATATGGAGTTTTGAGGCCTTAAAATGCTGGGACAGCAGGTTTGTGTATTGATGCATACAAGGTGTATGCATCTAGGCATCATGTTTTTTTCCTTCTCCCTGCATCTTATCTAGGGCATCATGTTTTTTTCCTTCTCCCTGCATCTTATCACCTGAAACCAAAAGCATCTTAAAGTGCATTAAAAATACAAGGATTCCACCAAAGGCCATAATTTTCCTATGGTGGAATCTCACATTATATCTTGATTTCAATCAAAACCCTTGAAACCCTTGAATTTCGAGCTGTCAGCAGTAAAACAGGAATAATTTGAATTCTATAGCGTTTCAGGACCTGAAACCAATTGCATTAGAAAGGTGATTCAAATATCTATCCAACCATACCAAGCACAGAGCCCTAGGCATTCGTGCATGTCCGTACCATGCAGAAAAACAGCCCAGAATGCAGAAAACAAGGTTCTTCTTATTGATTTCAATGCAAAAAATGTACATTGTATCTTCCACTTGCCTGAAAGGGCTATATGAATGTCTTCCCCAACTGATCCAACCATATTTGAAAGGTTGTGACCGTTGGAGGAAAGATTAGAAGCATTTTTGCTTAGTTATGCAAAAAGTTGCAAAGTTGCATAGCAACTTTTGCACTTCTAATGCATTTTTTTACATTTTAGAGCCTAAAAAACATTTTAACCATTCAAATGAGTCTAGATTGACCCAACACAACTACTAGACCCTAAATTATAAGTACATGCATTCAAATTACATAAATTGTGCCCTTGTGGCCTCATTGAGCAATGAGTTCATAATATACCCAAATTGCTAATGGGCCACACAAAAGGGTTAAGGTTGAACCTAAGAGTCTAGGATAAATGTCTTATTGAAAACATATAAAATAAACTTTAAACAAGGTCATAAATGACCCAAACACCCTTATTTCATCATTCCATGCGAGAGTGCTCCTGCATCACTACAACTTTGCCCGTGAATGCACAACACATGAATGAAATACCCAAATACACAGATCTTGACTCTATTCTACCCTCTCAGAACTCACATACAAGTTTGGAGTTAATTAAATGCTGAAAGGAAAGAAATCTTCACAGTGCAACAATCATCAACAAATTAAACACAACATATAACTCTAAGAAGTAGGAAAAAAACATTCAAAACAAGGCAAAAGACATGCACAAATTATGAATGGCAAGAAAAGGTAAAAACAAGAATTTCATTAATGGAAGGTAAAAATGGAATGTAGTTTCAGAGCATAAGGCTAATACAAAAATACAACCGAGAAGAACAAAGAAGAACCCCAATATATGTACAAGGCTATGTTTAAAGAGATCAGGCATAACTTAATTACAACAATCAGCTCAAACTCCCACCAACTAGAGCTAAGATTATAGAGTGCAAATCAAGAAATTAATAAGATAAAATCTGATTCTATCGATAGATCTGCTCAAGAAGTGACAAAAAATGGGCCAATGAATGTTCATACAATCAACAAAACCATGCCCATACCTTTTGCAAGTGGCTACACAGCAAGGTCAAGCCTTTACGTTACCTAAAAAAGCCAAAAAATGTAGTTCAGCAATAAATACCAGACACTCAGGTCGCAAAATAGTCTGTAGAAGCATTTAAATCTAGCACGAAACTGCATAACAGCTTCGGCCTACATGCCATTGCAACACACTCCCTTCTTGGCTAAAAGACTTGCGATGCTACAAAAATGCATGAAACTGCACCAATCGCAACGTCGCATCATGAAACCTCACAGCAGAAGGTGGCTCCATGACTACGGGCAACATCAGACCGTGGGATGAGCATAATCTTTTCACTTCATAACTAGCTCATTCGATGTCTCGTGGTCGCAACTTCAATGTTCACTGTTTTGCAAATTGTGACAGATTGGACTTTGCCTTTCTTTGTAACTGGTCAAACCTAGTTGACCCACTTACGCACCACATGGCAAGCTTTGAACGACTCCTCAAATATGCATCATCTGCCATGTCATCATTGATTGGACTGCATTGCCACGTGCCACCTCGTGGCCTCACAAGCTCACTCGATCAACCGCCTTTTGGCTCGGAGATGTTGCGACTAACCATTAATGGTTAGTCCCATCGTTGCAACCTTAATCATTGATTACCCAAGAACCTTGGTGATGTTGCGCTCAACAACCTTCACACTTTCGCGACTTCGAACCATTCTGCAAACCATGGAGATGTTATGACTAACCGCTAATGGCTAGTCGCAACATCACAACCGTCAACCTTAACCTGCAAACCATCCTTGTGAAACCATAAACAGGACTTTTACCGCGATGTCGCACCATCGCAACCTCACCACAATCAGACAATTAGATGAGTGAAAAATACCTCCTACAATGCCAAAACTCATTTGATGGCGACTCATTCGACGCACGAAACCACACAAAATCGCAGGCTCTCAACTTGAAAGCTCTCGACAGAAAGTGGCTCCGCGACCACACGAAACAATGATACGATAGCATCGCAAGGTCACTAATTTGTAGCTTGAAAGTTCCCTTCATAATTTGCCCTACGATGTCGTGCGGCCATGAAACCGCTTAATAGTTTTGACTTGCGAATGTCGAATGAGCAAAAAACTATTCATTCGATATTGGACTCATTCGATATAGCTCCTATGATGCTTGAAACTGTAGTGCATTTTTGTGCATCCAAGAATGCTCGAAACTACATAACTATTTCTAGCCGATAATTGCATAACTTATGCCATAAAATGTATCTCAGATCAGTTATTTGTAATGGGATAATTGGTGACAAAAATGTCAATAGGAAGCATTGATAAGCGCATTATTAGAAGCTGAATTCATTGAGGTAAAAGGTCTTGATCTTGCACATGATATTTGGATTAGGTTAGAAAGATTATATGAAGGTGACAAACATACAAAGAAATCGAGGTTGCCTAATTGGAAAACTAAGCTAGAGAATGCTAGAATGCAAGAAGATGAAATTGTTAGAACATATGTGCAAGGGATTACTGAGATTACAATAGGTATAAAGAGCTCTAGAGGAACTATAACAGAAGATGAAGTTTGTCTGAAGATTCTCAAATCCTCGACTCTTGCTTATAACGACAGGGTAAATACAATTGAAGAAGTTATTCCTCTTATTAAGGATTTTAATAGAGAAATGTTGATTGGGAACTTGCAAGCTTTTGAAACTAGTAGATTTGAAAGATGTTTTGCCTAGAGTTAAGATTGCTTTTAGAGCTAGTGCATATAAGTATGAGAGAGTACTAATAAAGAGTGCGAGCACCAATGGAAATTGTGGAGATTATGCAAGTGATTAGGAAGATACTCAAGAAGAAGAGAAGACGATTGATGAATTTGTATCACTGATTGCTAAGAGAGAACCTAAAGGTAAGGATATCTTCAAGAGCAAAGCTCCTTTTGTTGTTGGCATTGCAAGTAGATTGGTCACTTTTCTTTCAAATGTCCTAAAAGAGAACCTAAGGTGAAACCTAGACCATACAAACCAAAGATTCCTAAGGAATGTATGCTAGTGATGATGAGATTGAAGTCAAAGAAATTAATTTTCTAGATAGTGATGACGAAGATGAAATTGAATTTGTTGCTATCAAGGAAGATAATCCTGTTGAAGAGGAAAAAACACTTATTTGACATGTTGAGAAAAAAAAATCTGATTGGATTGTAGATAGTGGATGTTCACATCACATGATAGGTGACAAAGATAAGTTTGTTGATTTTACATGCAATGATGGAGGTGTAGTTAGAGTTGGTAGCAATGCACTTTGTCCTATTAAGGGAAAACGATCTATTACTCTTAATGGTGAAACTAACATTGAAGATGTATACTGTGTTGACACTTTGAAACATAACTTGTTGAGTTCTGTACAACATGTTCATAAGGGCTATCATTTACAATTTTCTGATAATATATGCTCAATTAAGGATAAACATGGAAATGTGCTTGGCATAGGAACAAGAACAAGAAGTAATGTATTTCAATTGAGTCCTATTCAGATCAATTGTTTGGTTGCAAAAGTTGATGACAGTTGGCTATGGCATAGAAGATTTTGTCACATAATTTTTGATAATATAGTGAAGGTGATTAATTCTAATGTTGCGAGGGATCTACTTATGATTCTGAAACCTACTAATATGATGTGTAAGGATTTCCTAGCAAGACATTTACTACTTTAGAAAAGTTGGAAATTGTTCATACAAATCTATGTGGTCCTACAATGACAACAACTTTCTATGGTGAGAGGTATTTCATTCTTTTCATTAATGATTCACTATAATGATGAGGGTTGTTTACTTGAGAGAAAAATCAGAAGCTTTTGATAAGTTCAAGATGTTTAAGGCAACAGTTGAGAATGAATAAGGTGCAAGAATAAAATGTTTGATGTTTGATAGAGGTGCAGAGTTTACTTCCAATCAGTTTAGTGAATTTTGTGAGGATAGTGTAATTCGTAGGCAAATTCCAGCACCTAAGACATCACAACAAAATGGTATAGTAGAAAGGAGAAACACAACAGTGAGTGAAGCAGCTAGAGTGATGTTGCTTGAAGGTAAGGTATCACATATATATTTGAGAGAAGCAATTAATACTGCATCATACACCATGAATAGAGTTCAAATCAAGCAAGGAGCAGGTAAAACTTCTTGTGAACTATGAATTGGTCATACACCTATTGCGAAATATTTTAGAATTTTTGGAAGCAATTGTTATATCAAAAGAGAAGATGAGATAGGGAAATTTGATCCTAGAAGTGATGAAAGCATATTCCTTGGTTATTCAACTAAGAGTAAGGCTTATAGATGTTATAATTTGAGATTAAAGGAGATTGCTAAGAGTGCAAGTGTTAGGAGTGATGAGAGATTTTAGGTACAGGAAAGAATATGTGAATATGATTCCGATGATGATTCAAACCAGGCTAGTACAAGTTAGATACTAGTGCAAAATCAACACAAAACAATAATTGTTCTTTGAAATGGATGATTCACCTAATTCTATGCAAACAAGGTACAAATCAATGATCGGTGGCTTACAATATTTGACTCGCACAAGACCTAATATTGATAATGTAGTTGGAGTTGTAACAAGATATCAAGCAGATCCTAAAGAGACACTTTGTAGCAGTAATTTTTTTTTTCAGATATTTGAAAGGAACATTGTAATTTGGATTATGGTACGACAGATCTAATGATTTCACATTGTATGCATATATTGATGTTGATTGGGCAAGAAATGTAGATGATAGGAAGAGCACAAGTGGAATAGCATTTTTACTTGGAGGAAGGTTAGTATCTTGGTTAAGTAAGAAGCAAGATTATATTTTTCAGTCTACAACAGAAGTAGAATATGTTGCAGCAGCAAACAATTGTAACCAGATAATGTGGATGAAACAAATTCTGAAGGATATTGGTATTACTTTTTCTAAACCTAGTATTATGCATTGTGATAATACAAGTACAATTAGTATGTATAGGAATCCTATTTTACATTCAAAGACTCAATAGATTGTAATAAAGTGTCATTTTCTTAGAGAGAAGGTTGCAGAGAAGGAAATCAGATTGGATTATGTGAGTACAAAAGAATTGGTAACAGAGATATTCATTAGACCATTGGCTAAATACACCTTTGAGTATCTCAGAGGTATGCTTGGGGTAATGGCCCCGCCTAGTGCATAGTAATTGATGTAGCTTTGCATTAGTCCAATATATATAGAGCATTACTCATTCATCTGGATGTGATGCTTGCTATTGTTCCTAGGGGAAGTGGTCACAATGGGCAAAGCTATTTCAAGAGCTCATGTAATAATTTTGGCATAATAGTGTTTGTTAACTCTTGACATATTTTTGTTTGTTGATTGGCTTGATCCAATGCAAGTACTCTGATGGAGATGTTCATCAAAGGGGAGTATTTTGGATTAACACTTGATGATTGGCATATTGTTACCTTTGCCATTGATGTCAAAGGGGGGAGAAATTTAATGAAAAACCTTTTTGGGAGAAGTTGAGAGAGAAAATTGTATTAGAGTTTGTAAAGGCTATATATGTTGAAGATATTCAGAAAATCTTATTCAATTGTCAAATAGGTTACATTGTTACTTTTGGATTGGTGGGTTTTCATCATATATTGCAGTCAATGTTAAAGCGGGAGATTGTTAGAAATAGAGGTTTGGTTGACACTTGGATGTATTGTTCATGTGTTGTATTAATGACAACATATGTTTATGTGATCAGGGTGGTTGTTGGCACATGACAGGTTAAGCTATGTGAGCTTAGATTTGTGTCGAAAGATGAGTGTAGAAATCATATCTATGTTCGCTAGATGTTATGTGGAGTTCTAGATGAGTTACATTATGCTTGGTGAAGACTGGTAACTGACCAGTGTATAGGAAATAATGTCAGAGACGGTAGCATATTTGATGTATCTTATTGGCGAGGTGGAATTAATGCCAACGAGTTTGGATTATGGTAGAAGACTTGTTAGTGCAGTTATGTTCGTGGTAGCAAGGCTTTGGGATTATTTTTGAAAGGTTGTTGTTGTGTAATGTGCAACATATTCTACTAGCAGCCAATAGTTTTGAGGAAGATTTTATTTTATCATTGTAAAATGTAATATCTGTATTGTAACGTGTGGGAACTACATTGTTATATTTGTAATGATACTTAAGAAGTCATGTATGCGTTAGCATGGACCTATGTAATTAATAGTACATTGGGGAAGCTTAAACCAAACGACCTAATTAATTATTTGTGAGGGTATAAATGAGAGTTGTTTTCCTTGGTTGCCTATCATTGTGGGTATCATGTATGTAATGTATGTGGTCATTTGATTCAAGCTTTCATGCTAGAATCAGAGTATAGAAGAGATTGAGTTGGTTGATTGTGGTGAAGATTCAAAGGAACTGCTTTGGCAAGTAAGTTGTAGGTCAGTCAATTTATTGATTTGGATATGATATCTTGAAGTTTGTTCTTCATAGTTGCTGAAGCATTTAGGTAGTGGATCTATTTGTTTCTTTATCAACCTGTAATAGGGTTGGAACCTTCTAACAAGGTTTCAAGGTCTCCTAACATGGATTTGTCCTCTAACAAGGACTGTTGTATTGAATGCATTGCAATTGGCTCCTAACACAAGGAACTTATATATTACTACACTATCTTGTGGGTACCGTCCCCACGGGGGTTTCCCTAATCAACAAATTGTTGTGTTATGGTGTATGGTTTTGTTTTAGTTGTTGGAGTTGAGATTTATAAGTTTGGATTTAAGTTTAATTGGTCACAAGTGATTCACCCCCTCCTCCCTCTTAGTTGTGTGTGGACTTTACTTCTTAATAGATAAGTCCACCTAAAGTGAAAGTGCGTGAACCACTCCTATGCAATCCCCTAACCAGCTTAAGTAAAGTGTAACGAGGATCTAGTTGAGAACTAACCAAGGTAAATTGACTTAATTACACCAAAGCTCACACGTAGTTAAAAAATTCAGATAACACTTGGTGAATTTTTCAAGAGTTAAATACCATATATCTGTAAAATAACATCAAAAAAATGCACAATGATAAACTGAGAGAACTCAAAAGCAGTTCTTCCTTCATTGATACATAAAAAATGAGCTCAATGCACATTACCGTGCCATATGATTATACATTGACATTTTTCTTCTCCAAGTAGTAAAGCTTCTAGGTAGTTGTATGGGTCCCCTTGAAGTGGCTGGTATTGATTGTATTGAGGAACCATATCATTTTCGAGCATATCATGATCGTCCAAGGAAATCCCTATCAATAAATCTACTTTTTCATCCACTTGTCATTGTACATTTACTGCACTTTTGTTTGCTTCTATTTCAAAAACAGCAATCTCATCTGTGAAAAACATGAGCATAATATTATTTTTTGTGTTTTTCTTCTCAAAAACAAAGTAAGGGTTTGGGGGTGAAAAACCCTAGTGGTGTTGAGAGGTGGCATCCCTTGAAATGGTTGAGGCTGTAGCCTCCAAAGCCGACAACATGGCCGAGGGATATTCCCCAGTACAGTGTCCTGCTATGGTGCCCCTGGTGCATTCTCTGTTGTGGTACAGGAAAGAGTCAAGGAATGGAGGTCCTGCCACCAAGCCTTCAATGCGCATGCCAATTTTCTTAACTACTTTTTAGTTTTAACCCACTGTTGATAAATCAATACAGTGTTGTTAAAGGAACAATTCAATAAATGAAAAAAGGGGAAGGTTTTTGTGTTCTTTCTGGCTGCTTCCTTTTCTTCTCCACCAGCAGGGAAGTTTTCTGTACCAGCATGCTGGAACTTTTGAGTTTCACAGAAAGTTGCTGAAAGTTTGGTTGGTGGTATCTTAAATATAATATATTGAGTAGTAAGCACACCAGTTTCTGTTTTAGCATTCTTTTGTTATGACTGGGTAAGTATATTTCTTTTGCTATGAAGAAACAGCATTTTTGACGATTTTGTACAATTGATTAAATTGTAAGCTAGTTTAAGATCGTATTGATCTGTTTTTGATGTAAACCTTTTTTTAAGACTCATAAAAAGGCAAAAACTTGAATCCTTTTAAAAGTTAACTTTGATGACAAATTCACCATTTTTAACACGCATTTAACATTTTAGGAGGATTTACTGCAACCTTTTCTGAAATCTCATTTGGTAATGGTTATTTTGTTTGCAATAAAATCTATCGTGAATTATCTTAGCAAGTTCTTAAAAATATCTGTAGAAAGTGGGATATTTGTTACAATGTATCATCTATCTTCTATTGACATCACTGGTACTGAGAATTATCTGCTTTAGTTTGGTAATAAAAATTTATCATTTTCTACAGGAGGGGTTTGATAACACGCAATATCAAAGCATCAGTTGATTTGTTTCATTCACTTTTTGGGGTAAGTCATTATATTTCGCTGGTTTACTATTTAAATAAAAATGCTAATTTATTACATTTGACCCTATTCTAGCCTCCTTTAAAAGCCACATTGATTATTTAAACTGAATCAGTGGGATATAAATGAAGTGTTGCTGTTAGACATTATGACGAGTAATAAAGAGTGTATTCAATTATGCAAACCAGCTGTTACACCGAGAGCTAAGAATGATGATTTATAGGACCCATAAGCTATAATCTATATGTCTACTAATATGTGATGGCAAGTTTATTATTCTTATTTCATTCAGGCATCCTGCAACTTGTAAATACAAATAAAATTAAATAAAAAAGACCATTTTATATCCTTATTTTGAACTCATTTGTATTAAAATGTAGTATTACACATATCCACTGGACTCACTGCTATTGTCGAAATGGATAAACGAACCAAATGGTAGAGCAAGCCAGTTAACTGTCTTGTCTCTGTAAGAAGAGCCATTGTCCGCTCCAAATATGTAGTGGAATATAAATGGAATGTTTCTAGTCAGTAGTCAAGGCTCAACGGAAGTGATACGATAAATAGCATTCATTATAACAAGTACTTCAAATAAGACATTTCATTGGATCTGAATACTTGTTCTAAAATGGCTACTCAATCTTGAGTATGACATCTAGTAGTGGCTTTTGTATGAAACATGCAATTATTGATTGCCGTAATGAATTTATTATTATCATTTAACATAAAAGGAAAAAATACATTTAAAAAATACCTTTATTTTTACTGAATTGAATTCTGTTTGTGTTAAATTGATGAGTTACGTTCATAATTGGACAAACAGTTAAAATCCACAAGTAAAAGAGAACACCAAGATGGGAACATTTTCTGGCATCAAGAGATATCAAAATAAGGAAAGAATATAGGTTGATAGCACATGCATTCAACCATAGTGATTTCCATAATCCAAAAGTTGGGAGACTCTATCCATACAATACAACACCAAAATACACAAAAATAGGTGAAACATTCAAGGTACTAACCCCAATTAATACAAAATCATACATGTAAGTTCCATATTTACATTAGCAAGCCACACATTATTGTCCTCAATTTTAGGATCACAAAATAGTGGTAACCATAAGCACTTTCTCATGGATTTGTAGGTGTATCATCTATGTTTCAACACATTTATAAGGTGTCATAAAGACAGTTCGTTTATGTAGCCTTGTTTGTGTGTTCTTTTTGAAGGTTTTTGTCAAGATTAATTTCCTTAAATGGTTGTCAGAATGAGTTTTTCTTCTCTTATGCAAGCACTTGATTTTTGGCAATCTTTAAGTTCATTCTTTGTTTTTCCCTCCCTTTTTAAGAGTTTTCAATCGTTTTTTCCCTTAGGTTAATATTCGTTGGAATCCCACATGTCTCGAGCTATCTTAGGCTTCAAACAAAGTTGTCTAGCTCAAGTTATAAAGGAAAAGGTGAGGTTTTTTAGACTAACAACACGTTTTATAAAAAAATCCTCCAAAAGTGGGCTTTTTATTGGCAACAAAACTAAATAATTTTTTTAGTAGTATGCAGGGTGGATTTTGATCCCCATTTTCAAATTTGAAACCATTCTGAGTTGATATGACCATAGTTATTAATGATTTAATGAAAATGTATTTTTAGTCTCTTTTCATGTTACTTTATTGAAAACTATATTTTATATATTAAAAATAATTACATGTGACACTTAAATACATAATGGTGGGGTTTTTATTACTCATTGCATATCATCCACATGCAAATCTCCTCTTAAAAATCCACTACCAATAAAATCTAAGTCCCAAATGTGGGGAATTTGAACCCATTAAACAAACTAACCATAATTGCCATGAAATCGCCTGAATCGCTGATTTGGCGATTCCATTCATGGCTGCTCATTTTTTGTGAACTGGTGAATTAGATCACCGATTTCATGAATTGCCTCAATCACCTTGATGAATTGCGAAAAATCGGCTGTAGGGGATAGGAAAAAGTCAAATCAAAATTTAATAAAAACACTTTTTTTTAATGTTTTTTTGCCTTTACTCTTTGTTTTAACCCTAAAGGGCCTTCTAATTGTTTAGCACGAGTAGAAGAGAGGAAAAGTGAGAGAGGAGAAAAGAAAAACCATAGGTAAGCAATCAGCAAGGAAGAGCACCAAAGAGATCAAAAGTCCATTTGGGGAGGCCATAAGATTGCATTGAGAGCTTTAAGGAGTCAATAACAACATTCCTCAACTCATTTGCAAGAGGTAAGTGTTGATTTTTTTTTGCATGTTAGTATAGCATTCATTTTTTGTTAATTTGTTTTAGTTTTCATTTGCAAATCTTGAATGTTTTTAAGTTTTACTAAATTGCAAAGTAGGCTTTGCTGTTTTGTTTATAGTATGAAACTTTGACGTTTTACTTGAATTTTCTTATTGCAGCGGCGTTAACTTTCATTTTCTACAATGGGTGAAAAAGATGAATGTTGGAAATACACTGAAGACTTTCCTGGGAGAACAAAATATCAAACGAAATGTATGTTTTGTAAAGATATAAATTTTGGTGGCATTTATAGATTCAAATACCACATTGCTGCTATACCCGAACATGATATTACAATTTGCACTCAACAAACTACTGAGGCAAATGCACTTGTTTAGTGGTATTAGAAAAATATGAACGAGAAATTAAATACAAAAAGGCAACTTGAAGGGTTAAGGGCTATTGGCTCCCATGGTCTCGTAGCTGCATCAACATCCGCAGGTTGTGTTGGAGAGGGTTCTTCCAGGCTTCCTTTTCGTCCTAGTGCTAATACTCGTGCTAGTTTTGGTACTAGTGCTAGTCGTTCTTATACTGAGATTGAGTCCAACCTATTGCTGCCTAGAGTATGGAAGAATATATTGGATAGTTACTTTGTGCCCCACACTACTCCTGGCTCACAACCCATGCTTGAGGGCACGGGTTTGAACAAGGAGATTCATGATGTCGCTAGAAAAGAAATTTGCAAATTTTGGTACTTTTGCAATATTCCATTTATTGCAGCCAGGTAATTGAATTTTTTTTATTTGTTTTCTTTAAAGTCAAAGTAAAATTTTAATTATATCTACTTGTTTAATGATTCATTGATTAATCATAGATTCACTTTACAAGTTTACATAATGATTTGTCCTCTAAATTTCTAATCATAATCTATTTGTGATAGGACTACTTATTGGCAAAACATGATAGATGTGGTTGCTATTTGTGGTTTGGGGTTTAAAGCTCCAACTGAGGCTGAGTTGAGTGAAGAGGATGTGAAGGTTGAGCTTGAGGACCACCGAAAGGAATGGATCGAAAAAGGTTGCACCATCATGACTGATGGTTGGACAGATAGGAGGAATAGAAAAGTCCTCAATTTTCTTGTTTCCTGTGGAGGTGATTGATCATTCTACTTTCCTACATGCATTGTTGTGAATCGTGATTGAATAATTTAAATATTGATTTGTTGCTTGCTAATTTGTTGATGATTCATGATAATTCATTGTTTTGTAAGATATACCATGTTCCTCAAATCCATTAATGCTTCCACTCATATAGAAAATGCCACATACTTATGTGAGGTTATTGAGGAAGTCAGAAGAGGCGGGGGAGCAAAATGTGGTGCAACTTTTCAAAGTTTTGAAAATAAATTTATTTGAAATTTAAACTTTTTCGAATTCTAAGTTTCCTAAATTGTTTAAATTTCTAATTAATTTAAAATTGTTATAGGTAAACTTTTGATGGAGAGGCACCCCACCATAATTTGATCTCCTTGTGCGACACATTGTCTTGACCTCATTTTGGAGGAAATTGACAAGCTTGAGTGGATCAAATCATATGTAGAAAGGGAAAAAAATATATGCAAGTTTATATACAATCATGCATTCGTCCTTTAGCACAATGAGGGACTACACAGGAGACAGGGAGTTAGCTCATCCAGGCATCATGAGGTTTGCCTTGAATTTCATCAACTGCAGTCCTTGTTGACATCAGGAGTAGAATTGAGGAGCATGTTTGTTGGGCAGGAGTGGACTACATCTTCCTATGCTATGACACTACACGGGTAGATGTGGTGAATCACATCTTTGATGAGGATGGTTTTTGGAAACTTGCTAAAGAAATCCTTAGAGGTAAATTTCTTACAATTTAACATTTAGTATTTAGTATTTATTATTTAATTGTTTAATGATTTAGTTTTACTTTTAGTTTTATATTTAAGTTTTGACTCAAATGTTTTTTTTACATTATATGCAGGTCATTGAGCCCCTTGTATCTCTCCTATGAACTGCTGATAGGGATAAGCCCTCTATGGGCTACATATGTGAGGGCATGGATAGTGCCAAAGAGGCCATTAGAGCCCAATATGCAGGAGTGCAGGAGAAGCATGCCCCTATTTGGGAGATCATTGCTAGGAGATGGTAGAATCAACTCCACTGACCCATCCATGCAACAACTTATTATCTGAATCCAACATTACGTTTTCGTCTTGACTTCAAGGCGGATGAGGAGGTTATCATTGGCCTATATACAGTGATCTAGATGTTAAGTAGTGATGAGTGTAAGAATTTGGCTAAGGGCAAAATTCACCCAGGAACTAAGAATTCAAATACAAGCACAACTGTAGACCAAGAGAGAGAGAGTATGATCAGAATGACGATATATTCAATATGCCATGCTAAGAGTACACTAGGAGTGCCTGTATATAAAGGCCTCTGAGATACATCTAGAATGCCTCATAATCAGCTACATGATATGTCATACAACCAGGCACATGTCCACCAGATATGGGTTATCCTCCATTAAGCACGGAAGTAAGTGCGGTGATGAGAGGATAAGCCTGCAAAGGTGTGACACACAAATCAGTGTCGTAGACACCATGTGCTAAAATAGGGTTGCGTACTGCTGTGTTGTCAACATGACAACTCAAAAGGTGCGCAAACTCCTGTCTCACAAATAAAAATAATAAAATAATGCAAAATAATAAAATAATGCATTAACCTAAGTAAACTTAAGTAAGTGTAAATAGTGAATACGTATTTACATCAACACCCCCCCTTAAGTGCAACTTAAGGGGATGCCCTTAAGCTTACGAAAACTAGAATGAAGATGCAAGATGGGTCCCGGCTACTATGCCATGTTAGGTACCCATGTACATAATGAAGATGCAATCTCTCGTAAAGCGGAGAAAGAGGGAAAACCTCATGGGAAAAACCCTTCCCCAAAAAGAGAGATGAATAGGGATGCATGGATGGATGAAGTAATCAAGATCCCCCATTACGACATACATCCAGTATATACATAAAAGAATGAGAGAAGGAAGAGAGACAGAATAGGCTCCCCCCCCAAAAGAAGAATGCCGACAAGTGAAAGCCACTCCGATGAAGAAGCTGGTCCATGAATGCTGAATGAAGCTCCTCCTCATAGTGACCCTCGTGAGCTAACAGGGTGTTTTGGGGGTTCCAACTGTAGATTTACTATTTTTGGTAGTGCAGTGGGTGGCTTTGGCAGTTGGTTGTCACCTATAGTAAATAAAGGTAATAATTGCTTGAGCTCTTATTTATTTATTAATTATTAAGTTGCATTATTATAATAATGTTTATATTGTTTTAGATTAAGGTAAAAGCAGGTTTTGAAGGGGCCCCGAAATCCTTTACATCAAAGAGAAGGATAAACCATTAAGCACAACCAGGTTCAAAGATCAGAAACCAGATAAACAACTAAGTCAAGTTTTACAGGGACCTGAGACCAACTGATGAGACTAGAAAAATCAACCAAAACAATACTGGAACCTGGAAGGTCAACAGACTAGAACAACAACCTAAAAAACCTCCCAAACTAGTATCCAACGAACCAGTGAAGCAACTAGTTCACCAACCCAAAAAACCAGTCATCATAAAGAAACCAAAGATTTTCCTTTAGATATGAATTTTCCCTTACCCGACCGAAGGATCCTATCTAAAGGGGGGGCAGAATAATTAGACTTCTTCCATTTAACCGTGATCCAACCGTCCTCAATCTTCGCAGCCTCAGTGACCCAAGCCTCAGAAGACAAAGACCCAAGGAACCCAGGGGACGCAGAAGCCGCGACAACCTCCGTGAGAGAATCAAACAATGTTTGACCCCTAGGAAGGACATCCGCACCAGGGGTAGAGACCAAAGCATCCACCTCCACCACCGGCTTGGACTGAAAGCAAACCTCAGCCATAGAATCCTTAGAAGCATCCAAGGAAAGATCCACCAGAGCATCCACCGCAGCCACCGGCACCGAGCTAGCCTCAGCCTCAGAATCCTCAGGAGCGACCAAGGAATGTTTTATTATTGTTATAATAATGACATTAAGTGATATTTCTAAAAAGTGTGGTGACAAGTTTCTAGTTTTGAGTTCTTTTGGGAAGTTTTCACAATTTTTGAAGTGGAGTTTTTTAGAAAACTTTGACCAACGAAGGATTATAAATGAGAGCTCTTTCATTGGGAAAAGCACGTTTGAAATTATATTTGCTTTTGTTGCCTTTGTGGCTTTTTCTTGAGTTCTAAATTGTGAGCCCTTGCTGAAGTATAAGGGTCTCTGAGTTTTGATGTTTGAAGTCACTGCTGATGTATAGTGGTTTCATTGGTCAAATCTCCTATCTGTCATTATCTATGTCTAGGAGATTGGCGTTATAGTTTTGGGATCCATCTCTGAGTATTGTGGCAAATTGTTGTTGTTGTTGTATAGCAATTTGCTTGGTCTCCTACTTTATTTTTTTCACTAAGGAGAGTCGGATTATGAACATTTGATATTGTGGTGATCTGAATTTTCTGGTAACCTGCGAAATTCTGAAAGAGGGGGATGTTATTAATTTTTTGAGGTCTGTGTTTTGACTGGCAGCATTTTGAGCTTGGGCATTGTGCTATATTAAGGCTAGTGTTTCATCATGGGATTGTAGGCAACTATCATTGTGTCCTGTGTTTATTCTTCTACATCTTGGAAGCTGAATTGACACATGTGGCAACATATTCAAAGAGCCACGTGTTAGTAGTGAGAACCCTCACTTGCGGCTGATCTGTTCTTTTACAAACTTCGGGCTTCTAATTGATGATTGGAAGGAGCACGATTTCATATTAGAGAGCAACCAATAGCAGCGGTTGTAGGTTGGCAAAGAAGAGCTAATGTTGATTGATAGAACGGATAGGAGTGTGGGACGACCAATCAAATTCTATCACAATCCAAGTGCTAATTAATAATATGTAAATTTGGTTTATGTTTAAAGCAAATAAAGAGCAATGTGGTTACAGTTTGATTTTCATATATCAGCATTTTAAATTTCTTGAAGTTGCTGAAATGAATTAAAATCGTGAGTGGTTGTGCAACTTTTGATATGGTGACTAAGATTTACAACATTATAAAATCTCTAAATTTCAAGGGTTTTTTAATTTGCTGATTTGTGGCCGATTCAAGTCCGATTCATGGGCGATTCGCGATTTGATTCAGCCTTGCCGATTCTGATTCTTGTTACTTTGCCATTAACACATGCTTTTGTATTTTAACAGCTTATTGTTGTGCATTTAAACTTGTAATGACTTAAAAGCATAAATGTAGGGATTTTTAACTCAATAGCATATGTGCTATGTGCATTTGGATTTTAAAAGTAAAAATAAATGTTAATGATATGTAAAAACTCCTCATTGCTTGTCCAAATGGGGTGTTTTGGCTTTAAAATGCATATGGTGACAATTTTTGGGTTGGTAGCAGATGTTATTGATACTAAAAAGCTCATTAGTATGTGTTTTACCTTAAGTTTTCACTATTCACTCATAAACTCGAGGGTGGTGATCTTTGACTCAAAAGCATCTGCTTTTGACTTGAAAAAACCTGTTTTTAGTCCATTATGACTTGTGTTTAGCTTTAAAATGCATATGGTGGGATTTTAGGGTCAATAACACATGTTATTGATAGCAAACATTGTGTTTTTACTCACCAAAAGGAGCGTTTGGCATCAAATACTCAAGGGTGGGGATTTCAGAAGAGAGCATATGCTTTCTTACTTCAAAAACACGTTTTTTTCCCTTTCCTTGTGAATGTTTGAAGCTGGATGGTGATTTAGGACAATAAATGCATGTGTTTTGGAGTCCAAAATTCACGTTTTGCCTTTCATACTTGGGCGTTTTGGCTGCATACTCAAGGGCGGTGATTTCAATAGAAAAAGCACATTTGTTTCGAATGTGTTTGCCTTCCAAACAGCTCATTTAGGGCACATTTTTGCTAAAACGTGCACCATATTTGGCTATTTTGCTTCATCAAAACTCAACATTTTGCTTTTAAGGTGAGTTCTTGGTTGTTACATTTCATTTCCAGCTTGTTTATCATTCTTTCCAAGTTGTATTTGATGCCCTAGGCGCCTTTTTTGGTTACCATTACACATTGCATTTGATTTGGTTAATATGTTTGCTATTCTTGTACATTTTAATCCTCTAACTTCCCCCACTTGGAAAGCAACAAATCTTGACTCTAACATACATTCATTTTTAGAGGCTTGTGTCAAGATACAAAATCTATATAAGTTTCATTTCTTCAATCTTATCTAAATCCGAAAATCTTCTTAGATTTATTTTAGATTTTGCATAGAGATTTGAAGAGACTTCTTCCTTTTCTTTTTGTGGAAAAGAGGTAAGATTTCTTTTGATTTTCATAGGGCAAAGTTGCATATATGTTTGCTCCTTTCGTTTTTACAAATCTCTTCTTTGCATTTTTAGATTTGATGTATAGAATGTGCTCCTATCTTCCATCTCATTTCTCCAAGTTGGATATGCAAGTGCTTCATTTTGCTTGCATATGTAGTTGGGATTAAAAACTCTGTTCTTCAATGAAATTACAAAGGTAAGCAATTACACTTCGCAACATGCTTTTGCATCTGAGAAAACCACTTTCATGCTTGCACACACTTCATTTGTGCTTGTTATATTGCTGCCACATGATTTAAAATTCATGATGGTGCTTGCTTGTACACTTGCTTCGGATGAAAATATAACAATTCATTATAACTAGATGTTATACTGCCCATTATCTATGCATAAAGCTTGCTGCCCACACATTTTATTACCCTCCAAACACCCATTATTTGGGTTTTCTGACCATATAAGCATATATTTGAACTCAAAGGCATTATCCATTTGCTGTCCCAAAAGTCTCTAGCCATACTTCATATGCCAAAAAGTTGAAATTTACACATGTGCATCCAAAAGCATACAATGGATCCACCCCTTGAAGATGTTATCATGTTGTGAAATTTTCATGTTACAGTTACTTGCAACCACAACTCTGCTCTTCAAGAAATTACAAAGGTAAGCAATTACACTTCGCAACATGCTTTTGCATCTGAGAAAACCACTTTCATGCTTGCACACACTTTGTTTGTGCTTGTTATATTGCTGCCACATGATTTAAAATTCATGATGGTGGTTGCTTGCACACTTGCTTCGGATGAAAATATAACAATTCATTATAACTAGATGTTATGCTGCCCATTATCTATGCATAAAGCTTGCTGCCCGCACATTTTATTACCCTCCAAACACTCATTATTTGGGTTTTTCCACAATATAAGCATATATTTGAACTCAAAGGCATGTATCCAATTGCTGTACCAAAAGTCTCTAGACATACTTCATATGCCAAAAAGTTGAAACTCACACATGTGCATCCAAAAGCATACAATGGATCCACCCCTTGAAGATGTTATCATGTTGTGAAATTTTCATGTTACAGTTACTTGCGACCACAACCTTGCTATGATAGATGAGATCACACCAAGTAAAGGTAAAGAGAAAAAGAAGATGAAGTATCGGTACGATCCCATACCACCTTCACAGGTTATCTCATACTGTAAAGACATCAAAGATACCAGATATCTCATATATGGATATCAAAGACTTTTTGAATAGAGTGGACATTGCTTCCACCGATGATATGTTCTACATCAAGCAAATCAATATTTATCTTGTCTCCACTTTTCCATTGGCTGCCTACGAACCAGAGTTTGTGCATGCATGTGCAAGGAATTTTGTTCTCCCATCAAGGACCATTAGAGACCAAGATGGGAACACCATTATTAGTTTAGATCCAGAGATTGGATAGGATCTTCCAATTTCCCTTTGATTTAGTGGTTACCAACATTTGAAAACAAAGGGCCTTGGATAGATGGAATGATTATGCTGCATGCTGCATCAAGTATGTGAATGACAACTAGTTAATCAACAAGAGGCCCAATCTTATCAGTTGGCCAAAGGGAGTGTGCTACACTGACTTTAAGGAGGAGATTAATGAGCTCATTACAGTACTGAGTCGCATCGGCGAACACAAAGGATCTCACACCTTTGAGCCATGGATTTACCAATACATTTCTCTCATCATCCGATCCAAACAAAAGAAATCTTTTGGGGAGAAATGATCAGTGATGTGTTGTTTGAGAAGTTTGCCTAGGTTACTACTACCGAGACTTTTTGCATGAACTCCTAGTGTACATTGCTGCTGCCCTAGGTTCATTCTCAGGCTTATCTACAAAAGGAGACGGAATGCGAGTGCCAGTTTGGGAGTTCTATGACCAGCTTCCGTTAAGGGCTAATCAGATGCACTAGGGTGCAAGATGCCTTCTATGGGCATTACTTGTGCCTATTTGACAAGGAACTTCTAATGAAGTGCGTATCAAATGAGGCATGGACCAGGGTAAATGAGTATGGTTGCTTGTTCCTTGAGGTTAGCCATACATACTTTCTAGGTACCCCATTGATAAGATCATATTGATGAAGTTGTCAAGACAACTCATGGCAGTGCAGTCATGCCAGTTTACTTTGCATAGACCAGGCATGGGGATTTCCTCAAGAAATCTTTTGAATATTGGTGGTTACTCTCTGGACACGATGTGAGGCAAAGGATATGGAGTTAGAACTCTAGTGGATCACCTTGAAGAAGTTCATGACAAGAACTTGCTTTGACTTGGGGGGTTTGAATGATGAGATAAGAAGGTAGTTCATCCATATTCATCATCTTAAGGATATTTGGATCAACTTGTGCACAAAGATAGACATCAACCTAATGTACTATTCTCAGATAACTGTAAAGAATATCATAGACTTCAACCTTGTAGAGATTCTTGCCAAAGTTGAAGATGATGATCAAATTCTAGATCTAGACTATGTTGAGCATCATGCAAAGAACCTACTTGTTTTGTCGTCATCATGGTCATGAAAGGAGAGCACCTTAATTTGGGATCTCTTCCAATCTATCCTGGCCAACACTAACATTTGTTTGAAGAAAAGAGGGCTGAAACACATGAAGATCAAGATGGGAAGAGACTTCAATTCTGCTGATCCAAATGGGTTGAAATCCAAAATGGGAGGTAAAGAAATGGATAACACATCTGCCTTACATCCAAAACCCTTGGTAGCATCCACTCCAAAGCTTACCATCAAAGGGGGCAAGACAAAGGGTTGTGTGTTTGAAGTAAAGTCCACAGGGCCTCAAAAGACCCATATTGATCTTAAGTGACGATGAGCTGTCACTGCCACTAAGGAAACCCTCTCCAAAAGCATCTACTCCTATAGAAGAGTCAGTTGCCACTGTTTAATACTTTTCTTGCAGAGCTGACACCTCATGAGAATCCGATCCTAGTTACACCTACTTTGCCTATTTCTTTGTTGCCCTTGGAGTCTTGGAGTGGACCACTATCACAATTTTGAGAGTGTGTTTGATGCATACTTCATGACTAGTCCTAATGTGGCAGTCCCCTCTCCATAGCATTGATGGATACCTCATCGACATAGTTTGAACAATTCATGGCAGAGGTCACATATAGTAGTCCAACTCAAGTGGTAATGCAGATTGAAGCTCTGCCCATTGTGACTATAGTTGCACTGGTTGATCCAATATCCACTTTGGTTACCACCACTATAGGAGGATCTTCTTCATTCTCCCTTTCTCCACAGCTCACTGCAATTACTCAAAAGAGGAAGAATGAAGAACTTCTCTCGAGGATCATGATTTTAGGTAGGCTGCCAAGACCAAGGCCCCTAAAAACAAGAAGGGAAAGATGGTTTCCAGGGTCTTGGTTAGTGATGGAAACATTAAATGCGTAGAGGTAGCTGAGCCTCTTGTTGAAAAGCCAATAGAAGAGATGCAATTAGTGACTAGAGGTTCAAAACCATGAACTTGGTAAACAAACTTGCTTGGCTTGTCCGCAAGATGTACGTGATGCAGTCAAATTGCTTACTCATAAGAATGACAAGATGTGGGAGAAGAAGAAAAAGTTGAAAGAGGAGAATGATGATTGCTTGACATCATTGAGAATATAAAGGCTTCTTCTTTGACAACTGATCCTGTTTCTTCAAAACATGTAGTGTAGGTTGTAGGTTGAAAGGAAAGCCAAGGCTGTGGATGAGTGGAGCAATCACATAGAATCACAAGGTGTACGAGTGATTTTGGATGTATATAGAGTATTGAAGAATTGAAGAAAAACAACAATCGCATCAAATGAACTTCTCTTGTCATTCAATCATCAACTCAGATTGTTGGATGGAGGTCTAGAGGTCTAGAGAAGCATGCCAGAGGTTGATCTCGACATCTTGTGTAAGTATGAGGTCATCTTTTCTGTGAAGATGTATTATGACTATTTGCATCTTATGACCAGCAAAGGCAAGCCGTGCAAGGATTAGTGGTCAAGATCAAAACAACAATGGAACAAGGCAAAGCCTAAGTGAGCATGATCAATAAAGGTTTTCAAGAACTGAAATGCAAATTTTTTGCTGAAAAGGGTGAACTGATTAATGAAGAAGATAACCTAACTTAGTTCATAGAAGCTATTTGTCTACAACTTGAGATAAGTGACATAAATTTCAGCATGATAGATATACTGGCAAGCTGGGAGTCTTCACTAAGTATCATGCAGGGTAAGCTGAGGGAATGTAACAATGTGATTTTAGAAGGTGCTAGCATACTTCAGAAAGTGATCATCATTGCACAACATACCGGTGAACCAGATGTTGCAGTTGTACAAGAGTCTATGCAGAAGTTTGGATAGCTTGTAGATACTCTGTGAAGACTCCTATGTGTTTTGGGCAGTTATTTTTCCATACATCTAAGAAAAGATGGTTTTTATGATAGATTGCATATAGAAGCAAAACACTTTGTTAATATAGGAAAACATGTACTTGTATACATGCTTCATGCAATCAAGTTTCAAGTGCATTAGACATGCAACTTTGAATAAGTCATAGGTAGTTATAGAATAAGTTAAGGTGGTTGAGAATTTCCCCTTTTCTCTCCATCTTTCACTCTCTTCTTTTCCTATATAAAGGAGAGAGTTCATTGTAAATATTCATCTTGTATTTGTGCAAGGAGACTATACCGAAGATTCTTTTGACTAGAAAACTTTGTGTTTCTTGATGCAAAATTTCTGAATTGAATAGAAGCAGGTGTTCCTAAACTTTGTGTTGTGAAACTTTGAGATTGATCATTGTATTGTTATGTTGCATTGATTGATCTATCTTGGATTTAATTTCTATTTTGTTTGTGTGAATCATTTGAGCACTTAATTTGTTTTCTTGAAGACTTTGAGCTTCTAGAAAAGGGATTGTTATAGTTAGATAGTGGCTACAAATACTTAAAAACTTTGAGCTTTAATTTTAAGTATCTTATTTCAGTTTGGGATAGTTGGCAAGAGACTTTACGCTTTGCTACCTATTCTGATTCTTCATCAAAATGGATTAATTATGAGAGATTTTGGACTCTTATCGTTAATCTACCAAATATAATTGTAATTGTTGTCTTAGGAGTTGTTTTTAAGTTAACCACCAAGCCGCCAATATTACCATAGCAATAGATACTTTTTGTTAAGTTTCAAGTATTTGTTTTTCCATACGTCATTCCTAAAAATAAAAGAGTTGATTTAGAGGACCACCCATTTTGTCTAATTCAGTTAAGTCTCTATTGAAGCCACATGCGGTAAGAAGGGAGCCTACCCTATTGTTGAGAGGAGATATTTATCTCACTATACCGTTGCCTAAAGTCACAATTTTGTAAGTTTTAGTCTTTAATGACTTGCAATTTTTTTAGTGAACACACATGATAGAAAACCCATCTTCTTAGGACCCTTTGATTTATTGATACTTGTGATGTAGCATTTAGTTATATGGAAAACCCATCTTGTTAGGGTACTACAAGTTACTGATACTTGTATTATACTTGTTATATTACATTGACTATAGGCTATCGTTGTGATGTTTTCACACCATCGCCCCAAAACTTTTGGGGACCCCCTTTTTCCAATTGCCTTAGGAAATTTTTTGGAATTGTCCAAGAATTTTCGATTTCAAAATTTTACACCTTGTATGCCTTTGGGCCAGGAGGGGATTCGATTTGTTTTTGTTATTTTTTTCACCCGGTGCTAACTTGATTTTTCAAAACGTGTAATTTTATTCTTAGGCCAAATAGAATTCAAAAATAACATTTTTTTGACAGTTAAATTGAATACTTGGCAGCATAAAATTGCAAATTTTTGGACTTAGATGATTTTTTGAAAATTTGAAATAATTGTATAAGCTTGAGCATTTTCAAAATGAAATTTTTTAGATTTAGTCATTTTGGAAAATCTTGAATTTTTTGGTGAAAAAGGAAAATTTTGATAGCGAAATTGGAATTAGAGTTTGAATTTTGAGTGCTAGGAAAAGGATTTATTTTGTTAAAAAAGAAGAAGAAATTGAAATTGCATTGCAAAATTGAAGTTGGATTAAATTGCAAAAATCTCATTAATTTGGTTGAAATATTGCTTAGAGGATTTTAGAAATATTAAAGTTGGTAATTTGGAATTGAAAATTGATTTTGGCTTGCTAAATTCGATTTTAATGATATTTTAATTGCCAAAACATTATTAAATAAGAATTTTGACATCTCCTAGGCTTACCTTGTTTCTATATTTTGCTTTTGATCAAAACTAACAATTTAATGGGCTAATTTCACTATGGGCTAAGTAATTGTAATGTTGCATTTAAATCTGGCCTATTAATTAAGAGGCTAATTTAATTTTGTTTTCCCTCTAGGCAGGTTGGCCCACTTGGAGAGGGAAAAAGTGTGGTAAAAGAGGGGCTTCCCCTCTTATTTTCTCATTCCTTCTTCCTCCTTGGATGTGCGATTTTGCTCTAGAGGTGAATTTCAGACTTGGGCGATTTTTGGGGCAGATTTTCCTTTTCTTAGCGGCATTTTTCTCCTCCTTGCTTGGGTGAATTTCTTACTTGGGTGATTTTGGAGCAAATCTGATTTTTTTCTAGCTTGGGCGATTTTTATTGGGTCTGATTCTCCATCTTTGGCAGCGATTTCTCCTTCCAAAATTGGACGATTTTATTTGGTGAAGAGGCTATATGATTCAAGGTCTGATTTTTGGCAAGCGTGGGCAATTTCAATGAAGTTGAAATTTTGATTTTTGCTAGGGCATCATTATTTGCAAAAAAATTTGAAATTTTCGAGATCTGATCCAAACTTGAAGAGGATCCAATTATTGGTAAAGGCAGATTTAAGGTAAAATTCTATTCATTTTTGGAGGTGAAGATTGGTTTTAAAGGTGGATTCAATCCCTTGTTCTTGCTTGGTTCGTTTCCCTTACATTCTTCTTGCACTCATCATCCACCACTTCATCATTCCATTGATAGGCTAAAGTTGGGAGATATAAGTGTAGATTTCATGATAGGACATTTGGAGAGGCAGAAATAGGCTAGACCACCCTAGGATTGAAGTTGGGAGATACAAGTGTAGTCCATCCTAAGATAACAAAGAGGTAGAAATAAGTGGTAGTCCCTCCCCTAGGTTGAAGTTTGAAGATTGATAAGTGTAGAGATAGGACTTGGAGAAGCAAAAATAAGTTAGATTCCATCGATAGAAAGAATGTTGGAGATTGATAAGTGTAGTCCATATCATTTAGAACGAAGGGGCAAAAATAAGTGTTTAAGATGTTAGATGTTAGTGCAAGCAAGAACCCAAAGGGAATGAATACCAAAAAAGACAAGGAAGACATGATGCCCAAGACCACCTTCTTCTCAAAAGTGAGGAGAATAAGTGATACCAATATCAGTACAATGAATATGATATAGTTGAAGGACAGATTGAAAGGAGGACAATCCCCCATGGCGAAGAAGATCTACAAGAGCGGAATTGTACATGCGGCGGCTTTCCCTCCTACCTTGCCTTGTTCGGAATTGGTAATGGAATGTGCATCCCAGTTTGATATTGTTACTAAGTCCATCATTTTTGATGAAGGGAAGAGAGTGTTAGCCAACATCGGCGGACAAGTGGTCGAAGAAGTATTTAACATTCCCCAATATAAAGGCATGACAGTGGTAATGATGGATTAGGCGGCTAAGTTATTTCAGGATAATCAGGAGGCTTACTTCATTCATCTAAAGCAGAATTGGTTACACGAAGGCAAGAAGGGAGTTACCAAGTCATCAAAGCTCACCAAGTCAGATTTCAAGCCGGAGTATGGTGACCTTATTGTGCTTCTCAGCCGAATCATGGGCGTGGCTCAAAGTATGTAATTCGAGAATTGGATGTACTTCTTTATTGATGAAATTGAAAATGGAAAGAGAAAATTTGATTGGGCTAGAATCATAAGTGAAAATTTAGAGTTGCAACTTAGGACAGTGCAAAATCAAAAGCAATTCTACATAGGGTCCTATCTTTTCTATTTCATTGCGAGACTATATGAAAATCTTGGACTTAAGGCCTTAGGAGTGATCGACAATGGGCTAGGGCAATGTTTGGTGCATGAGTGCCCTCCACAGCTTCGTTTGCACAATATCAAAGATTATAAGATGTTTTATGACGCCTTTGCCATGAAGACGGTAAGGATATTACAAGGGACACTTGCTAAGAGGCTCTCATCGGAAGCGGAAGCAAAAGTTAAGAAGTATGGGAGTTGGGTCATCCAATTTCTGCAATTTACATATATCAGAGTAGCAGGAAGTACAATTTGTCCCAAGAGAATTCCAGGGTACCCACTCAACAAGATAGTTTTGATGGAGTTGGCTAGGAAACTTGAGCATTATGACAAGATGATGAAACCTAAAGGTGAGACAGGGATTACCTTCTCATTTGGAATAGGCAATGATACTTGCCCCAATCTCGTCGCCTTTGTAGCTGCGGAGAAAGAGTTCAGAAGCGACGATGGAAAAGGTAATAAAAAATGACGATGAGGGTCACCAAAAAAGTTTAGATTGCTATACCAAAGGTAAGGCAGTGGATTAGATTGTAGCCTAGGAATATGAGATAGTAAAGCATAACTTGGGAAGAATCACAGATGACATGGAATGGGAGGAGATCCAGGAAGGCATGGTTTCAATTAGAGAAAGGTTGAGGAAGGCAAATGAGAGGATTGTAAAGTTGGAGGCTGAAAACAAGTATTAGAGGGATTGCCAACCTATCCAACAATTGCATCAGGCAGCTCTTCCACAAGACAGTGGGAGCAATATAGAAGAGATATCAGCTTAGTTGCACGAAGTCAAGGATTAGATCCATGATATAATTCAAGATGGCCAAAATTTCTTGCCTTCCTTTATCTCGACATTCAGGTCATTGGTGGCTATTAAAGACAAATTAAGAACATTTGAAGGGGAGTGCAAGGATTTCCTTCTAGTCAAGGACTTGGCCATTCCTAGGCTACAGGCATTTATCCAGCTACTAGAGGGATATTCGGAGAGAACCAAGTTGGTAGATGGAGGAATGAGTACGGTGGAGTCTTGGTTTGTTGCCTTGACCATCAGATTAAGCATACTCGAAGAGATACGAAATGAGATTGCGCAGCAAGGCCCAAGTGTTGACACTTCCATTTCAACCATGATGAGCAATTTTGGGGCTGCACTTGATTTTGAAGATATCAAAGAAGAGAACGTTACTGAGACAAAATTTAGATCAAGATTGGATGAGTTGAGGAAGGTTGCCATCAAGAAGAAACATTTGGGCACCCTTGCCTCCCTCAATGCCTTTATTGGATATGTGAAAGAATATGAGAAGGATCATGAGAAGACATTGCAAGCAACGAGCAACATGATGAATTCAACTGAGCTCAAGATGAAGCACACGCTTTGCCCTCCCATGAAGGAAGTTGACGACAGGCTAGCCAAGTTCATTGCTTTGGCTAAGAAGATGAAAGAAAAGGGTAGAATTATATTAGAAGATCATTTGATGTAAAGCCAAAGTGGAAATTTCTCCTTTCTTTTGGGTAGGATAGATGTCTGATTCTGAATAGCTACCATTTTGGTGCCTTCTCATTGGTTGCCACTCTTCGTTTTTTATTATTGGTCCATTGATGAGGTGACATCTTCTCATTGGTCGATGGGGTGGCAACCCTAAGTAGGGTTTCTGGGATCTAATGTGGATTGTTGATTTTGCCTCTTAATCTGTACCGTTGGTTGTAATTTTGGCCCCTATATAAGGCCATTTGCTCTCATTTGTAAAGGGTTGAAGAAAATTGTTGCTCAAGATAATACCAAAATTGCCTCTCTTTATCATTGTTGTGACTTGCATGGTGATTTAGAACATTTGGTGTTATTGCATGGTTTCTACTTCCAATAGTTAAAGTTAGATTCCTTTGAAGTTGTTAAAGTAGATTTTATTTCAAGAAGTTGTTAAGTAAGAGTAAGAGTAGATGGATAGTTGCATGGTGATATTTGTGGATGTTTGATAGGGATCTATAAACTAGGCCACTAGTATCCTAGCAGTTGGTTAGGAAGCCTTGCATGGTAATCTAGCCTTTTTCCCTTGAATCATTGCATCTATGGAGGTAGAGCTGCTGGTAAGCTTTCATTAGATTCGATCTCCGTCCATTTGCTAATCTTTCCATTCATAGGAGTAGGAGTAGAGCAACAAGTAGTTTAGTAGCTGGAGTTCAATCGAGAAGGAAGTTAGGAGAAGCATTATTGGCAGATACACCCTTCATCATCATCACCATCAACATTATTTGGCGCTCATATACACTGCAAAACCAAACATCACCACCATTACTCATAAGAGTTATCCTTGAATGAACAATGTAAGGCCGCCTACGTGATTAACTTCATGAATATTTACTTTTCAAGAGAGGGATTGAGTGTTTGACATTCCGTATCAAGTATTCAATCGCTATATGTTATGTAATGGTACAAGCTGACAATCAACAACTATATCATCAGAATGGCTAAAAAAACACAAATGAAAAAAGGTAGGACACACCATTGTTTGCCATCATATATTAAGGTCTGTTGATAGTCTTGCTAAATGTTTTGGGGCTAACCATTGTTTGAAGGGTCGATGTTTTAAAAATTAAGTGTTTATATGTTCATTCTTCTTTCCAAATTTATGTTTTCAACAGGCCATCGTCTACATCTACACTAGCAACATTATGCCATCAATGTGTTTGTGGCAATTCATTAGGTGACAATTGATAAAATTTTGTATATAGAACTTCATATTAAACAATATATAGGACAGGTTTTCTGGATTGCCCATTCAATGATTCTTAAAACATATGTTGTCATCAATCAATTAGTGTATGTACACATTTTATATTTTTCCTGACAATAACTGTCTTTAGTGATTGCAGATGAAAGAGTTCAGTCCTGCTTTAAGCAGAGAATTTCGCCCTTATAAACCAAATCCTGCTCCACTGCTCCACATCTGTAAAACATGGGCAGTTTCACCAAGTGAAGTAATGATGGTTGGTGACAGTGTTAATGATGATGTGAGTTTCCATATCTCAATTCTTTTGCTTGTTTTATTTGATAGTTACGATGAAGAATACCATCACTGCACATGCAAAATAATTGTCATTTATTTCTATTCTGAATATCTAATCAAAGTTTCTCTGCAGCATTTTTGTTTGAGCTTTTGGATATGTTCACATAACCTGTGAAAGAGAACACGATAACACTCTTTGAATTTCTGGGAGTATAAACTGACATTCTAGAAGACATGCTACGATGCTAAACTAACTGTGCTTCCCTGTTTTCATGTTCTTTAACATTCATGTTTTTCAGGATTGAATCAGTAAAATTTAAACTATTTTTTTACAAAGCATATTCATTGTGGTATATCACTGTGAACCATGTTCCACTAACATGTCATCTGCATAATCTTATCTCAATGCTATTCCACTAAACGCAAATTAATCCAATATAATACTTGCGTGATCTTCATCATTTTACTCCTGCCCACGTTGGATCCATAACAATACAAGCTGCCTGATGTATCAATCACAACTGACACCGTTCCTTGAAGTTAAATGCTAAGATCATAGTTGAAAAACTTGTGCTTGGCAACTTCTCATCAAGTTCCAGAACGAAATGTCAGCAATAACTCGGCGACTTAAATTTTTTCTTAAATTCAATCAGAAATGCACTTTTTGTGCTAAATTCAAAGAGGATGCACATCTAATGAGTCAGTAAATGAGTAAACAAAAGAAAGAAGCCAAGTCTAGATATATTAAAATGCAAATTTAGTACAAAATGGCATCCTCGTTTGGAATGATGATGACTGGTAGCTTGATAGTCTGAAACAAAATTAAAATAGAAAATTGTCTTTTGTAAAATTATTATCAGATTCAACATCAGAACAGTCTACATCTTCCTCTTCCCCTTCCCAATAGCTCTAGTAAAACCTATGGGAGGGGGAGGGGGTCTAGTCGTAGGGGTCTTTTGTAGCTGGGACTCCTCGCTCGGTACAGATGGCTTTGATTTGACCTCTATCTTGGATGTAGACTGTGTTGACACTGGCAATGACTCATCATCTTCATCCTCCCTATCCTCCTCAATGTCATCCAATCCCAGTTTGAGTCCACACTCCTCCATAGGCCTCTCCATATCATAGATCTCATCTTCTGTAAACAATGAAGGGTTCACTTGTGATGTTTAATTACTGTAAGGATCTATGTCATCTAATTCAAGTGGACTTGCTAGTGTTTCCTTTACCTTCCTTGTGCTCAACTGAAGGTTATGTTACACAAAGACAAGGTCATTGAGGTGTTTCTGCCTTAACGTTTTCCTTTTCTTCTTGGGGATGACCTCACACAAGCTCTAATTTTGCTCACCTAGATGAACTACAAGGCTGGCGTAAGATTGATGCAAAACTTTTGTAGATTTGGGACATTTCCACCCCAATTTCACCACCAAGCATCTGGAAATTTTTTATTGAATAATTAGATAAGATAAGATAAATTTATTAATGTCCAACAAAAGAACACCCAAGGGTCTATGGGACTGAAAAGCGTACAAGAAGAGAGACAACTAGTTACAAGAGCACCAAATGGTGTTTGGGAAAGAGCAAACAGGAAATAAAAGATGCAAGGAGCAAATGATGAGGCATTGACTAGGGGACCTTCCTCGGTTGAAAGTAATCAAGCACTAAAGGGTACAGTCTAGGGGCGAACAAGGGACCCTAGCTGCCGTCGAGAGCTGCTAGGGGGGTGCCACTGACGAACATAACCACTGTGAGGCCTCATACATTTGGAGTGATTGGTGGCGGAGGTACATGATGGCCGCTTCATCCCACATGCCGGAGATGAGGAAGAGAAGAAAGTGGTGATAAGCTGAATTGGGGCCTCTCTCTGGGGGAATAAGAGCTGTAGAGTGTGGTTGTTGAACTGCATAGTCTCTCTGAGATATAATGCAAGGCACCTCAGGTCTGTATAGGTGAAAAATGCCACGAAGGAACTGCACTCTCAATGAAGGAACTATACTCTTTGAATAAGCAGAGTGTGGTTGTTGAATTGCATAGTCTCTCTGAGATATAATGCAAGGCACGCCAGGTCTGTTTAGGTGAAAAATGCCATGAAGGAACTGCACTCTCTGAATGAAGGAACTACATTCTCTGAATAAGCAGTAGAATCTCCCTTTAATCTTATAATAGGCGAGGCAGTGAAAAATGAAACGAATCTTTGTCTCAGACGCGACCAAGGTACACAGATGACAAGTCTGGTCCTCTATTAATGTGATGATCGGTCTGAATTTGAAGCTGGTGGGAGTCAACTATGAATGACCCCAGAGAGATGCGTAAGTCATGGGACCAATGCTGAGACAAGTAGCCAGGGCACACAATAATACCATCCCAAATATCAAGGAAGTGCTTAAGATAAAAGGCCATCTTCGGACATAACCCTCTAGTAGGGTTACTCCATGTCGTGGTGATCTAGTGTCTATAAATGTCAAGTCTGACATGTCCGTTCAGCTTCTACTGTGAGGGAGGAGGTGAGCAGGAGCATCAAGCGAGAATTAGAAGGGAGGGAGGTAGTCAATATTGATCCTGATCAAGCTCGGTAGAGAAGTAGCCTGTGCAAACCAGCAAAGGGCACGCGAGGTTAGATTAGAATCCACAATTGCGATCGAGGGACAATAAGCCAAGTATGAATACCTATGTCGGTCACCCATGAAATTCACAAAGCCATGAAGACGGTGAAGAAATCAAATCAGATGAAAAATGGTGGCCTCACAAAGTTGAAGGAGATGGTGACCATAAATGAAGAGTGGACCTTGACTACCCTCCAAGGTGTGTTGAAGCTCCAGGCTAGCGAGATTCATCTCTGATGTACAAGTCTAGTCTAAGTGGCAGTCTTGTATAGGTGTGTGCAAATCTTTGGTTCGGGCATTAAAATCTCCTAATATAATGATGTCACCAATGGCCACGAACTTGGAGATGCACTTGTGCAAGTCCAAGAAAGGGTCCCCGTCCTCAATGCTATGTATGGCACACAAAGAAAAGGAAGGCGAAAAGTAGCAAACAACAATGAAGATATTGCTTTGATGTTGACTAGTAGGACTAATACAAATCCAAAACCATAAATGTTAGAATGGACCATCAAGGTATGATTGAAGAGATCATCTCTAACCAAACAACCCACACCCCTTGAGCCTTGAACACCACCAATAGCACATACCTTCACCCTACAAGTAGATAAGAACTGATACCCAACATAACCTGGAAGAGGACGTATGTGATTGTCATGTGTCTCTGTGAGGACTAGGATATCCGTAGAACCAACCGCATCGTGAAGGAGACTCGGTAGGGACCATAAAGAGTTGTTGCTATTCCAACAGTTGACAAGAAGAGAGCTAGATAAGGGCCCACCCTTGTCCGACTGGTGGTGAGAATGTCATTCTGCCATGGTAGCTTGTCTCGACTCGCAACCACTAGGAGAGTCGCGAATAACTACCCTGAGGTTACGAATAACCACCCACTTACCAGTGCGCCTAGCCTCAGCAATGAGGCTCTTGGAGTGTTTCAGCTCAAGCACTTGGGATTTTGTGAGGTTCTCGGCCAAATAAATCTTAGTGAGAAGAGGGAACAACTTCCTCTTCGCCCTAAGAGCCTGAAACCAGTCAAAGGAGAGAGAAATCAGATAAAGAGAATGCCGTCTAGGCCTACCCAACACTTGTCAAGTGTGATGTTTGAGATACCAAGTTGGTCCCTGAGAAAGGAGTGCCTAGCCATTGATGGGTCAGCAGTGGATCGGAGATCACAGACTTGTAGGTTCAATTCACAATCCCGCCTTGCATGCTCGTTGTCCATCTTCCCTCGAACCAACTTCTCAACACCCGACAAGGGTGCAACAACAATAGAGTTACATAAAGAGGCCCAAGATTTCACCTTATCTTTGATTTCCGTCAATAGGGAGGAATGCCTCGCGACAATCTCCATTTGTTTCTCTTTAATAGAGTCAAGTTCCTCAAGTTGTCCGATAATAGAGTCTAGATCTGATCTAAGGCCTGTAGTGTCGAAGACAATCATTGAAGAGAAAGTCGCGTTGGAGTGAGTTTGATGTTTAAGTTCCGTAATAGATTCAGAGAGAGTTTGAATTGTGTTCCTAAGCTACAAATTTTCTTGCTTCAATCTTCACCTGTCTGTCAAAAAGTCTCTGGTAAGTGAGAGACGGAGGGGGCATGTCATCACTAGTAGCCATGGTGAAGCACACAACACAAAAAAACCTACAGAACCAGTTAAACATGCCTGATGGGTGTAGCTGAGCAAATCTTGTGCAATCTTATAAATCCAGTTGCAATGATCAGAGTGACTATTGGATGTAGCCGAGGTAGCTGGAAGGAGTTGACAGGGGTGCTGGTTGAAGCCTATAGTCATAGCAGGCTACAACACCACCAACAAGAAGCCGATTAAGTTGTAGTGCTGTCAAAAACAGCCGCAGCAAGAGCTATAGCCATAGTGGTAAAATCCAGCGCACATGCAAAAGTAAGAGCAACAAACCACACTAACCAAAAACGCACACAAGAAAGACACCTGAGATGCACTGACTAACACCAAGGCGGGCAACAACGAAACAAGCAAAGGCTCGACTATTGTAGACCGGTGTGCATGCAAGAAAGGCAAACAACAAGTGGGAGGATGGCACGCAGATGAAAAAGGCGGAAACAAGAAAGCATGCAGGAGAAGGAATGTTCATTGGACGACAATAAAGATAATGCTGGATTGGAGTTATAGATAGATTGCACACGATCGCGGGAGATGACACCCTCAAACACAATAATGACAGCCATGATCATGCGGAAAGGATGTGTGTAGCAGTAGTGGTGTCGCGGGAGAGGTCAACACAGGAGAGATCATCTCGAGATATGTAAAAGTGTGGTTGTCCTTTTTCTGGCAGTAGAGAACAATGTTTTCCACCCTTGGGAAAAATACTTCTTTAGAGGTAATAGACAAGTTGAATACCTATTTTAATTTTTATCTACTTATCATGCATATGAAAGACTTCAAACTTCAAAATATTTTACTTGGGGTAAGAGTGGTTCTTCCTCTCTTGGCCATGTTTGATGAGAATAGCTTGCCCCTTGCATATTGGTACGTGCCCATTTTAGCCTCAGCCTTGGGTATCATCATCTACATGCATTCAATGAGGCCCTACAGGCAAAAACAAGGAGTGGGTAAGTACCGTGTTGCATAGATGGGTTGGTGGAGCCAATCATTCCACCTCCTATCAATAATTTCTCGTACGGGGTCAAATTTGAGGCTGTCCCCCTGGTAGTAGTTTTTGATAGACTCCTTGGCCCTATCCATGGCCTCATAAGGTTACTTCATTAGGGTTTGATTCCCATCTACTTCTTGTAAGGTTTTTACTAGGAATACAGGTTTGGTTGGCACTTGGACATGCTGGTTATGTGTTGTATTGATGTCAAGTTTTGTCATTGATGACAACATATGCTTATGAGATCATGACAAACAAAGGCTCTGTATATTGCAAAAGGTTATTGGCACAACAAAGTTGGCATTTACCAGGTTAAGCTATGTGAGCTTAGGATTATGTTCACGGATGGGTGTAGATATCACATCTATATTCGTTGAGTTTATGTTGAGTATTGGTTGAGTTACAGTTCATTTGGTGAACACTGGTAGCAAATGAGTGTACAAGAATTATTGACAGAGACAATTGACAATATATTGGTTATATCTTATTAACAAAGTGGAATCAATGTTAGCAAACTTGGATCCTAGTTGAAGACATGTTTGTGATAACAAAGTCTAGAAGATATTCTAGAAAGGTTGCCGAAGTGAAAAGTGCAATATGTTTTACTTGCAATTGTTTGGGTTGAGAAAACATGTTGATCTTAATCATATAATGTGTTAATTTTATTGTAACATGTGGGAACCTTAATATAATAATTGTAATGCCGGTTAAGAAGGCATGTATGCCTTAATGTGGTCCTATGTAATTAAATGAACTTTAGGGAAGATTTAATAGGCCGACCTAATTAGTTATTTGGAAAGGGTATAAAAGAAAAATGTTTTACTTGGATGTAATATGATATCACATGTATTATCATGGATGTGGTCAGAGGATGTGGGCTTGAATGTTGGATAATCAAAGCAAAGCAAAGATTGATTTGATATATGTATTGGGCTTCAAAGGAATTGTTTTGGCAATTAAGTTGCAGATTAGTTAGTTCACTACTTTGGATATGTTATCTTGAAATATTGATCTTCACAGTTGTTGGAGCAATTTAGACAGTGGATCTAGTTGTTTCCCTATTAACCTTTAATATGGTTTGAATCTTCTAACAAGGGTTCAAGGTCTCTTAACAAGGATCTGTCTTCTAGTAATTGACTCCTAACGAGGTCACATCCTTTCACAAGAAACTTATATATTAGTACACTATTTTGTGGGTGCCATCCTCACCAGGGTTTTCCCTCAGATTAAGGGTTTCCCTAAACAACGAATCATTGTGTCATCGTGTATGGTTTATCTTTTGTTGTGCACCATTGTTTTACTTATTGGTGTTGGATATAATAAATCTGGATTTAAGTTTAATTTCTCACAATTGATATACCCCCCCTCCCCTCTTAGTTGTGTGTGGACTTAACATTTTCCACACCATCACCCCACTAAAAATGGGGATCCCCCTTTTTGCTTTGGCTGTAGAAGTAGTTCTCTAAGATGCTTTTAGATGGTCTAAGTTGGTGGCAATTTTCAATTCTCCAAGTCTGATAGATGAGTTTGTGAGACTTTGTCTTGCTGTGTGGCTAAGTCTGTCAGGGGTGTGAGCAAGAGTTGGGGTAAGATAACCAAGGATATGAGGTTGAAATCAAAGGATTTGGGATGAAATGAGTTAGAGTCTTTCGAAAATCCTTGTTCAAGTTATCAATATCATCTTATAAACTTAGGAGAGGTTGCCGGAGGTAACAATGTTGAAGGCATGCAGTGTAAGAACCCTGCTGCTGGTTCTACCCCTGAAGTCTCAGTTTTGACATTTTGTCAGATGGTTGGCATGCAATGCCCAAGTTATGATTTCTGAGTGTATATGGCTTTTTTTGTCTGTATTTGAATGGTTTGCATTTCCAAAACATATACCAATCATAGAAATGATTACCAATAACTTGCATAAACAAATAATGAACATTCAAGCCTTCAAATGAATTTTTATTGCCACTACATCAGGTCTGATTACAATGCAAATCGGGTTTGATACACTTTCTTTTAGATCACAATAACATGTAATATTTCAATATATTTGCTCCAATTCTACAAACAAAGATTGAATGTTCTTTAATCTTCATACCCACACAAAATATGGAAGATGTAATTTAATGCCGCAGAGCTCTCTATATGTGAAAAATATCAGAGAAAACCATAATTGTTTTTTCATTTTTAATTTGAACTTGAGGTAGGGTATAGAATTTATCAGATAAAAAAATTCCTGGAGACATTTGACTGTCGTGAAATTGTAAAAAGTGAATGCTTTCTAGAATTGTTGCTTGCTTTATCATCTTGAAAAAAAAAAGCTTAAGTCTTTCTTGGAATGTGTTGTTTGTTTTCAAGAAAAGGAAGAAGCATCACGATGGTCAGCTGAAACTGTCTCATTATGTAAAAACCCTTAATTGCCTTCCACAAATTTGCTGGTTGAAAATGAGAAATGTTTGGATTTTGTGTTTCTATTTCTGATTTGAAAACTATACCTTTTTAAAATTCTTTTCAGACATATATGAATTGACAATGAACAATATTGCAAAATGACACTCTCTCAGAATTCTCCAAAATTTAATTGCTCTAATTGAAATGCTGATGGAAAATATATTTGAGGTGCAAAAACACAACGAATGATCTATGAAGTGCAGTTTTTAATTTGCAGGAAACCACCACATATGTGATTGAAAATTCAAGTCATTTGCATTCATCAAATTCTGAAATAGATAAATAAGCACTAGAACCTGATTGGCACAATCAGCATTATCGATTCCCCTTGAATTAGTGAATTGCAAACTCAGAAATGCATATGCTGATCACCATGTGAGTGCAGAAGGTGCCACGATATCCAAAGTGGTATGCCGTCAATGATCCAAGCTGAACACAAACCTACATAGCGGATCACAGGTACTATGCTCGCCTTGGTTGCTGAATCACGTGCTGCTGACTGGGCAATCTCCACGCAATTGAACCAGAATTGCAGACCTGTTAATGGATGTTGTCCAGACCAAGGGAAATGGTGTCGGTTCACAGTTAGCCTCCTAGAACCTCAAAATGCTGCTCCCAAATAACAGTTGGCAGCTCTAACTTCTCCTGCCAATTCACTTCTTTGCCACACTCGATCTGATAGCAAACCCTAACGCTTGCTTCCCTTTCGAATATGATAAATTTCTTCCTTCACACAATTCTCCGTAGACATAGATCAGACAATTGGAGAAAGTTTGATCAATTGCTATATAACTAGAAATACCTAGAAAGAATCCTCTCCTTAGCCACAACAAACAACAATAGGAGTAATTGCCAGCAAATATCAAATCCACTATACTTCAGCAGTGGAATGAAAACACTTCTCAGCTAGAGTGATGAACAGTAGAGAAGTTGGGCAAACTTAGCTATACCTCAGTAGCTAAATTGCAAAAGAATTTCCAAACCCTTATATATCAGTAAGGGCATACAGTTAAGAACTTAGGAAAAAGCCACAAAGGCAAAAAATCAAATATATATTATCAAGCTTGTCTTTCCCTATGAATGAGCTCTTATTTATAAGCTTTTCATTGGCCAAAGTTTCCTTAAAACTCCACTTCAAAAATCGTGGAAGTTTCCCAAAAGAACTCATCACTAGAAACTTTCCAACTTGCTTTTTAGAAATATCTCTTAAAGTCATTATTTTTTTTTTTGATTGATAATAAGAGTTTATTGAAAGATGAACCGGGTTAACCTTGGCCTGAACCAGTAACACAGAAGGGAAATACAATCATCCAGAAAAAAGACAATACAATAGGAAGATTCATAAACTATAACAAGGGCCAGGAACTGACTTTCCTTTGCCCCGAGACTGAGATTGGAGAATCATTTCAAATGGTTCTTTAACCCACTCCTCTCCTTTTTGCCCTTCACAACTTGCCATCCATCCTCCACCTTTGCAGCTTTTGACTGCCATGCCGCCTTCTTTTGTGAAGGAAAAGCTCTTTCATTTTTCTTCCTTGGTGATGTTTCTTGTGCAGCAGCATTTTCATAGTTCTTCCGCTTCTCCTGTCCTTTTGGTGTATCGGTGCCTACATAAGACTTTTGCATGCCCTTTCCTCCCTCTGTGGATAAGTTTCTATTCTGTTTTGGAGGCGCATTCATGGCTGCTGGAGGTGACCTTTGCGGAGAATCTGTCACAACTTGAGAAAAACTCTTCTGATTCTCACCCCCTTCCACATTCTTCATAACCAAATAGTGCTGTTCCTCTCTATCTTTCCACTAGGATGCTTCCCACTGAACTCTCTCTTTTGAGCATTTTGAAGCCATATGTTCCACTTGGTGGCATCTCCTACATCTAAATGGAATACCTTCATAATCCAAGAGTTGAGTCCAGCAACCCTTTGAGGTTTTGATCTCAATTTCTGCCGGTAGCCCACTTGAAATGTTTATTTCCACTAAAATCCGGGTAAAGGTGGAATATAAGAGGTTTGCAAATTCATCATCAACCATTAAAAAATCTCCTAACGAATTCCCAATTGCCTCCAAACAGGAATTAAACCAGAAATGTAAAGGGAAATATGGAAGCCTTACCCATATTGGGATTTTATCAAAACCTTTTGAATCCGGGCAGAAGTTTGGGTGCCATGGTTTCAGCATAAGGGCATATTGTTCCTCCCAACACCAAAAATGCTCACACAACACCATCTTTCTATCCTAGGTATTCTCAAACACTACAATGAAAAACCCTTTTGTTGCCGAGTAAATCTGGACTGTTCCTGTTAACAGGGGTCTCCAGTTCTCTGAGATCCATTTATGCAGCTCACTTAAGCTTGGCCACAACCCATTGAACTTTCCTTGTGAGGCCTCGCCCCGACCCATCGTAGCATAGCGATGCATTACTATTTTTTTTTGATATTCACGACTCGAGATGTCGAGACATTATCTGATGCTTAGAACATATTTTATTATTTCATGTTGTGTAATGTTATTTTCCGATATATTTGATGATTGTCATTTAATGTTTCATGTATATGTATGTTGATGAAATCAGTAAATGTAGGATCGAGACTTTGATTTAAAAGATTTTAAATGATTAAGAATTAAGTAGGATAAGGAAACCCTTATTGATGTATGTTTTAATTTATGTGAATTTCTGAATACGTATACATTATGTACATGTGATTTTACGGGACTACTGATGTGTGAAATGAGTGTGCAAATATTTAGCCGAGAAACCCTACGAAAGAACAGAACTGATCTCCATGTGCTAAGTTTGAAAATTTTGTTGTTTGTAATTCACGTATTGTATTGTGAGATGTATGTATGCATCTTCTTTGTTCAGTGAATGTTAATGTTCGTAATTATGTTCTTTCAGTGTCGCTTGACACTCGTAAAATGTTTGTGTGCTTCGGCGTGCTGTTTAGGGTTAATTGTTTAACCTTTGGACCAAGTTGGTTTAAGTTAGTGTCAGTTTTTCTATTAGGTTCTTAATCAAGGTTAGTCATCCCTTAATCCGGATTAGTGCTTATTTGCAAGTTAGAGTAGTGAGTTGGACCTTTTTTTATTCCTAAATTTTATTTCACTCTAACCCCTTTCCTTAGGCTTGTAAACATGTTATTATTCTAACCAAAGGGTATGGGTATGGGTTAGGGGTCTTTTCCAACCCCTAAGCCCCTTTTTTTGACTTTTGAGGTCACTCAAAAAGTCCCTTTTTGCCTTTGTGCGAAAATTGACCATGGCTATCTTGAGTTACCTCACCTCATCTCCACTTAGGGTTTAACCATGTTGTAGGTTGAGTTAGGAGTTTCTAGATTTGTTAGTAGGTGGAGATAGTTATTGCTCCTTTTGGGTGGTTGAGTTGGAGGCTTATTTAGAGGCCTTCCTTGGACTAGTTGGTTGTTACCCAATCTCTACATTTAGAGAGGAATGCTTGAAGGTTGGAGGAAGGAAAGGGATACTCTACTCAAACTTGTCCATTGCCATTACCTCTTTGTAAAGGTAGGAAATTCTCATCTCCCCTATTCAGTTTTTATGGTTTGTTTCATGTTCATGCTACCTTGTTGCTGTTTCACTGTTTGTATGGATGTGGGTATGTTGGGAAGATTTGATAACCATGTTATTTTGGTTGTTTTTCCATTCTTGTTTATGTTTGCAATTTTGAGTTTTCCTTGCATGGGTGTTTTGGTATTACTCACCCTTGGAGAGGGCAGAAGTGACCAATTTTGGGAAAGGTCTGTTCAGTTGGACTCCAACCAGTGTAGAGTCTCTTCTCAGGATGAGAAGAGGGATAAAGGGTAGGGTGTTATGGGCCCCTACCCGTCAGCACAAACCTGGTATGAGTATGACATGTTTAAAAGGAAGAATGAAAGTTCTTGATTATTAGCCCTGATTGGGCATCTGAATTGGTGTTGTGCTTGACTTCTCCTGTTGGAAGAGTCCACCTTTCCCTAGTCTTGATTCATTGTGAATCCGATTGTGTAAACCATGTATGATTATGCATGTTTGATTTTCTTTTGGTTCTGCTTGGTTGTCACCCGATCAGTTATTGGTTTCTTCCATGGTTATTGAAAAAAGATTCAGAAAACATTACAAATTCCTTGATTTTGATCACGAGGAAAAATTTGATTTAATTGTTGAATTTTGGGATTGAGATCCTATTGTAAATTGTATTTTAAACCTTATTGTAAATGGCAACGAAGTTGGGTTTTCTTCCTGATTCTTTCCCGGCTGAGCCTTTGAATCAGGTTTGCCAATAAAATTGGTGTTGAGCATATTTGGTTATCATGTGATTTAATTGTGTATTAAATTTAATATGGTTGCACATAAAAGAAAAATAGAATAACGGATAATGTCATGTATTGTGATAGTTCCAAGTTTTTAAATTGTTAGGAAGAACAAAATGATAGAATGAAATTTTTCAAATATGATGTATAAGTATTATGATGAGATCAAATCAAGAGCAAACCCTATATTACGAAATCAAAGATATTTCATTTCTTGATAAATTTCATGGTGGTTATAATCAAATTTGAATTAGAACAATCCACCACCTTTTCAATTATGTGTATAGTATCATTCACCTCCCAAGTTCTTCAAATATGATCAATTGGACTGAGAGGTTGTATTATTGAAATCAAAAATAATAATAATAATAAGAATTTAGTACTCATACCATGTCCTTGATGAATTAATATAAAACATACATGTTTAAATAAGAGACTGAGGGACTATACCAAATGTACTCCCTTGCATTGGCATGCTTGTAAAAAAAAGAAAAATGATAATAATAGATTTGATTAAATCCTAAGTAACATAAATGAAATGCATAAGATAACATGACCATGCTTTGTTAAAATTTTGTTTCAAAAAAAAATATGCACTCCCAGGAGTAAAAACTCTCTGGAAAATACATGAGGAGAAAATTACATTCCTTCCCAAACCACAGAGCATATTCTTGAATAGATTCCTTCCTAAGAGAATAAAGAAATAAAAGAAATTAATATCTATATTATCACCTATAAAACTTTATTGTCTTTAATGCATGACCACCTTCCTTGGGCGTCAGTTTGGGTTGCTGTATAAAAGATTTTCTTTGTTTTAAAAAATGCCAACTGCCATCATAGAAGATGACGTCATCTACTCAACATCCCATCACTCTGCCCTCCCTTAACTCTCGCTGACCTTGGTGATTATGGTGTTGTGTTTAAAAAAATTTCTAAAGTTTTAAAAACAAAATCGTCCTCCTTTGGTGGCTACCTTGGTTTCCACCCAAGGCAAGTGGAATGAAGGAGGGAGGGAATGTTACTGACGCAGGGTCAGTAACCTCGTGCAGCGCGTAGGTTTAGCGCTTGGGAGAAGCGCATGTCTTTGGAGAAGGGGGTTGACGTGACCCAAAGGAGGGGGGGGTAGAGTAGGATGGTAGGGTTAGTAGGTTAGAGTTAGCCGTGTTTAGGTGTAGGTTAGTTTATTTAATTATTTTAGTTTGAGTTTGTTTAAATGTTTTAATTATGTTAGAGTGTTAAGAGTTTAGTTAAGTTGTAGTTAGATTAGGATATAGTGTTTAGTTAGCTTGTAAGTTAAATTAGTTAGTTTTTAAACTTTAAGTTTAGTCTTAGATTAGTTAGTTATTTAATTATTTGATTTTAGTTTCTTTATTAATATTATTTTATATATATATAGTTAGTTTAAAATGAAACTTTAAATTGTTAAAGAATAATTAGTTGATTTAATAAAATTTAAGGTTATTTTATCTTTGATTAAGGACTTTTGTTGTAATTGTTAATAATTTTTAGTTACTTAGTTATGTTTAAATACTAATTTAGTTAGTTTTAATTTAAATGTACTCTAATTGTTTTAACCATTAAGTAGATTAAATTTATCGATTAATTGGCTATTTAAATAAATTTTAATGTAGGTTTGATTGATTTGTTATTGCAAGAAATTTTAGATCCGAATTCATGTACATTGTTATTTAAGTAAGTTTTATTGCATATCATTATAAGTTAATATAATATCATAATTTTATCGATATTAATCTTATAACGAAAGTTTTAAAATTTTAACGATGTTATCGTCCTCATGTTTAAAATCTTAGGATCGTAATGTAAAGAACCTGTACTAAAACTTCTATCTCAATCATATCAACTTAGAGCATGTTTAATTACTAGTTATTTAAAAAAAAAAAAATAAAAAAAATTGTGTGCGTTTTTGCCTTGAAGTTTGGGCATGACATTCCTATCAATCCTAACTCAGAGAAGATTGAAACATTATGCATAACTTACTCATCTACACGTGTCTAAAACTACAGACAAACCTCCTTTTTGTTGCACAGAGGGTCTTCCATGGCAATCGTGACGTTCAACTTTGTCAAACCCCTCTCCCTCATTGTTCCCTCCTGCATATTTCTCCTTGACGCCCATGTATCCACCCTCATCTGCAGAAAATTTGCCTGCATTACCGCCCTTGCCTCCTTTGCATCTAAATCCTCTATCATTTTTGCTGCTGCTACCATGAAAAACCCCAACCAATCCTTGATCTCTGTTATCTCCATGACTTTCACCCTTGTCGTTCTGACCGTTAGCAATCTGCATACCTTGTGCATGCTGTTGTTCACCATCCGCTCCATATTCTGCTGCGAATGGCCCAGGTCCTCCAATGTTTAAACTCCTGGGTCCTTTGTTTTGAAGGAACGACTGGTTATCGAAAGCCCTTGTATCCCCTCCCTTTGAAAAAATGCCTCCAACCCTATTCCTTACTTGCGTACATTTAACCGTTCATGCATTGATCTTATCCTTGCCATATTGATCCTGAGGGACAGAAGCCCTTCGAAAAAGCTCAGCATCATGCAACACACGAGTAGGAGAAACCCTAGGCACCGCGGCAGCCACAACAACAATGGGGAGTGCCATAACAATTAATCTCTTAAAGTCATTATTATAATAATAGAAGCATTATTATAATAATGTAACTCATTGAATAATAAATAAATAAGAGCTCATGCAATTCTTAACTTGATTAACTGCAGGTGACAACCAACTGCCAAGCCACCCACTGCACTGCCAAAAAAGAAAGTACTAAAAATAGACTTACTAAAAATAGTAAATCCATAACTGAGACCCCCAAAATGCCCTGTTAGCTCATGAGGGTCGCTATGATGAGCTAACTCTATCAACCACACAGACTGGCCAAAAATGGGGACATTACAGTCCTCCCTCCTTAAGATTGCTTGTCCCCAAGCATTTTTGGAGCAAAATGAACACAATCCACCTGGATCCCAAAGGTAGAATTATGTACCATCCTTGCTGTGTACAAGCAACTCCTGTATCACCAACACCCAAATAACGGACATCAACATCAGAATCATCTGAAAATTGACCTGAGGTGTTGATGAAGGCGACAGCTCATCGGAACTCAAAGCAACTGAAATACCAACTTTGTCCACACCTGAGTTCCCATCAAAATGATAATCACACCCAACTGCATTGTGGAGATCGTAACAACCACAGGTACTTGTGTTATATCCCAATTTTCGACCCAATTTAAAATATTCATATAGCTGTTGAGGTTCACATGAAGTCAGTTGACAGTTAAATTTGTTATAATCCTGCGAAATGGTAAGATGGTTAATCTTTATAATTTCATATCAAGATGACATGCTAGTTAATCATTATGATGCTATTATATTGTTATCTTGAAATCTTAGAAAATTGGTTATTCATCATGGGAAGTGGGATGGTGGTTGGCCATTATGGTGGTTTATGAATGATAATTTGTTATGGTAAATTGTTATTATATTGAAGAATATAATATAATCATGGAGAATTCCCTTACAGGAGCATGTTGAAGGGGGCAGCATTGCTAGAAAGGAATTGGGCATGGAGGGGCACCACCATCATTGAGCAAATAAGTACAAGCCCTTAACCACCAGGGCTAAGGATAACGACTAGGCAGGCAAGAGTGTATGTTGGACGACCATGAGCTAACTTGTTAAATTACATATCATTTAATAGTAAAAGAGATTGCTAAGCATGAATTGGAAATTGAGCGAGTATGTACCTTTGTAATTATGTTGTTGATTGGAGCCTTCTAATGTATAATCATGTCTTATCATGTCGACATCAGGATACTTACATATCTATACATGTACATACATGTATATGTGTACATATGTAAACCAACTTTATATATATAAGGACGTATACGCATACTTGATATTTGGAGTATATGTAAGAAATATATGGTTAGGGTTTACACATGTACACGTATATGCATACATACATATATAAGTATCTATAGATACCATGATGCTATATACTAAGAGATTATTACTTCTTTCACCTTGGATGTGGTCTATTATTATTTCGTGCATGGCCACCTTTCTTATTCTATTTTATTCTCCATCGGGCCTTATATTTTTGAGATGGCCATTTAAATATTTGGGGTCCAATGACTTCTTGTTGGTATTGTAACTCCACCGCCACCTTTTCTTTGTTCTAACTGAGCGTGGATTTACATATATACATTGAGACTCCTACCGCTAGGGGGGAAGATATACCTCAACTTACTCCCTATTGCGAATTATTAAAAAAAAATGATCCTTGCATGTGTTATGCGTGAAACCCGATCGTAATCTTGTGATAGTGGTTTGGTATTTCTCTTTGAACGGAGTTTTAATCCTCTCTCATGATTGGAGAGTATCGATGCATATACATTTCGTACCATGTTTGGACGACTGCCCAAGCACCTATCTCTTAGCCAAGCTTGATCCATGATATTGGTTCAACCCCTGACGAATTCTTTTATGGCTTCCATGGTATAACCATTTACTTGTTTGTTCATGATTTTATCGAGTCTCAATATCTGCCGCTTCTCTATATTTATTGTCATCGATCATGCACTAGATTGCTATCTATACGATCTTTTGTGGACATGAATGGCTGTCCTGAATACTTTTCGCTTCTATTGGTGGTTATTTTACATGCAACATTCATATGCATTTAGATTGGTATTGATACCGTGAGTTATGCATCCTTGTGGTATTTGTATATACTCTGTTTGTTGTGTATGATCTTTGTAATACCTCTTCAAATGCTTAATATTGAAAGGGATTATAATCTTTCATGTATAATGCCGTATAGCAGATTTGAGCATTAATGAGATATCAGTACCTTATAAACAATAATCAAATTCCTTTATGGAATCACCCAGGAATTCATCCGCAAGGACCAGCATGGTCAAGATGAAGGGTGAGAATGAAAATACTCCTGCATGATAAAGTAAACATAAATTAGAAACAAATAATCACATATAAATATTCAAGATAGCTCATGATAATCCATTGTTTAGATCTTGTTGTCTAGTCGAGTGATGGAATCAAGTACCAGGATGCTCACTAGCTGGTTAAGTTGCTCCATGTCTATTTTTGGGTAGGGAGGGCCTTTCTCATTAGAGATTGCGTGGGGATAAATTATGGCCTAAGGTTGGGAGCTTGAGCCCCTGACAATGTTTCCCCTCTTCACAAGATGTCAGGACATGCATCAGATAAAGATAAGTTGAGTATTCAAACATTTATTGGTAACAGGTATTTTTACTTTTATGATATTTATACAAGTAGAAGATATGATGGATTAATTTATATTGTTGAATTTAGTTATTTCCTTTGATGAAAACAACCCTTCTCGTCAATGTAATTGGTAACCAGTTAGATCGGTTGAACTTCCAATTGAATATGGAATATATCTATAGGATCGTTATTTTAGTCTTTCGTTTATAAGAATAATGATTGAGAGAAAATCTTCTAATCTTATGTTATTGCCACAGTTACCAATAGGAAGAAAAGGAATTATACAGTGGTATCTGATGTCCCAAATGATACAGTGGTATTAGATGTCCTAAATGATCCAATGGTAATTGATGCCCTAAATGATACAGTGGTATCTGACGTCCCAAATGATACAGTGGCATCTGATGCCCTAAATGATCCAACGATAATTGATGCCCTAATTCATACAGTGGTATTTGATGCCCTAAATGAAACATTGGTATTTGTCATTACAATAAAGTAGTATAGCTATTTGTTCTTTAAGAGGTATTTTATGGACTAACTTGGGTTTGCAGAAGCATCCCTAGACGGTTTCCGGTTTTGAATTCTATGGTATGTAGATTTTAAATTCCTTCGTAAATTCATTGATGGTGTTTTCAATTGTTAGTTATGGAATTTCGTTTAACTGATTGTAATCGTTAATCTCATTCACTTGAACGTAACTAATATAACTGTCTTCCTATGAAAGTGAAGTAATAGTTGTATTTCTTTATTATGTTAGTTCTTAGTTAAGACCCGGGAAAAGTTGGTTGTTACAACTTGAATCACTAACACCAACTCCAACCTCTACCAAAATGTCTTGGGTTTGTAGATACTGCAAGTAGCTGTCTATCCTATTTGCAAAAGAGGGTGCCAACCCATCCCATAATGGATGGTATGAAACTGGAGCCAACCCACACCAACGTGAAACCAAGTCCTCTACCTGTGGGTCAAAAGAAAAATGATGAGCAGTCCTTACAGTGTAATGCCAATAAAAATTGGCAATCTCTGTCAAGGGTTCATCATCATCAAACTGGGAATTAGAAGATGGCTCCAATCTTTGACTTCAAACTAATGGTCGAGTAGGATCCTAGGCAACCCTATCAGCAAACCCTACCTCACAAATCCTGTGGGGAAGCATAGCAGACAGAGTCTCTACAATCTTTCCCATTGACCTTTGAATAACATGCGAGCCTTGGATGAGAGTACCCTGAGACACTTTGTATGAATCCTTCCTCACATCCGAACTCTCCAATAGATACTCCATGAAGGACTCTGTGTAGTAGAAATTATATGTGGAAGCATCCACCTGCTCCCTTGTGACCCACAGCTGATCCCTCTGAAAATGTGGCACTGCCAACTGTCCAATGGTATCAGTTGTATGAGATGAAGAAATAGATTTGCTTCCAGCAGAAGGAAGAAAATCAGCATGAGAGCCCAACTCCCTTGACACTCATCTCTACTACACCTAAATTCTAGACGAATGTGTCGGCCACATCATCACGTCCATCAACCCCAACTGTAGAAGAAAACTCACCACCAATCACAATATGCAATTGAACTGGATCTGGGTCACGTGTGGTTTGAACATGCTCCAACTGTATGGTCACCTCATCCATTTGTGATTGTGACTCTTAAAGAGCCCACTGAGTACACTGAAGAGAGTCCACGGTCACCTCAAGCTCTTGGGTGAGCTCCACCACCTCCTCTTTCTATAACAATATCTCATGACATATGCTACCCCACTCCAGAAGGTAATCCCAGTCAGCAACTAGCTGCGAGTAATTATGCTTCAAGATCCTAACGGCCTCTCGAAGTGCATGAACCTCTGCTAGAGAAAGAGTACTATCATTGTGCTCATCAGACATAAGAGCACCCCAACCAAATGTAGCTAGCATCTGACGGACAACATCATAATGCCCAAGAGCTAAAGAAATGTCACTATCACTCACCTTCAGCTGACTGGTCACATGATGCTTCTGTAACCCCTGACTCCTATGCAATTTCTCTGTCTCGCAAACTGCACTATGATGGGAAATTGAATCAGAATTGTCCACCACAAGATCACTCATACGTGTGCCATCATCCTCGCACAACTCCACATCTGAGATACAACTACTAGGTACCTCAACCAACTTATCCAAAGAAATGGAAGCCCTTGCAATAACAATCTCCTCGCATGTCTCAGCTTCCACCTCAATCATAAGATCTGTAAACATCAATCTCAAGACTCATTCAAAGCTTCCTTGGAGTCATCACCCAATATTTGATAAGGGATATCATACCTAGTGCAACTCATAGCATCATCAGATGTGTCCATACCATCTGCATCCGCATCTCCTGACTTCATTGTAACATCTATATCACCAACATCATAGTTCGGTGACTCCATACATGCCTCGGTCCCACCTAAGGAAGCAACTGCCTCTTGTACAGGAGCAACACTACAATAGTTGACATATAAGTCGCCAATAACAATTCCCTCCTCTGGTGAGTCTGAAAAGTCAGTGACAACTACATTACCAATTGCCTCTCAACTATCCATAGCAACTACTTTGGGAGCCTCAACTTGCTGAAGCTCAGTGCTGCTATCCATCACGTGTACATCCACATGTCTCTAAGAAACTAGTCCATCATCAATACTACGGATAGAACTAGTAGGTGGCGTACTAAATGAAGGAACATCAACATCATGGACACCTGTTGAGGAAAACTCAAGCTTCCTTCCCTGCAACCTCGATGTTGGCCTTCTAAAAGTGGAAACCATATACCTTGCTGCCCTCTCAACCGTCATTGGATTTGACAAGCTCTCTGCTAGCCTCTGTTGATGAAGCTTAAGTTTCTCCATACTCTCCTGCAAAGCATTCATTTTTACGCTAACTTCCTCATTACTCCACCGATTTCTAGAACTACCAGTCCTATGTCTGTCCATAGCTAGAGAAATTAAAGTGCTGGTCACTCTGTAGATAGATCTGAAAAAAATAAAATTTTTCCTACCTCAGAGGATGGCAGGAAAGTGCTTTGATACCACTGTAAAAACCCTTGCTTGCCTTCCACAAATTTGTTGGTTGAAAATGAGAAATGTTTGGATTTTGTGTTTCTATTTCTGATTTGAAAACTATAACTTTTTAAAATTCTTTTCAGACATATATGAGTTGACAATGAACAATATTGCAAAATGACACTCTCTTAGAATTCTCCAAAATTTATTTGCTCTAATTGAAATGCTGATGGAAAATATATTTGAGGTGCAAAACACAACAAATGATCTATAAAGTGCAGTTTTTAATTTGCAGGAAACCACCACAAATGCGATTGAAAATTCAAGTCATTTGCATTCATAAAATTCTGAAATAGATAAATAACCACTAGAACTTAATTGGCACAATCAACATTATCGATTCCTCTTGAATTAGTGAATTGCAAACTCGAATTAGTGAATTGCAAACTCAAAAATGCATATGCTGATCACCATGTGAGTGCAGAAGGTGTCACGATATCCAAAGTGGTATGCTGTCAATGATCCAAGCTCAGCACAAAATCTACATAGCAGATCATAGGTACTATGGTTGCCTTGGTTGCTGAATCACGTGCTGTTGACTAGGCAATCTCCATGCAATCGAACCAGAATTGCAGACCTGTTAGTGGATGTCGTCCAGACCAAGGGAAATGGTGTCGGTTCACAATGAGCCTCCTAGAACCTCAAGACACTGCTCCCAAATAACAGTCGACAGCTCTAACTTCTCCTGCAGATTCACTTCTTTGCCACACTCAATCTGATAGAAAACCCTCATGCCTGCTTCCCTTTCGACTATGATAAATATCTCCCTTAACACAATTCTCCGTAGACATAGATCAGACAGTTAGAGAAAGTTTGATCAATTCCTATATAACTAGAAATACCTAGAAAGAATCCTCTCTTTAGCCATAACAAACAACAGTAGGAGTAATTGCCAACAAATATCAAATCCACTATATTTTAGTAGTGGAATGAAAACACTTCTCAGCTACAGTGATGAACAGTAGAGAAGTTGGGCAAAATTAGCTATACCTTAGCAGCTAAATTGCAAAAGAATTTCCAAACCTTTATATATCAGCAAGGGCATATAGTTAAGAACCCAGGAAAAAGCCACAAAGGCACAAAATCAAATATATAATCAAGCGTGTCTTTCCCAATGAATGAATTCTTATTTATAAGCTTTTCGTTGGCCAAAGTTTCCTTAAAACTCCACTTTAGAAATCGTGGAAGTTTTCCAAAAGTACTCAATACTAGAAACTTTCCAACTTGCTTTTTAGAAATATCTCTTAAAGTTATTATTATAATAATATAAACATTATAATAATAATGCAATTCAATGAATAATAAATAAATAAGAGCTCAAGGAATTCTTAGCCTGATTAATTGCATGTGACGACCAACTACCAAGCCATCCACTACACTGCCAGAAAAAGCAAGTACTAAAAGTAGACTTACTAAAAATAGTAAATCCATAACTGAGACCCCCAAAACGCCTTGTCAGTTCACGAGGGTCACTATGATTAGCTAACTCTATCAACTGCACAAACTAGCCAAAAATGGGAACATTACACGTTAGGTACTAGACATTCAAGTGTAGTGTTTCTGTTGTGTTTTCATATTCTTAGGTGTTTCCAATTTTTATGTGTAACCTGTTTGTTTGAATATTTTTTGCTGCTCCACAAAATTGCATGTTCACAATGTTAGCATGCTAAAGAAACTTCTTAAATGGATTTGTTTCTGCATGAATATGGACATGCATTTGTGCAGATAAAGTCTAATAAAAAATGTTAAAAAAAACTTGAATTCTCTTTTTTAGTGATACACTGTTAATTTAGGTTTTTTTTTCTCACCAAAGATAGTTTACATATAATTTTTAATGTTGAGAAAGGTGATTTCTTCTTGTTAGCTAGTGAAGCATGAGTATAAATAGACTGTGGCATCATATTTTCTCTAAACAAATTAGTGATAATTAGGATAACTGGTTAGCCAAATGTCTAGTTTTTGTCTATATTTACATTTTCAGTAATGTTATCTAGTAGTAACTCTTATTTGCCAAGCAAACTATATTATTCATCTCATGTTCGTGATTCTGCAATCTTAGATTCCTTGTGGCAAAGATGCTGGTGCAATTACTTGTCTCCTTGATGAATCTGGAAAGTTCACCAGTACTGATGCATCTACCATTGCACAACCGGATCTCAAGGTGAACTCATTGTTGGAATTATCTACATTATTGCAAAACAAGTTTGACCTGACACCTTAGATATGACTACTTAGTCATTTTATACATTGTGATTCCCTGTATTCAGGAAAGCACTTCTTATGAAAACATTTTAACTTTAACTTTTATGTTCATCTTGGAGAGTAATAACATTCTTGAAATTTTCATATAAGAATTGTAACATTTTGCTGTGAGAAACTAGAAGATTATTCTGGAAATAATCTCATCAATTGCACCGATTATATCGAATTGCAAACAGAAGGAAAAGTTGAGTATATTACATGAGTTCCATGAAACGTACTATCAAACAATCTTTTGAATTCTTGCAATACAGTTGCAAAATGCTCCTGCAACATAAATGATAATCTTTTGTGTGTGTGTGTGTTGTGTGTATACAAACAAATTTCAAATTGAAGGAAGTCGATTACTGGATGTCCCAGAATAAAAGCACACATAGCATACATGCATCTATGATATATAATGTCAAAGGAAGTCGATTACTGGATGTCCCAGAGTAAAAGCACACATAAGAGCACATATATCCATTTTCTAAGCTTGCAATCTCTTGTAAAAGGTTTGCATCATTCTATTGTGTCAAATGGTCACATAGTTTGTCATCATGGCAATTTTATGGCACTGATTTAAACTCGAGAGACGGGCAGTAATAAACAAGAGATCCATCAATATTACACATCATCAATAAAAGCCTAGAATGCTTACTAAAAGCTAATTATATTAATCAATAGCAATCACAATGAGCGTTCAAACAAACCAGAAACACACTGAAAAGGAAATACATACATCATATATATATCACATAATAAAAACATCTAAGATAATGCATCTATATGCATAATGTTACCCTACTTTCTATTAACATCAGGATTTGGTTACATTTCATCTGCATGTTTTTGCCATCATCTCCTAAACTATCCCTATGCTACTCATTACACTCAAAATCTTACTCCATGTAGTTACAATATCACTCCTGTTTGACAGCATTGTAGAGCAAAAGTACGGGTGAACAGTATAGGACAGCTGTTAGAATGTAAATTTTCTTCTGCCAAATTGCACTAAGTTGTCTTTAGGGAAAGTGTGTGGACTTCACTTCCTACACCGATGATGGTATTTCACACACTCTACTATATGTTTGATCCCCTGCACAGTTGTGTTTGAGGGCCAGTTGCATGCTTGTGTGTACCTGAAATCCAACAAACTTTTATTATTTTCTAAGGTTATATATCATAGGATTTCTTCTGTAAGATGGCATACTACTCCCTAAAGTTCTTAGGAAAAGTTGAATGCAATAATTGGTCTTGTAGATTGTGGATTTTGATTGGTCAGTTGAGGGTTTCTTCTCACAGCTGTGAGCCAAGTCAGACCAACATCTTCTTGCATGGTCTGTCGATAATAGCTGTTGTCTCTATTCATGCACTGAGATGGAGAAAAAGGGACATTGGTTCAAAGTCCCAAGATTTATTCCTGGTTCAAATCTCTAAAATAGATGGATCTGGGTGCGTCTCAAAATGGACAAGAGCTAAAATTCATTCCTAAGAAATATGATTTGTTTCAAAATGAGAAAGTAGATGGGGCAATCTCTAGGGAGGTACACCTGGGACACAAATTTCTTCTCAAGTCTACCTAATGTGTAGCTGTATAATAAGTAATAAGAACTTTACTAAAATTGAAATCATTGCTAATGGTGGTGATGTGTCCCTCTTGTTGGCAGAAAAAAAAACTTTTGGATTAGGACATTATTTTAGAAGCTGAAATGGACGGTATTGGTTTATTTTGATGGTGTCATTTGGGGTTAAACTCCCAATGTATCTCAGACTTTCAAACTGAGATGTATTAGAAAGCCTATGTTATGAACAGGTTTAGAAGAATTGCAAAGGTAAAGTCCACTTGAATATGCCATATTAAATGAGAAAATCTAAACAATGCTGAGAATTTAGAAGCTACAAAATTCCTGTAATTTTATGGGATACTGCTGGCTCTTATCATTCAACTTCACCATTGATTCATAGTTTCTTTTTTCAAAGTTAACAGTTCAGGTTCAGGTAGGCTGGTTGGACAATTTTTTTGTGTGGTTGGGTTTGTTTTGGTTATCCCCATACAATAAATGTATAAAAGTCAAATATATTAATATGTGCAGCCTAACACATAAATTAAATAGAGTACCAGATAACATTCATATTTTTTTTGCATGTATTACTTTAATATCAATTTGTCTAACTTCAATTTCATGATAGGTATTTGTTTGATATTAACATAATAAAATCAGCAATCAGTGTCATATAGGTCTTCGTAAAGAATATCATCATCATTATTAACTCTATATGATATAGGCAGGTTAGAAGAATTACAAGGAGTGTTTCCTATGACCATGTCCTCCCATTATGACAGGGATAACCACCTGCAACTATAGCTCATCATTCATGTCTTGAAGCTGCAAGTTAGTTAGAACAAAAATAATACACAAGCATACCGAATTGAGCCCAAGGCATCATAAAATTGGAATGAATTACCACATTGCACATATTTATATAGTATATACTATTATATTATGCATATTAAGTATCAATTGTTAAAACTAGAGCCTATAAATCCATGAAGATAATCAGCAATAAAAGAGACAAAAACTGCAACAAAGAACACCAGAAATATTTTGAGAAAACTCTTCTAGAATGAAGGGAAAAACCCAGCCACACAACATAAAATATCATTTTATTGATAATAGAATTCAAGTTTACAATATCCTTTGGTAGCTACGAATATATAACAATAGGAGAGAGTCTTCACATTATAACTGAAGGTCTCTTGAGATTCCCATAAATCGTATAATTAATTGTAACTCTTCGAATATTCATACCTCAATGCATGTGAATGACACGTCATTTACATTTAATATTACAAATTAATCTTAAGTCTCGTTTTCAGCTTAACGTAATAATAACGGTAGTAACGTTCATATTTTCAGAGAGAAAGATCTCTATCACAACTACCATCTTCAACACTCCCTCTTAGCCAAAGAGAGATCTTTAGCTAAACAATCACACAAGATTGCAACCAAAATGTTAATGATGAAATCTCATTCCATATATTCTGTAAGATTCATGAAACCCTATAACAATCAATCACATTCATGGAATCTGATGCAGGAGCATCCAGAGGTATAAGGGCAATCTTGTGTCACCCAAAAAAAATGTACTTAGACTTAGTGTCTGTTTCATGTGTTTTCATTTTTGGATACAATAAAGGTTCCAACTCGCACAGTTCCACTATCAGTGTTCTAGGATAGAGTATTTGAACACCTTGGGATACGTGTAAATGCCAAAAAAATAGGAGTATGTAATTGAGTCATAATTTTGATGATTTAGAGGGTGTAAATTGGCCAGATGAATGTAATTGTAATTTAGAGCATTCCAGAAAAAGAATCAGGTCAAAAGGCCCCACGGTTTGAAAGTTATCGCAGTTTTTCGGTTTCTGGAGACCTCCTAAGAATGTTTCAAAGTCAGGTTAGGGGCATTAAATGACCTCGAACAGGGCCGAAAATGGGGGACGAGCAAAGCTGGTCCATAGGGCTATAGAGTGCTTCGAGAGCTTTTCGAAAATGTAAACGGCTCGTCAATCGAAACTACGGTTCAAAAGTTATGCCTTTCGAAAATTCGGTTACCATTTCTAGAGTCTTCTAATTTTGTGTTGACTTCTAATGCGACTTTTAGAGCCTTCTATTTGGTCGGTGGATGCCAACTAGCACTTTCTAGAATGTATTCCTATTCTTTAACACTTATTTAAGAACATTTCTAGCATTGTAAAAGGTAGTTCTGAGTGGAGTTTGAGAGAAGGTACTGGGAGAAGAATTTATCTCCAGACTTATGTTGTTGTAAGCCCATAGGGCATGTTTTGGAGTCTGTTTCTCTACACTAAGTGTACTAGCATATTTTCGCAGTTAATAGAATTTTCCCTTTCCTGTTGTGTTCATTTTGTGCTTGGTTTGTGTCCCCATCAGAATCGCTCAACATGAAACACTAACAATTAATCACATTCATGGAATCGCTCAACATGAAACATTGTAACAAGTAATCACATTCATGGAATCGCTCAACATGAAACCTTGTAACAATTAATCACATTCATGGAATCACTCAACATGAAAAGATTTGCAAGACTCACAGCCAAACCTTTATTCATAAACTCTCTCAACGTGAATTGTCATGGAATCTCTCAACATGACATCCAACTCCCATCACGGAATCTCTCAACATGATGACATCATGGACTCTCTCAACATGATGTTCACTATCGCATAGTGAAAGAGTTATCATAGTTGATCTTACAATCTCATTCATTGACGCAAGAATAGACATAGGTATAACAAAAGCAAGACTTGGTTCCATTTAAGTCTCAAATTTTACAAATACCACAAGTATCACAATCATATATGAGAATGAAGAGGATTTCTTAAGCAGTCCCTCTTAATTATGAAGCCTCCCTCTAAAGCTCAACATCCTTATCTTGTTGCTTCTAGTTGTGTCCTGCAACCAACAATGGTTATTAATAACTTCATAAGATTAAACCCTCATCTCAAATATATAACTCAAAATACTTATTTGTTTGAACTTTGAAGTATAATCTTCTTGATGTGAATCAATAACCAGTGCTAGAAGTAATGTATGCAACTATTACACATAGGCTCTAGCCAGTTAGTACTGAGAAAGATTTAAACAAATATTCTACCCAAAAAATAATTCTAAGTAATACACGTAGAGATAGTGTTAAGGAGATTCACGCATGAAGATACCGTTCAAGTGATTCACGCATAGAGTCAAATTTTGCTGAGTATCTTTCATTGCCACGCGAAACACAAAGGAGTAACTGAAGTACTCCATCATCTCCCACAAAGACCAAAGCAAGAATAACACTAATAGAAAACACAGGCTCCACAAATTTCCAAATAGATGACAATCCAATACAAATAAATACTCCAAAAATCTCGCACCCGCATAAAAGTGCTCATGTAAAACATAAATGTTGAGTCGGTAGAAAGAAGACAACTAAAATCTTTTGTGAAAAGCACAAACAAAGGTGACACGATTTTGTGAGATGTCATGATAAGAACCATTGGTGACATGAACAATATCAATGACGATGGCATCTGTTACACTGGAGTCTGGCAATATGATGACCATGGTAGTACCAGTCCGTTGACAGTCTTCACATACTAGGATTCCACTGTATCCATTGAATATATGTAGAACCAAATGATACCCCAATCTTCCCACTACTTGCGACTCTCTCCTTACTCCCACTGTCATGCCTTGTCTGCGACCTTCAACACAAGCTTGTCTAGTGAGATATTAGATAGACTGCATACATAGTATCCTGAAGCTTCATGTGGTTAGGTTGACTTTTGTGATTGATGAGCCACTTACTCACCCATTCACTCAACAATGAAACAACACACAAGGATTTCACAGAGCAAAGAGAAGAGTAAGATACAATGAATTTTCTCACTACAAAATTTTCGTAATTTTCAAAGGCATCTTAAAAAATCCATCAAAATACAAATGATGACAATAGACTATACATGAAAGAGAAATGAAAGTGAGAACACTCACCTTGACAATGAATTGATGCACGCAAAAGATGCAAAAGAATATAAAAGATAAAGAAAGAATGACGAGTTGCTTCTTTCGCTTAATATAAAATCTAATCGCAACCATTCATGCATATGACTCTGGAGCTAACCACAACTGCATGGGCTTTCCTTTCATCCATTGCAAAGTGTGATGAAAGAATAAAAGTAGATGACAATATGAGAAAACAAAACGGTAGGAAGATCTGTTAGAAGCTTGAAATCACCATCTAGAGTTCACGAACTTGGAAGGAAAAAGTCCAAAATACTATACAAGATTTTAGTTTGGGCAAAATACTTTCAAAGATCAACAATGAATTCAAAACATTGATACAAACACGATAGCCAAACAATGTAATGAAAAAAAAAAGATATCCTGCTAAAATTTGGAATCCATATTAAAAATGCAACAACAATTGTTCTACACAAATATATAAGAAAGCATTTGCAGACAGGAAATATTTGACGTACTATCCCAAGAACACATACAAAGCCGAAGAAAAACATAAAAGAAAGAACCTGAAATGATATGGACATGCAAGAATTTCTCTCACAACCACCATAATAAACACATATATCCGCTCTCCTTATTGTTAAAACTGTTATTGTTGTTATCTAACTTGGCTCCGATACCATGTTAAAATTAGAGCCCATAAATCCATGAAGATAATCAGCAATAAAAGAGAAAAAGATTGAAACAAAGAACACTAGAACTATCCTGGGAAAACCCATCTAGAATGAAGGGAAAAATCGAGATACACAAAAAAAAATCATTTTATTGATAATAGAATTCAAGTGTACAATATCCTTTGGTAGCTACAAATATATAACAATAGGAGAGACTCTTACCATTATAACCAAAGGTCTCTTGAGATTCTCATAACTCTTATAATTAATTATAACTCTTTGAATATTCATGTCTCAATGCATGTGAATGACACATGTCATTTACATTTAATATTACAAATTAAACTTAAGTGTCCTTTTCAACTGAACGTAATAATAACGGTAATAACATTCATATTTCTAGAGATAAAGATCTCTATTGCAGCTACCATCTTCAACATCAATACATGTTTATTGCAATATATTGAAGTATAAAAAGGTTTTAACAAAGCACGATAAAACATCACAAAACCAACTCAAAATACCCAAAAGCCAAGTTTTCAGACTCATCAAAGGGGACAACTATGTAAATTATATATGGAAATTTCAAATGTTCATAAAAAAGCACGGAAATTTCAAAATTCCTTTAAATTGTAAACCCATCTAAAACCTTTTGTTGTCATTTGGAGGTATTGTTCCATCCCTTGGGTGGAGCATTTGGGATTTAGAGCCAAGAAATTGTTATATGAAGTAGGGTGTTCAATATCTTCCACCTTCGGATCACAATGGGTCTAATATGTTGCTTAATCAAACTCTAAAATATGATCCTTAGCCAAAATTATTTGCTTTATCTTCCCAACAAGTCTTTCAAATGTCTCATATATATGTTAAAGTCTAAGGTATTTATCTGCTTCATAACAACATCTACAATATATGAGATGAAATCTTTCCAATATTTGTAAAATGCAAACACAATTATAAAGAATTAGTTGACATGTTGGGAACTTTAAAGGTTGAAACATTGGACAATAAAATTAAAATATTTAAATATGTAATGTGAAATGAAAATCAATAATCTGATAAAAAAATAAAATAAAAAAATCAGCACCTCATAGTGGACTACCAATTGTATCTTGTTTGATGGATTTTCTTTGAGTAGAGCTTGAAATAAGCCATATAGTCCATACATAATTCACCATAATCAAATTTCAGAGGTTCATGAATGTCAAACATCCTCTCCAACAAGATGAAGTAAGTGACATACCTATAGTATATTTGATTGAAAGACAAAAGCAATATAAGGCTCAATGTAGTTGGAATAGATGTTTGAACTTCCAATTTTTTTAATGTTTCTATATACAGAAAGTAAAAGAAGTGAATTGGCATACATCGTTTCAATAGGTTTGAGGAACTCATTTGAAAACATCTTAAGGAGAGCAAGTGAGATGTCATGGTTGCGAATAAGTATTTGAATTTTTGTAGCTTTTGCTGCCATTTTCTTCACTTAATCTATCTTCCCTATGCATTGTTCAATGCATGAACACAACATAGGTTCTAAAAGATGTGCTTGCAAGTGCCCTCCATTGTTAAATCAATTGATTTGTACACACACACCGATTTAGTGATCATATGTACAACATTAGCACACCCAACCTCCTCTATGACATCTCCCAAAGTAGTAAATAGAAAGTTTGCATCCTTAGACTTCCTTGAACAATTCATGGCTATACGAAAATAAGAACGAACAAGGTATGTGACTATCATATTGATTAGTGACCAATGTCTTGTATTAATTCAACCATCCATCACAACGTAGTAACCAATGCATATCCAAATTAGCTTATGATTTCTAGGGGTATGATTGAGGGACCAATAAGTGGTATCTCCAAAACTTGTTTGAAGTAAGAGGAAAAAGCCACATGAAATGGAATGGTAGTTGTGGGTTCCCCCCCCCCCCCCCCCCCGCATATTGCAAGACCTTGTACTTTCTCATGCTTGCACATTATTCAAAACTTCAATTGATGCTTCCTTGTCACACCAACTCATCTTCATCTTTACTCTTAAGGCAACTTGAATACTACCAATCTTGGGTGTTGTAGGCATATATGATTGTGCACTTGTGAAAGAAAGTTTCACCATTTCCGTACCTTGTTTCCTTATTCACCTCACTTGTAATCTATGACACTCTGTCTTCTCATTTCCTTTTAGTTCTGGAGAAACTTTAACTCTATGTCCTTTGAAACCCATAAAATGAGATTGTACCCTCGTGAGTTGCCACTAAAATTTTTCAAGTAAACATGACAATTTCATTATATACTCCCCTTTGATTTTTGTAACTTTTATCCTTAGGTATAATAGATTGGAGAAGAAGATTTCTCTTGTTGAAAGGACCCTAGCATACTTTTGCATGAATTTTGAAGGACACTTGAGTTTGGTTGTTGTCCTTAGATTGTCCTCAACATTTCCACTTATATTTCCACTAGCTATTTCCACTACACTCCACTACTATTACACTGTTCACTCCTACTCATGCTTTTTGAGATTGAATCCAACTTTATATTGAAAAAAAATGTTCAAAACAACAAAAATTTCCATGCTTTAATCTTTGATTTTTTAATTTTATTTTCTTCTGAAAGGATGAAACTTAACACTTCGAAGGATTTGTAGCCCCATTGCCTTGGATTGAAACTATTTTCCTTTTATGCCTTACCAATTGTTCCTATTTCTTGGCTTGTTTGAAACACTTGTTGTTAATGCTTTTTTTCCCCTCTCATACATATGATGAAATGAGTAAAAAATGGTGAACCTAATCCCCTTTAGGGAAAGCTCAGAGGTAGATAAGATAAGATAAGATATGATAAATTTATTAATGTCCAATAGGAGACCAACAAGGGTTTAAGGGACTGGAAATAATGCAAAGGGAAAACGCCAGCAAGGGGAAGCACTAAACGGTGTCTGTGGAAAGAGCGTGAAAGTAAAACAACAAAAGAACCGAGAAAAGGAAGAGCAACATCTAAGAACTCCTCATAGGCAAGAAGTAGTCAAGAATAGAAAGGTGAGCATTAGAACAATCAAGTGTTCTAGAAGGTCGCCTCTAAGGCCTACATGTAGTAGTAGTAGTGAGACACTATCAAGTGTGATCTCTGTGGGATCTTACAGATCTAGTGTGAACCGAGATAGTGTAGAGAGGCCGTTTCAATCCTTGAGTAGGAACTGTAGGACTGAAAAATGAGGGGATGAGTTGCATAGGGGTCAGTGTCAAGCAACACTGGAGTTATAGAGTGTGCTCACAAAGCCGCATGGTCTCCTGAAGGTAGAGTGCAAGACAATGCTGGTCAATATATCTGAAAAATAAGGGAAGGGACTGACACTCTCTGAACAGACAATAGAATCTCCCCTGAATCTCAAAGTAAATGGGGCAACAAAAGATAAAGTGAGACTCGGTCTCAACCTCCTCAAGGTGACAAAGCCAATAGATCCTATCCTCCCTGCCAATCTGGTGATCAATCTGAATACATAGCCTGTGAGCTCCCACTCTAAAAGATCCCAAGGAGATGCGAAGAGGTGCACAATAACATAAGGAACATACTTTTTAAGGAAATAAGTTGAGAGTAACTTCTTTTAATAAACTTGGTTGCCTCTCTAGGATTTGAGGACATCCCCCAAAGAAATATGCTCACTGGGGAGATGTAGGGGATATTTTCAAACTATCCTTGGACCATCCAAGTGTTGGCTAAAGTTTTTGTAAGTCATCATGACCATAACTTTCAAAATTGCGACTTTAGGTAATGTCATGAGATTTCTCTCTTCTCAGCAATAGGCTTCAACATGAACTTAACTGAAATTACAAAAAAGGTGATTCTCTTAATCAATTCCTCTTTTCTCAGGAATGATTTGGATACAATTACAATTTTACAACTTAACAAAAAGTGCTTTATTGCTATGATAATATTGATGACTCTAGAATTGATGTAAGAACAATACTAGGGGCAACAATTTACTTTTATATTTTGCGAAACAAATATAGGAACCTAAGGTCTTTCATGGTTATCTCAAATGAGGATTCAAGCAGAATAACTAGTAAGGTACAAAGTCTCTTATTGGATACTCTCAAATTTAATAAAACACTTACAACTGAAGCCCAAAGTCTTTAACTCTAAGTGAGTACAACCACTACTATCTATCACAATTTGTCCTCCTGCAACATATAGTCTTCAAAAGTTCAAATTGGTTCTATATACAATAAGCAACTCAAAGTCTGTACAATTAAATCTAAATCCCTCTTGAGAGAAAAGCTCCAAAACTTACAATAAATATCTAGGAAAAAGTAATCACATAACATCTTGAGTCAATACAAAGTTTGAAAGCAAGTTGCCCTTTTTCTTGAAATCAATTTAGTTCACATCTAGGCTCGAAGTCTTAGAGTGCAAATACAAAGTGATTGAATTTTCTTGCATTGCCAAAAGATAATAATTTTCAACAATCTCCCTCATTTATATGAAAAGAGTGGAGAGAAAAGTGAAGAAAGAAGGGGAAAACCTTTAACCACCTTGACTTATTCTCTAACTTACTAGCTAACTTTGACTTATTCAAAGTTGCATGCCTAATGCGCTTGCAACCTAATTACATGCTACAACTTTTCACATTATTTTGTCACATGCAATCACATCTTATTTTTCTATTATATGTAATATGTTGATTCAAATTACAATTGCACGGTGAAAATATTCTAGGTGTCTGACAATACACAACTTCTATTACATCTTTTATTGGTCTTGATGCTACTACAAGATGACCAATGTGAAGTATTTGTGTTTGGTGAAAGCATCTTGAATTGGAATATGCATATACATCCTTGATTGTACTATTGAGTGTTTGTAAACCATTTTTGTCTTGAAAGCATTCTATGCTTGTAATCATTCGTTTACCTCCTTATAGGCTCCATTATGTGATCATTCTTTCCTCATGCCCATCTTTCTTCATTGCATGCATGATTGGAGGACTCTAATGCAATGAAGGATGAAGGAATTAAGATAAAACTTGGAGCATTGCATATGAATGGACAACAAGCCTTACATGAGAAATGAAGCATGAATGAGTTCATTGCACACTTTTGATATACAAGTATAGATTTGGGGTTTTGGCATATGAATAATGTTGGGAAACTTTTGGGATAGCGAATAGATATATGCATTTAAGCTCAAAATATCTACTTATATGGTGGAAAAACTCAAAAATGAATTTTCAGAGGGTAGTAACATGTGCGGGTAAAAAGCTTAATGTGTGAAGAATGAAAGTGGGTTTTTTGGACGCAAAAGCATGTTGAAAAGTGAGCTTTCTTTCCTTAGTAGTTTCATTCATGAACACAGTTTTTAATGCGACTACATATGCAAGTAAGATGAAGTACCTATATATGCAACTTGGAGAAATAAGACAAAAGATAGGTGCACATCATGTACATCATGTAAATCTAAAAATGGAAATGAAATGATTTGCATGAACAAAAGAATAAACATATACACAACACAACCTATGAAATTGACAAATATCTTACCTATTTTCCACAAGACGCAAATGAAGAAGTCTCTTTAGTCTTTTTATGCAAAATTTGGTAATAAATCCAATAAGATCTTCGGATTTGGAAAGATTACAGCAATGAAACTTGGATTTTGAATCTTGACTCAATCCTTCCAAATTGAATGCATTTTTGAGTCAAGATCCATTGCTTGCCAAGTGTGGGAAGTTAGAGGATTAAAATGCACACAAATAACAACTGTATTGACTAAAAAACAAATGCAATGTGCAATGACAATTAAAAATGACGTCTAGGGCATTAAAACAACTTGAAAAGAATGATAGACAAGTTGCAAATGATAAATAATACCTAAGAACTTACCTTTGGTAGCAAACACTTGGATTGGATGGGAGAAAATGGCAAATAAATGAGTCATTTTTGGGCAAAAGCATGCCCTGAATGGGTTGTTTCTATAGATGCTAAAAATGGTTTGTGCCTACTCTTTCATCACCTTTACATCCTAACATTTCTCATTTGTTCAATTTACTAACTTTGATCTTCTGGCCAACTTGATCATCATTCAAACTTGTTTCACAATGTTCTCTGAATATCTTTTGGCATTTTTTTCATCATTTGTAACCCTTTTGAATCAAATGTATATCATTTCCAAGTTAATTCAAAACCATTTCACTGTCATCATTAGTCCTTTTAGGCATCAATATTCATCAACTCATGTCATGTGCCCTTGGCATGCCATCATTTTATCAATTTGATCTTTGACATTTTCATGTACCTTAGTGCTTTGTCATCAACTCAATTATTGACAATGTTGAGTCCTTCAGTGTCTGATCATGTCCTTCTTTAATCAATTTAACATCATTGACTGTGTTCGTTGATGTTATTATAGTCAATTCTTTCAATCAATTTCAATCAATGTATGACATTTGCAGAGTCCATTAAATCTCATGTGTCATCAATCCTTGTCATGTGTCCTTGATAAGCCATCAATTTTTTTCATTCATCTAACATCATTTATTTCATCAGTTCAATCATGTCATTGATCCTTTCTAATGTCATCACATTCAATCGACATTTTCATCACAATCCTTCAAAAGGGTTAATTCTTGTATTTATTTCATCATTTTGCTCAATCAATTCGTTTATTTTCCTTATAGGGATTCGATAATCCATTAGCTACTTCTATGTCTTATTCATTTAATTTCATCCCTCTTTATTAATTATTCCTCTTTACTAACCTTTCTCAATTAATTAATCTTTATTAATTAATTGATTCCATTTTTATGAATTATGGGAATTCACAATTCCTTATTTTTCTAAAATCTAATTTCCTTTTTTCTAATTTCTAATTTCTATTTTCCCCCTTTCTATTTTTCTAATTCCCTAATTTCTATTTACTATTCTAGAGGGAATTATGAGTTTTAAAATTAAAACATGCTAACTCTTACACATTCCCACTAATTGTGCTTCCACTTCCTATTTTCTAGCGTCCACTCTTACACCTTCCTTTTTCCAACTCTTATAATTTCCTTTCCTTTTCTTACACCTTTCCTTTCATTTTCCTCTTCTTCTACCAAATGTTCTTGCATATTTCTATTCACATCTCTTACAACATCTCATAATGTGCCATTTTATGACACATTTTCCAATTTAAATCTTTTAATTTGAGCAATTTTCTAAATTGTGCAATTTAACTATGACATCTTCCCAATTGCACACTTTCCTTCCAATTTTGTATTTTGGTGCTCAAGCTCTATAAATTGAGCTCTTATGCACTTGCTTTGGTTAACCACATTCTCTTAGTATTCTCAATATCTTGTCATTTTGCTGATCATAGCATTGTCCTCTTGCTATCATTTTGTAGGTATAACTTGTGAAGATCAAGAGCTACATCAACTTCAAATCTTTGAGAACAAAGGAGAACATTGGAGCATCATCTGAAGGGGGTCATGCATTTTATGCTTATTTGGTTATGAACCTTTATTTCAATAACTTTCATGGTAGACTATAATTGTTTGCATATTATTTTATGAGATTTGTCGTTCTCCCATTTATGTGAATTTTCCCTTTTTCTAGTCCTACAGTTTCAAACTCATGTCAATTTGTTTTTGCTTTAAAAATCACTGCTTAAGGATAATGCATATGAAATGCCCAAGTATGAGGAGACACATTTTTTGCAAACCAAAACACATCCAAATGACCAAAGAAATCACTGTCCACCTTCAAAATTCATGAGGAATGAGCAAAAATGATGTTTTTTTGAATGTAAAAACATGTGCTTTCTTCCTAACAATTGCCACTACCGACTTTTTAGTACCAAAGACAAGTTAAAACAAGCCAAAACACATTTTTCCATGTCAATAACATGTGCTTTTGATTAAAACATCATCACCTTTAATGCTTTATGCCCAAACACAAGATAGAAAAAAGTCAAAAATTAGTTCTTCAACTTCAAAAGCATGTGCTTTGGGGTATAAAGTTGGAACCTTAAGCAATTTTAATTAAAACACATTTTTTTCAATGAGTAATAATGAGTTTTTAAACTTGAACACCACATGTTTGACCTTTTAAAACATCAGAAACACATAACATATGTGCTATTTGGTTCAAAAACCCCACTTTTACGCTTTTAAGTCATAACTCAAGTTAGAAAACATTAAAAAGGTTTTAAAAATGCATATGCATGTGTAACTGGGTTCAATTTCCCCACTATAAGCCTTTAAGTAATAAAAGGTTTATAATAATAAGATTTTAATATGTATTTGCATATAAAAAACCCACTTGTACATGCAAAATAACATATTTTTGATTTAAAATATAAAGTTGCATATAAAAACCCCATTTTTAATGCATTTAGGACTTGGATGTTATCATTAGTGGGTTTTTAATAAGTGATTTGCAATGTGTATTAAGAACCCCATTTAATTGCATTTTACGTGTCTAATGTAAATATTTTTAATATATAACTATAGTTTCAATAAACTTAAAAAGGACGTTTATGTGCTATTCGAGGATGCATCTACTTGCATCACCATCAATGGAAGACAATCTGAGGCCTTTGGTCTCTTTAGGTCCATCCACCAGGGATGTCCTCTTGCTCTGTCTTTGTATGTTCTTATTGCCGAAGGGTTTGGGCATTTGCTTGCTAATGCCATTTCTTTAGGGCGTGTCAGAAGCATTTCCTTGCCTGAGTCGCCTACACAACTTGTTAATAGGTACTTTGGTGATGACTCCTTCCTTACTCTCCTTGAGGACAAGGAAAATGTTTCCAATGCTTCACATTGTCTTGACAATTTTTGTCTGGCTTTTGATCGACTATTCAATGGCACAAAACCTTATGCTTCAAGTAGTCCCTCCTTGCTGCATTGCCATGGCTCTTACAATACAATTGGAAATGGATTCGACTTTGAGAGATGTTCCATGTTCTGGATATCCCCTTTACCTTCCAAGCTTTAGCTATGGATCTTTGGAATTTTGTTCTTGCCAAGATTGCAAAGAAGCTTGATTATTGGATCACTAAGCTACTTTGTCTCACTGGCAAATTCTAGATTTTCTCTAAGGTTTTGGATGCTACCCATGTGTACTATTCCTCCTGTTAGGCTCCTTCCAAGGCTTCTTATTTGAAGTTGGAGAAGCTCCTTAGGGATTTTCTTTAGGCCTCTGGGTGAAATCATGATGGATTTCACAATGTGGCTTGCAAGTACTATTGTCTGCCCAAGGAGTTTGGTAGCCTTGGTCTTATTTCCACTCAAAAGAAGGGTATTGCATTATGTGCCAAATGGGTCAACCTTGGCCTCACTAGAGACAAAGCCTAGAAAATTCTTCTCAAGCATTGCATTTTGTCTAGATTACCAATTAATAGACCTCCTTGGAAGGGGATTGGTTTTCAAACCCTTCTCATCACGTCCAAACCAATGCAAATCCAAGGCATTTTTGTTGTCAAAAGCATATGGAGAGCCATCAAGTCGTGGCTTCGTTGGGCTGGTGATGATTTCAGGGATGGGTTATCTATAAACTGACATAATATTTGGTGATCTCCCCTGTTTGCGGTGCAAGGGGTTCCAGTTGCTAAAGTGCAAGGTGCCAGTGTGCTACATTTTTCAAACTTGGCATCAAAATGCCTGAAGATTTGTTTTCCAGAGTTACCATGAGCCTCAGATAATGGGAAGACATGCAAGTCCAATTTCTACTAACTCATCCAGATCATCAGATGTTTGACCTATTTGTCTCTTCTTTGCCTCCTCATATGCTTTGCAAGCTAGGTATTCAGCTAGTCAAGCCATTGTGGAAATATTGAAAGTGGTATCTGTGCACTCCTCTTCTTAATTAAAAGCCCAAGATGGGATACCTCTGGCTGGTGATACACTTGCCTATGGTTGATACCCTCAACCAAATGTGGCACCTCCAGTCTTAGCAAAATTGGAGATACATGTTTAACACTATTTAAAATGTCATCACTGAGATGAAGATTGCACACTTTGCTTGGTATGTCTTGTTCGAGAGATTGCCTCTAGGTCCTCGGCTCAAGCATTTGGGGGTTCCTGACCCTTAGTGTCCGTTTTGTGGGCAACCTGACTCCTTTTTGCATAGTTTTTGGTTCTATCACAGAGTCCAACAATATTGGCTTTTGGTTCATGACTTTTCAAGCCTTTTAGGTGGAGTCATTTTGTTGGCAAATGATCTTGTTGGGGGATTGTCCTAGAATTGCCTTCAAGTATACTGAGATTTGGCATGTTTTTAGGATGGAGATTCTATTCACTCTTTGGAAGTATAGGAATGTTGTTCTTTTCATTCTCAAATTTCTTGATATAAATGTTTTTATGTATACTATAACTTGTATATGTAACAATGTAATGATGCAGATACAAGTGCAGGTTGATTAGGTGGCCAACTTGCAAGAGCTGCTCAATCACTAGGGTAATGCCCTATGTATGGTGGCTAGAGTGCCGCCAAAATTTTGGTTTTGCTGATCGCACCCCTCCCAATGGCTTATGTCGGGGTCATAGTTCTTCTGCTTAGCACTTCCATACTCCTTGGTCCTAGGCTCCTTGTCATTCTCCTGGCGATGGAAATGGTGGCTGGCGTTGCCGCTCGAACTCTCCATCGCAATACGACTCTGGTTGGTCCCCAGGTCCTTCTCCTGTTGCTCCTTTTGCTGCTGGTATATGTAACCAATTATGGGTGGTCTCTACCTGACTAGCTTGTGAACCTAGTTGATGTATGGGATTTTGATGATCGCTAGGACCTTCCTCCCTTAACTGGAATTGCTCTTGCAACCTGAGGTTATTACCTTTTTTTATGACTAGATTATAAGTTATCCAATCTTGCTGTCATGTGTAATTTCACAGGTTGATCTTGTATTCCCTGAACCTTTTTTTGTGAATATGCAACTTTGATGTTTAATTAATAGAGAAGGGACTATTCATTAAAAAAAGACCATTTTCATTAAAACATTAAAAAAAAGGTGTAATAAAACCAGAATGAGCTGAAATTTATAAATGGGGGTCAAAGTCCACTTTATATATTATATTAATTTTATTATATGAAATTAACAATACAAAGCCCACTTTTGGTGGACTTTTAGTAAGTCGTTGGTTTGAAAACCCTCACATTTTCTTTCATAAATTGAGCTAGAAAACTTTGTTTGAGACCTATGATGCTTGAAATGAGCGGAATTCCAAGAGTTTTTATCCTAAGGGAAAACCGAGATGAAAAACTACTAACAAGAATGGTAAAAACAAAGAATAAACGCAAAGATTGGCAAAAATGAAGTGTTTGTAGTTAGAGAAGTAAAACGCATTCTGACAAGCATTTACAAGAATTAACTTGACAAAAACCTTAAAAAAGAACACACAAACAAGATTACGTAAAGTACAATTCAAGGATGATGAATTGCCTTTGTGACACTTTATGAAAGCATTGAAACATAGTGGATACACATACGAATCCATGAGAAAATTGTGTAGGGTTCCCACAACTTTATGGTGTTAGAATTGTGGACATCACATGACAGAGACGAGAGATTTAGGCTGAGTGACATTTCCATAGTTAATAAATTGATGAATCATTGTTTAAAATGATTAAATGTCATGAAGTATATGAAGAGGTACAATACAAAATCAACATAAACTATATATCTTAAATGATTGGAAAATAATTTAAACATAAGGTTAAGTATAAAGAAAACACATTTTTAAAAATAAATATATGTTATTTAAATGTTTCATAAAACTATGTATCATATCACATTTTATGCATTTTTTTCCATATAAGGTAAACGACCTAAACTTTGTATTCAGGTATATATAGAAATTACATTGTACAATGACTTAAGATCACACTATCTTCCCACCTCCTATCGATACCTACTAAGCATATTGATAGCTTATGTTTATACATTTGATCTTATTTAATTCTACTTCTGTACAAAAAAATAGGTTGATATATAAAAATATTAAAAGAGTTTCAAATGAACATGATTTTTTCTAACAATAGTTAAAATTAGATATAATTTTTTTAATATAAAAATTTAATTTCCCCTTTCAAGTAAAAAGGAATATGTACAAACATAAATCTAAGTCTAATTTTTTACATATCTTGTAAAGTATTTATTGATTCAAGGATTAACTATTAGAGAAAAAAGGATAATTTAATTTAATTTATTAAATTATTTTTTCTCCCACCACTTTATGCGTTTTTTAGCTTTCACCTTTAGGTTACCCTTTTTGGGGTTCGATCTCCTTTTATAAGGATTGATCTCTTCAATCTCTTCTTCATTTGAATATACAATTTGCGTGTTTTCAGATCAAATCCTTGCCTCTTCTTGTCTTTTTCTTCTCCCTGATAGGTTTTCTACATGCATGTATTCTTGGGCTTCGTGGATTTGATTTGCATATTTGCTCAAATCCTACATGGTATCAGAGCTAGATCTACTGTAGCTTGTTCGGTATTTGGAGAAAAAAGGGAGAACAAGGGTTTGATAGATTAGATCTAGAGTTTTTCAAGTATTTCCTGAGAAAATAGGGGGGTCACTGATTTTCGGAGTAGTTTGAGGCCAAACGAACTTCACAGATGGATTTAGAAGGAGTCAAAACCTCCGTTTCCATATTTGTTTGTTTTGGACAACGTTGATTCGGGAGGCAAATTTTTTTTGCCTGATAGGGCCGTACGACCTCTGGCATGTGTTATGAGGTAGAATTTTTGAAAAAATTGCAAAAAGAATTTAAAAAACTAGCTTTTTGTGCTGCTGCGGTTAGGAAAACCGTTGGCAGTCACCAAAACTGCTAGCTGTCCTGTAGACCGCTACGATTCCACCGCCTGCCGCGAGCGGAGTCTGCCCACCTCCGCGGCCCCACTCCGCGGACCACGCTGCCACCTGATTGCTCCTCCATCGGTGGCGTGTTTTTGTAATTTTTTTATTATTAATTTTTTTTAATGCATTTCCTGGGGCCCTATTGGTTTTTTTCTCTGTAACTTCAACATACAGACGTATTTTTTCGATCCAAGAAATGCATTAGAAAGTTGGTCCCGAGACGGAGACATTGGTGCAGGTGTTTTTTTGGTTTTGATGCAGTTTGGTTGCCTCTTTTGGCAGTCAAAGCCAGATGTTTAGTTTTTCACTTCAGAGGGCATATCTTGAGCTTTCCATCTCTGTTTTTTGAAAACGTGATATTTTTAGAAAGTTGGTTTTGTCTAATTTTTAGAAATGCTGTAATTTCTTCTAGATTTTGCTCCATGCTCTTTTTATCATATTTTTTGCTTTATTTCTCTATAGTGGATATCTTGGGTGTTTCAAGTTCGAGGATCGTTTTCATGGCATGGGATCTCTTCTTTTGGGTTGTACTATCTATTGTATCAGCTCTTTGCCCATTCTGATCATTGATGATATGATTTGTAAGCATTTTAATGCAAACACATTGAGATAAAGTGCCATACTGCATTTGTATTTTTTCGTTCAGTTGTTTTCCTTGTTTTGCCTTCTGATTTGAGTAGTGTCATCTGAGGACACTTGTATAGATTACTGTATTCTTGGGATTCATTATATCTTGTGCCCTATTGTACATGCACTACTTTGATAAAGTGCCATGGGGGGTTGATATTTTCCTAGTTTGTTATCTTCCTTTGTGTGGTGAGTGTCCCTTTCGTGACATTAGCCTCATGACATGTCTGAGATTGATCACCTCAGTACACACTTATGTACTCTTTTGAGCATCTTGATTGTGGTTCCTTGACTTGCAGTTCTTTTTGGCCCACTTTTTCAGCTGCCTGTCACCTCACCCTTGTCTGCACTAGGGTGGGGTTCTTTTGTTGTTTCTAATGCTTCTGTGGTTCATTGGAGTGAGCTATGTATTTAGTATTTGGTCCTATGTACTAGGCGATTGTAGTGGCTAGATACCTATGCATTTTGGTGAGATGGATCATCTACCATATAGACACTCTTCTTTTTTGTTCCTACTTTAGTTGTAGCCTTCGTTGGTTCGATTGATCAACTCTTCAGGCTTTGGTGTTTTACACCATCTGTATTTTCGAGTTCAGTTGTTTGCCTTTGTTGCCTCTTGATTAGATGCAGATTATAGTCCTCTCTACCTGGTCAGGTTCTATTTCAGAGGAGGTTCTATAGATCAACCGTTTCTTTTTGAAAGAGTTTGTGGCTTCTTCATGCTTCAATGGTTTTCTTCATGATCATTCTTTGTTCCTATTTTTTGGAACGTTCCTCTAGTTGGAGGCTTCTGCAGTCGTTCACTAGATTTTTCTACTCTCTTTTTGGAGTAGAGTTTTTTCTATTGGGTTTTCTCTATTTCGCCATTTCACAGAGATTTTGTTGTGATTGGGTACCTCATCAAGCCTTGTTGCCGGGACCCAAGTTTGCTTTTAGCATTGCATTGTAGTTCCTTGCTCTTTCTACATTGTTTGTAGCTCCATTGTTGCTCATCTTAAGTGGGGATAATTTAATTTAATTTATTAAATTACCTCTTCTCCCTTCTTAAGATTTTACTTAATGCGTTTTTGAGCTTTCACCTTTAGGTTACCCTTTTTGGATTTCTATCTCCTTTTATAAGGATTGATCTCTTTGTAATTATTATCTCTTCAATCTCTTCTTCATCTGAATATACAATTTGTGTGTTTTTAGATCAAACCCTTGCCTCTTCTTGTCTTTTTCTTCTCCATGATAGGTTTTCTACATGTAGGTATTTTTGGGCTTCGTGGATTTGATTTGCATATTTGCTCAAATAAGGATATCCTTGAACAAACCCTTCTAGGGTTTTGGATTTCTAATGACATCAATGCTTCACAATTGCAAGCCATAATTTAGAACCTAGTGCAATAACACCTTGTGTTCACAAACAAGGATTTACATGCTTCATATGTGCATCATAATGAACCCCTACACATTGAGGCCCTTATTCATAGAGGCAAAAATAAAGAAAAAAGGGTCTCTATAGATGGTGGATCCGGCTTGAACCTTTGTGCCTTTAAAATGATAAGATAGTTGGGATTCCCTAAAGACCTTTCAAATGTTACAAATAGGATAACCATAAAAGCATATGATGATAGAGAAAGATAATCCACAGGTTTGATCACACTTCGCTTCAAGTGTATCTTGAATTGCTCAAGGGTGCATGTCATACAATATACTCCTTGGTAAACCTTGGATACACACTATTTAAGATGTACCATATATAAGAGTAAAAGGTTAATTTAATTTCACTTATTATATTAACCTTTAATCCCTTCTTGAGATTTCCCTTTATGCATTTGCATTTGCATTTTCATTTAATAATTAATTAGTAATTATTAAATATCATTTACCTCTTAGGGTTTCCCTTTTAGGTTTTCAATCTCCTTCATAAGGATTGATCGGTTGTAAATTTATTCATTCTATTTTGCACAAGTAAATACAATCTTCTTGTTATTCATTCTATTGAGCAAACTCTCTCTCTCTCTCTCTCTCTCTCTCTATCTCTCTGCCTTTCTTACTTCCTTGTAACAGATTATTTGAATGTAGGATATCCATGGATTTGTGAATTTGTTCATTATCAAATCCTGCATAGTATCAGAACCTTGTCCGCAACTCCTTGTTCTTGTTTGAAGAAAAATAATAAGTAGTGTTTGATAGAACAGATCTAGTGTTTTTCGGGTATTTTTTGTAAAAATAGGGGATCTCTGACTTTTAGAGTACTTTGAGGCCAAATAGACCTCACGGTTGGATTCAAAAGTTATCAAAACCCCCATTTTCATATAAAATTTGTTGATTTTGGATAACATTGATTGGGGATACAATTTTTTTCCCCTAACAGGGTTGTATGACCTCTACATGCACTTCGAGGTAGAAAAATTTGCAAAATATCACAAAATAAAAATAAAAATCTACCATTTTTGACTGCCGTAGTTATATTAACCGCAACAGCCATCACCGTGGTCTATTTCAAAATCGTCGCTCTTCAACTATCGATGTGTTGCCATCCCACCGCCGCTGCGCTGCCATCCCACTGCCTTCACCAGCCGTGCATTGCCACTGCTCTACCCAACCTCCGCCATCTAGTCGACGGTCATATGGAGGGCCAAGGGGCTTAATTCTTGGCCCCTTTTCATTTTTAAAAAGGGTTTGCATTTTTTTGGTTATACGGAGGCCTTAACGGTTTTCTCACTCTAACTTGAGCATATGGGTGTATTTCTTCAATTCGAAATAAGTGTTGAAAAGCTGATTCAGTGACGAAGACAATAGTGCAGGTATATTTTGGACTATTTTCTAGTTTGGTACCTATTTTTTTGCTCGAAGTCCGATGATGTCTTCAATTGTTCGTGTGGCGTAACTTGCTCATTATAGCCCTATTTTTCGATCCAAAAGAAGCATTGGAAAGCTTTCCTCTAGTCCTGTCAAGATCTCTGTTAATTTCATCAGTATTTCTCAAAGGTACATGTGATTCTCAAACTGAATCATTTTTCTCTCTTCTTGTTTAAGCATTCCTTTTGCAAGTTGGGGTTCAATTTTTTGCATTGTGGGGGGTGTTCTTTTATTATTTTTTGTTACAATATTAGTATATCAGAAAACTTCAAAACACCTTCTTAAAAAAATGGCCAAGACCTCTTCTTTTCTAGTACTTCTAAACCTACACAACTATCACACATGAAAATCTCATATGCAATGACTTGTCTGTTCAAAGGGTTTGTGCTCTTGTTTAGATACAGTGCAACTTGTATTTCAGAGTCAATATCAAACTTTGCAACACAAGAATAAGATGGATGAAGCCATGGGTCTAATTTCTTTGAGTGTTTTAGATATCTTATAGTTTCATCTTGATGAGTCTTCCACTCCTCAAGAAATGTGGGACAAGTTCAATGACTTGTTTGGTACCATCAATGAGTTCAGAGGACTTGAGATTGAGGTAGAACTTACCTCTCTTTTACTTGATTCTTTTCCCTCCATTGAGGACTTCTTGACGAAGTTCAAACAATAGAGATCTTTATTGTAGGGTTGTGAGAAAACCAAGATTGACACTAAGTGCATTTACTTGATTCTTTCTAAGCTTCATGGAAACTTTTAGATTTGTGCTTCTACATTCTATTCCACTAAAGATGCTTTGGGTAGTAGATTTACCATGCCATCTTTTGAGTTTTTTTGTGATTGTTTTACTCAAGAGCAAGCTAAGCTCTCTCAGTTGGATTCTTTCATAGGCTCACAAACTTATGCATTGGTAGCTCAACCATCTTCTGGGATGAAGGAGAAGAAACAAAATTCACATCCTACAGAGTCTCAGATTGATTCTAGCCCTCACATCACGTCAGGCCCACCTCCTCCTAAGGGAGATAAACCAAAGCTAGAAAGACTAAAGTGTGCTTATTGTAATAAGCTCAATCATGATGAGTCACGTTGTGATGAAAATAAGTTAGATGGCTATGCCAAATAGGTAAAGATAGGAAAGGGTCATGCACTATGTGCAACTGCTACTCCACCCTCTTCTAGATGGTTACTAGATTCATATGCTTCACACCACATGGCATCTTTTTAGGATTTTTTCTCTTCTTTTGAGGCTTCCCTACTCCACACATTTTGATGGGGAAAAACATTGTTATGAATGTACGTGGGAAATGTTCTATTGGCATTGATAATGGTACATTTTATGGTGTGCTTTACGTTCCATCTTTGTCCTCTAACCTTCTCTCTATCTATCAGATTACACACAATGGGACAAGGAAGACAATTGATTTTGCACAAGATTTAGTGCAGATTAGAGATAGCGAGACATGAAATATTGTTGCTATAGGGATTGTTGATCACTCTTCCCACCTATACACTTTCTCTCATTTTAGTCCACCATCTCCACTATTAGAGACTCACCCTCCTTCACAAGAGACTATTGAGGTGAAGTCTGATCACTTAAACTTATGTGTTGTTCTTGAGACCAGTGTTGTGACTTCTACACTTCGACCTCCTGCTCAGATTCCATCTATTACACACGATTCCTCTTCAACATTGCCTACCATTATAGCTTTAGTCATCAAGCCACCTACTGCAATTGTTGAGGATATATTAGAGGAAACACATCTTCTCTTAGATGACAAACTCGACACACTTGTTATCCCACCTCCATTGGAGATTTCATTTTAGGATTCTCATGCATTCTCCTTTAGAGCATTAGCTAGGACTTCTAGATTCACCTTACTTTGAGGGGTTTCATCCTTCTTGTCCACTGCCATTGTTTCTTTCAGATTGGAGCCACATTATTATGTTCATCGACATAAGAGTTCTACCATTAATGGGGGGCTTTAGAGTCTCAAGCCTCTATCATGGGGTGCTTCATTGTACTTATGGTCTTGAGAGAATCTCTTGAGACATCATTTGTACTTTTTTCTTTGATCTCTCTTTTTGGAGTAGGGTTTTTTCCATGTGGTTTTCCTCGTTTCTCCGTTTCATAGAGAATTGGTTGTGATTGGGTACCTCATCAAGCCTTGTTGTCAAGATCCAAGTTTGCTTTTAGCATTGCATTGTAGTTCCTTTCTTTTTCTGCATTGTTGGTCATCTTAAGGGGCATGTTAGAGTAAAATGCTAATTTAATTTAATTTATTAAATTACCTTTACTTCCTTCTTAAGATTTCCCTTTATGCATTTGCATTTAATAATTAATTAGTAATTATTAAATGTCATTTACCTCTTAGGGTTTCCGTTTTAGGTTTTTGATCTCCTTCATAAGGATTGATTAGTTGTAAATTTATTCATTCTGTTTTGCACAAGTAAATACAATCTTCTTGTTTATTGAGCAAACCCCTCTCTCTTTTCCTTTCTTACTTACCTGTAACAGGTTATTTGCATGCAGGATATCCAGGGATCTGTGGATTTGTTCATTATCAAATCCTACACCATCCACATTCCACCAATGCTTGAAGTTCCCACAAAAAGATAGAGAAGTAATTGTTCCTAGAGACTTGCAACCCTTTTGTTATTACAAATGATTGGAAGTTGTACAAACCAAATGTTTCCTAATCAATGAGTTGGTTAGGCCTTTTGCTAAAATCCCTCCCAAGCACCTCACCAAAACCTTTAGTAAATAAGTTTTAAAGCCATCTACTAATAAGGCCTCTAATTCTAAACCTCCTAAGGGAAAAGAGAAGGTTACTAAAGAAAAGATACCCAAATCTAACAATAATGTCAAGTTTACTAATAAAATATGGGAGAATATAAATTTTAGAATGCCTTTTCAATTGGTCAACTCCCTTTATCACATAAGTCCTATGGTAATCCCTCAACTCTTTCCCAAGAAAGAAAAATCCACCACAAAATGTAACAAGAATACTTTTGAAGATTGTGGATCCCTTGATGATGAACATATGGAATCATGCATCATATCTTGGCTCTTTGATGCTAAGGAAAACAAGCCTATAGAAACATCTAAAAAATATTTAAAGACGTTTCCTATAGCATATATGATGTCATATTGTGGAACAAGCCTCAGGGAATAAGAAAAATGAATGAAAGAACCCATCCAGGCAATTAGCTACGCTACCCCCGTGGTAGAGGAGTAGGCTTTTAGAGACTAAGGTGCCCTTTACTAATGACTATGTTATGGTTGATACTAATTCAGAAGATGAGGAGGAATTCCATGAAATCTCCTTTGAGTACATTGAAATTGATCTCATTGATACCAACCATGTCCTTGCCAACATTTTCCATAGACCTTTCATCTCCTAGCCTCCCACTAAAATACTTTGAACTCATTTATTGTAATAACCCCAACAGGTTATAACTTCCTCAAACACAAAGTCTTCTCTAATTCACTTGTTTGACATTTCGTCAAACACTTTGCAAGCAAGAGATACATTGCATATCTAAATTTTGATTGCTTTCTAAATGCCAAAGTTTAATAAATATGCTTGCAAAGAACAAACCAAAAATATAACAATGAAGATGCAATTGTTATTGTATAATATTGATTACAAAAAGGAAAATATGCATCTACATCAATAAGAGATTAGGGCAACAAATTCTGATAAATTTTTGATATAAATCAGATTACAACAGATTTTACAAATAGTACCAATGCCCTAAATATCTACTCTCAAACAATGCAAAATGTAGTAGATAAAAATCTAGAATTGCTCCCAAAATATGAGTTTTCCTGTAGCAAATCATTGTAGTAGTGTCACGGTAGCAACAATACTGCAGCAAAGTTACTGTAGCAGCAGTATTGTTGCAAAGTTACTATAGTAGCGATACTGTAGTAGAGTTCATGTAGCAATACCCAACTTATTCCTTCTCCACAAATCTGGCCCTAGGCCACAAATTCGGCACAATAAAAAGATTAATTTGTCTTCTCCAACAGTTGCAACCATTTGGAAGATATTTCACCACCTCAGTTATGCAAATCAATGAGAGTGTTTGTTCCCAGTGATCAATGTAACAACTGCAGAAACCCTTGGCACCACAAGCTATCTAGAAGAGTAGATGACAACACATTCGATGCCCAACAATGAAGCTGCCCTCCCTATTTATTCTTTTCCTCCAATAGATGGACCTCCTTCTAGAATAAATAAAATAATATTAAATTCCTCCTCCTAGAATATTCTCTTAATTTATTTATTTAACTTTAGTCACTTTTAATTAAATTAATTAAATATAAAGTCATCTTTTAGTTTTAATTTATTTAATGACTTTACAAAAAATTAATTTAATCATTTTCTCGTTATTTCTCCTCTTAACCTTTGGAGAATGTAAAGGCTAAGAACTTCACTGAGATGCTAAATAGATGCGGACATTACAATCCACCCCTCTTGAAATTTCTTGTCCCCAATTAATCTCAACTCTGGATGCTGTGAAATTTCTTCACTCTCCCAAGTGGCATCCTCTACTAGCAGGTCCTTCCACTTCACCAAGTACTCCCTGATAGTATGTCTCCTCAAATTCCTCTCCTTGAACTTAATGATAGCCTCTGATACTAAAACCAATTTCCCCTCATCATCCAAGGGTGGAAGCACTATAAAAGGGACAATTTGGTGTCCTAACACCTTTTTGAGATGTGACACATGAAAAATATTATGGACTCTACTCTCAGCTGGCAAATCCAACTTGTAAGCCACCTCTCCAACTCTTCTGATCACCCTAAAAGACCCATAATAACGTGGCTTAAGTTTTTCAGCACCACTCTTCTTGAGAGTGGACTGGCGGTAAGGCTGCAACATCAAATATACCATATCATCTACATCAAAAGTCCACTCAGTCCTCTTTTGATCAGCATACTATTTCTATTAATTGTGTGCCTTGGTGATATTATCCTTAAGAGCCTTCACAATGTCCTGACTCTCCTCTAATAAGTCTCTAGCACTGGGCACTCTATTATTTGATAGAAACAAATCCATGAAAATTGGTGCCTCATATCCATATAATTCCATAAATGGTGACATCTGGATAGACACATGATAAGTGGAATTATAACACTATTTACATAGATATATCCACTTAACCCAAGCCTTATGGTGCCCTACTATGTAATTCCTGAGGTATCCTTCCACCCATTTGTTCACTATCTTTGTCTGACCATCTATTTGGGGGTGGTAGCTAGTACTCGGAGTGAGCTTTGTCCCGCACAATCCAAACAACTCTTACTAGAAGTGACTCATAAGCCTACTATCCCTGAAGCTGAAAATGCTTCGAGGTAAACTGTGTAACCTAAATACCTGTTTGAAGAATAAACCTACCAGCTATGTAGCCGTGTATGTAGTGTTGATTGGGAAGAAGTGGGCAAACTTTGTAAGTCAATCAACAACAACATATATACAATCTCTACCATGGGCTCTCGAAGTCTTGTGATGAAGTCCATGGATAAACACTCCCACTTCTTGTTAGGAATCGAAAGTGGCTTAAGTAAGCTAGTTGGGTAAGAGTGCTCCTATTTATTCTGCTAGAAAGTAGGACACTCTCTAACATATTGCAACACCTTATCTTTGAGCCCTTTCCACGAAAAATGCTCACGAATCTACTAGTAGGTTTTGTAAAAACTTGGATGTCCTACCATAGGTGAGTCATGATAAACTCTCAACACCATCCTCTTCACATCTGACCCTAGCACCAAATAAACATGCTCTTTGTAAATGATGATCTCATTCACAAGGGTGAAATCACTATTCTAGATTGATCCATCTATGAATCTCAATGCCCATGTATCCTTTGCATACTCTGCATAGATCAAATGTCTCCAATCCTTTGATATATCGATCATCAAACTCAAGTGGGGTCTTCGTGACAAGGTATCTACTACTACATTCTGTCTCCCCTTGAAATAGGTAATATCAAAATAATATGCCTGTAATTTACTTACCCATTTCTATTGCCTGTCATTAAGATCTCATTGCCCCAGGAAATGTTTTAGGCTATTGTGGTCAATTTTTATGCTGAATTTGCTACCCACTAAATACTGCCTAAATTTGGCCAAAGCATGCATTATGGAAAACATTTCCTTATCATAAATGCTAAAGCTCCTCTCAAGCCCCTTGAGCTTCCTACTCTCATAAGTAATCGAGTGCTTGTCCTGCATAAGCACTACTCCAACACCTTTGCCAGATGCATCAAAGTGCAACTCAAAAGGTTTGCTAAAATCTAGTAATGCTAGCATTGGACAAGAAGTCATCAACTCCTTGATTTTATCAAAACACTCTTGTGCCTCAAGAGTCCATAAGAAAGCCCCCTTTCTCATCAAGTTCGTCAAGGGTGCTGCATGCCTAGAATATTCACTAAAAACCTCTTGTAGAATCGACACAACCCCAAAAATCCTCTCAACTATGTTAGGTTCACTGGAGTAGGCCACTCAATAATAGCACGAATCTTTTTAGGATTTGTGCGTACTCCCCAAGCACTAATAATGTGACCCATATATAATAACTCTGATAATCCCAAATCACATTTGGACTTCTTTGCATATAAGGACTCCCTGCTCAGAATGCTCAACACGGTGTCTATGTGTCGCACATGCTCCTTCCATGTCCTACTATACACCAGGATGTCATCAAAGAAGACTAACATAAATTTCCTCAACTAATGCTGGAAAATCCTATTCATTGTGGATTCAAAAGTAGCTAGAGCATTAGTTAGCCCAAATGGCATAACTACAAACTCAAAATGGCCACAATGACATATAAATGTCATCTTCTCTATATCCTGCTCTATGACTCGGATCTGATGATAGCCTGATCTCAAATCAATTTTGGAGAAGAAACATGCTTCATGTAGCTCATTTAATAACTTATCAATTCGTGGGATGGGGTACCTATTTTTTATAGTCTTCTTGTTCAGGACCCTATAATCTATGCACATTCTAAGAGTTCCATTCTTCTTCTTCAACAAAACCATAGAAAAAGCGAAATGCAACTTACTTGGTCTAATGTGCCCCATAACAAGTAGCTCCTTGATGGTTTTCTCGATCTCATCCTTCAATCTCTTTGGATGCCTGTAGAGTGTGATCATGATGAGTTTAGCACCCTCCTCTAACTCAATAATATGCTCAATACCCCTATCAGGAGGTCTACTTGGTGGTATTTCACTGAAAACCTTGTAGTGCTTGATTCTCAATTCCTGTATGTTCAGGTGATATTCTAATTTTTGCTACCCATGTGATGGCTGTGATGGCATTAAAGTGCAATGGGCTGCCCACTCAACTTGGTCATGTTTCAAGAAGCTCTCCATGCATCTGCAAGACATCATCCTAAACTCACTGTCATGAATGACCTTAAATATATGGGTCTTGTCATGCTCAAAACTACGAGGGCAAGAATAATTTTTTTTTTAAAACTAAATTAATAATTATAAAGCTCTAAGATGAAATAATTGAGATAACATTTTACGTACAGGTTCTCAACATTACGTCTTAAGATTATAAACATGAGGACGATTACATCGTTAAGGTTTTGAAACTTTTGTTATAAGATTGATATTGGTAAACTTATGTTCTTACATTTCTTATACAACATTATAGTAAAAGTTATTTAAATAATGATATAGATGACTACAAAAATTAGTTTAATGAAACAACTAAGCAATAATGTTGACATTAAAACTTATTTTAGATGGACAATAGCCATAAATCTAAAACCAATTAGTACTCAAAAATTCAGACTTACTTCAATACTAAAACTAAATATATTTAACTAATATATCATGAATATAAAAAAAAACTAACATTACTAAGAAAATTATATTAAAATTTTGAACAATAGATTACACCAATAACACAAGTAATAACTAACTAAAACTTACTTAATTTATGTTTACAACTTAACTAATTAAAATAAATAACAATTAGCAAAAGCATAAATCAAGTAACTATAAAATTGAATATATGCTACTAACAAAAATTGTTATTAAACAATTAATTTAAATTAACAAAACAAATAACTAACTTAAACTTTAAATAGTTAACTATCTACTAATATCAACTAACAAATTTAATTTACATTTAAAAATTTGCTTAATTAAAAAAAAATATGAAAAGACAATAATAGAAGTAAATACTTACTAAAACATATTTTACACTAATTTAATTTTAAACAAAATAACTAACAAAATACCCAAACTTAATACTAACTTACACCTAACCATCTAACCTACCCCTCACCCCCCCCCCCCCCCCCCCCCCCACCAACATACTTGGGCAGATACCAAAGCTGCCCCACGTAGCCCAATGGTCTGCAAGGCGCAGTCCCACCTTGGGTTAAGTACGTGGGCAGTACAGTGGCAGGCCCCAACCAAATAGCGCCCAACAAAAAAATCAAACAAGGCAACTACAACATTCATAAATGAGAAGGCAAATGAGCACTCAGACTAAGGGGATGGGACATGGGGAAAAGAATAAAGTTTAAATATAAGCTATCACTTCATCCCAAGGTCTCACGTTTCCTCATGAGCTGGGACAAGCACAAAGTCAAGGTGGGGTGTAGAATAGGGGTGACGTCATCATTTTGATGGCACAAGAGTAAGTAAATAAAACATTTTTATATATTTTTTTGAAACCTCTTTCCAACTGACGTCCAAGTAGAGGTGAAAGGTCTTTAAGTCTTAAAGTTTTTTAGGTAGAATAGATATTTAAAAAGATATTTAGTGTATAAATAATTTTCTATGATACTTTTTTTTTTTCTACTAGATGTTTATCTTATTATTGCTTTTAATTTTAATCTATTTTTTTTAAAGCAAAAATGATCTTTTTAGAGAATCTTTTGATTCTCTGTTACCAAAAAAATTAATTTGAAACCCCCATACAAAAGGCAGAGAGTTTTTACTCTCTTGGGCCATTTTTTTTACAAAAATTTCTAAGTATAGATTTCAACCATATATATATATATATTTGGTGTATATTTTTTTGAAAGGCTTTAACATTGATACAATAGTTTAAGGTATATTAACACCATATTTAATATGAACTCCTATGTAACTTGCATTGCAATATATCAACCATAGACGTTAATTTTTTTCTTGAACATAATTATCACTTGAACATATAAGGAACATATAAAGAACTTGAAAATTTGTTCAATCAAACTGAATCTACATCCATGATAAATTTTCATTTCCAGCATAGAAGTAAACTTGAAATTTTACCAAATTGAACATCATCAATTCCATCCTATTTTTGAGATTCATCCATCTAAATTTAAATCACGAATAAATCACATGACAAACAATTATACTCAACACCAATTTTATTGGCAAACCTGATTCAAAGGCTCAGCCGGGAAAGAATCAAGAAGAAAACTCGGCTTCGTTGCCATTTACAATAAGTTTAAAATACAATTTACAATAGGATATCAATCCCAATTACAACAATTTAATTGAGTTTTCTTCATGACCCTAAACAAGGGATTCATAATGTTTTTGCCACACATTTCTAGAACCATGGAGGAAGCAGAATCTGATAAGGTGGCCAAACAAAACATGACCAAGAACAATTCAAACATGCATATTTATACAAGGTTTTCATAACAAGATCCACAATGAATCAACACTAGGGAAAGGTGGATTCTTCCAACTAGGAGAAGTCAAGCACAACACCAAATCAGGTGCCCAATCGGGGCTATTAGCCAAGAACTTCCGTTCTGTCATTTAAACATGCCATACTCATACCAGGTTTGTGCTGACGGGTAGGGCCCCATTACACCCTACCCTTTCTCCCTCTTCTCATCCTGAGAAGAGACTCTACACTAGTTGGAGTCAAACTAAACAGACCTTTCCCAAAATTGGTCACTTCTACCCTCTCCAAGGGTGAGTAATACCAAAACACCCATACCAGAAAAATCTCAAAATTTCAAACATAAACATGAAAGGAAAACATCCAAAATAACATGGTTTTCAAATCTTCCCAACATACCCACAAACATACAAACATTGAAACAACAACAGGGTAGCATAAGCATGAAACAAACATGAAAACTGAATAAGAGAGATGAGAATCCCTACCTTCACAAAGAGGTAATGGCAATGAACAAATTTGAGTAGAGTTTCCACTTCCTTTCCTTCAATCTTCAAAACTCCTCTCTAAATGTAGAGATTGGGTAACAACCTCCAAAAGTCCAAGAAGGGCCTCAAAATAAGCCTCCAACTCAACCACCCAAAAGGATCCATAACTTCTCCCACCCACTTGCAATACTAGAAACTCCTAACTCTACCCTCACTATGGTTAGACACTAAAAGGAGGTGGGGTGAGGCATCTCATGGAACCATGGTCAATTTTCGCGTAAAGGCAAAAAGAGACTTTTTGAGTGACCTATACCCATACCCTTTGGGTAGAATAATTTCATGTTTTAAGCCTTAGGAAAAAGGTTTAGAGCCAAACAAAATCTAGGAATAAAATAGGACCAACTAACAACTCTAACAAAATAGATTAAACACTAAATCGGATTAAGGGTGACTAAACTCGATTAAGAACCCAAGTAGCAAACTGACACTAACTTAAATTGACTTAGGTCCATGGGTTAAACAACTAACCCTAAACAGCACACTGAAGCACATAAACAATTAATGAGTGTCAAGCGACACTAAAAAAACATAATTACGAACATTAACATTCACTGAACAAGAAGATACATACATATGTCTCACAATACAATACATGAATTACGAACAACAAGGTTTCCAAAATTAGCACAAAGAGATCAGTTCTGTTCCTCCGTAGGGTTTTCTCGACTAAATATCTGCACACTCATTGCACACATCAGTAGTCCCGTAAAATCACATGTACATAAATGTATATGTATCAGAAATTCACATAAATTAAAACATACATCAATAAGGGTTTCTTCATCTTGCATAATTCTTAACCATTTAAAATATCTTAAATCAAAGTCTCAATCCTACATTTACTAATTTCATCAACATAAATATACATAAAACATTAAATGACAATCATCAAATATATCTGAAAGTAACATCACACAACATGAAATAATAAAGTATGTTCTAAGCATCAGATAATGTATCGACATCTCGAGTCGTGAATATCAAAATAATAGTAATGTATCACTATGCTATGATGGGTCGGGGCGAGGCCTGACATCCTCCCCCACTAGGCATGAACTTCCTCCTAGAGTTCATCAAAAAGATACGGGTACTGAGATCGCATCTGCGCTGCATCCTCCCATGAAGCCATGACCTCGTCGTAACAATCCCATTGGACCCTAACCTAGTCCAGCTCTCAGCCTCGAAGTGCTAGGGTCCGTCGGGCAATAATGCGGATAGGCTCCAATGCTAGCTGTCCGTCTGACTCCACCTGTAAAGCATCCCAATCTATAATATGAGACTCATCATAAATGTATCCTCTAAGTATTGAAATATGAAACACATCATGGATGCGTGACAGGCTAGGTGGCAAAGCTAAATGGTATGCAACAGGTCCTATCCACTCTAGGATCTTGAACGACCCAACAAACTGGGGTGCCAACTTAGAGCCCTTTCCAAAGTGAATCGAACTCTTGTGTGGTCGCACCCTCAAGAACACTCTATCACAAACTTGATACTCTCGATCCGTCCTCTTCACATCAACATACTTCTTCTGCCTATCTCGTGCCTCTCCCAAGCGTTGTCTAATCAGGGTCACCTGCTGCTCCATCTCCTTTACTAACTGGGGACCAATAGATACTCGATCCTCGATCCTATCCCAACTCAAGGGTGTCTCGCACGGTCTCCCATACAAGGCCTCATAAGGTGGCATACCTATGGAAGAATGATGGCCATTGTTATAGGAAAACTCGACAAGGTGAAGGTATTCCTCCCATTTGATCTGATGATCCATCACATACATACATAGCATGTCCTCCAAAACCTGATTCACTCGCTCGGTCTGGCCATCGGTCTGAGGATGGTACGCTGTACTAAAATTGAGCCTATTGCCCAAAGCCGATTGCAATTCTCTCCAAAATGAAGAAGTGAAAAAAGAGTCTCTATCAGAGATGATCTTACAGGGAGCACCATGAAGTCTAACAATGTCTCGCAAGAACACCTAAGCTATGTCTCGTGCTGTGAATGTAGTACGCACGGGTGAGAAATGGGCAACCTTGGTCAATGTGTCAACTATCACCAAAATGGCATCATGGCGATGAGATGACATAGGAAGACCAACAATAAAATCCATAGATATAGTGTCCCATTTCCACACTACAATCTCATGTGGCTGGAGAAGCCCACCAGGATGACGGTGCTCCGCCTTCACCCTCTTGCACTCGAGGCATCTTGCAACTATGCTAGCAATCTGCACTCTCATGCCTGGCCAATGATACAACTGCCTCAAATCTGCATGTAACTTTTTGACACTGAGGTGCGCTGCATAAGGTGCTCTATGGGCCTCAAGTACAATGAGCTCGCGCAAACCCCCAATGGAAGGTACATACATACGTCCCCTATGACGTAAAAGTCCATCGAACTCCAAGGAATACTCTGAAAACTTCCCTTCCAAGGGTCTCTGAGAATGTACTAATTGACTAACTTCTGCATAAAGCTCATCAGTTGGTAAGTGCTATAAGATCCGCTCTCTCAAGTCAGTGCAAGTAGTCACAGATGAAAGCTCATGGCGCCTTCTACTTAAGGCATCTGCAACCACATTCTCCTTTCCCTTGATGTAATGTACATCAAAATCATACTCACACAGGAACTCCATCCACCTTCTTTGCCTAGCATTAAGGTTTGGCTGAGAAAATATGTACTGCAAGCTCTGGTGATCAGAATGAAGCTCAAATCTATGACCCAGAAGGAAATGTCGCCATCTCACCAAGGCATGAACCACTGCCGCTAGTTCTAGGTTGTGAGTAGGATAATTGAGTTCATGAGTCTTCAACTTCCTAGACTCAAAGGAAATAGGTCATCCTTCCCGCATAACGACTGCCCCTAAACCATCTAAAGATGCATCGGTGCACACCACAAAATCTGCAACAGGATTTGGTACTGCAAGAATCGGTGCACTCATGAGGGCTCTCTTGAGCTCTTCAAAAGCTCTACCACACTTCTCTGTCCACTCGTACTTCTTCCCCTTTTTTTGAAGAGAAGTGATGGGGTGTGCCAATCTAGAGAATCTTGAAATGAAGTATCGGTAATATCCTGCTAGCCCCATAAAACTCCTCACTTCAGTAACACTGGTGGGTGCTGGCCAATCCATGATAGCCCTAATCTTTGATGGGTCTACTAAGACACCATCACCTGATATGACATGACCCAAATAATGTATCTCAGGTCTGAAGAATGCACACTTTGATAAGCTGCCAAACAACTGATTCTCTCTCAGCCTCTGTAATACCTGTCTCAGGTGCTCTTCATGCTCTCTCTCATCATGAGAATAAATCAGAATGTCATCAAGAAACACAACCACAAACTTATCCAAAAAGGTATGAAATACTGCATTCATGAGGCTCATGAATACAACTGGAGCATTTGTGAGACCAAATGGTACCACTGTGAACTTGTAGTGGCCATACCTAGTACGAAAAGCTGTCTTGGGGATATCACTATCCACAATCATCAACTGATGGTAACCCGACTTCAGATCAATCTTTGAAAATACTCGAGCACCCTGCAATTGATCAAAGAGATCATCGATTCTGGGAAGAGGATATCGATTTTTGATGGTCACTTTGTTCAATTGCCGATAATCAATACACAACCTAAGTGATCCATCCTTCTTCTTGACGAAGATCACCGGTGCACCCCAAGGTGACACACTAGGTTGAATATGCCCCTTCTCTAGGAGTTCCTCCAACTAAGCCTTTAGCTCACTAAGCTCATGAGTAGTCATCCTATATGGTGCTCTCGAAACTGACTCGAATCCTGGCACTAGATCTATGTGAAAATCCACTGCTCGAGGTGGAGGCATACCAGGAAGCTCTGAAGGAAACACATCTGCAAACTCCTGAAGGATTGGAAAATCATCAAGGGATGGCTCCCTTTCTGAATCTTTCTCTCTGTCACTAATAGTGATAGAAAACAACTGACAACCCTTTCGCATGCACCGTCTAAGCTGCATAGCAAAAATCATACGAAGGGACACTAGTCTCTTCACTCCGAAGATCTCCCTAGAGATACCATCATCATCCACACATTCCACCCTCTTCTGTCGACAATCCATCTTGGCGCTGTGGGCATAAAGCTAATCCATGCCAAGAACAACATCATAAGAACCTAGAGGGGTAATGCGTAGATCAGTCCTAGTGGACATGTCTCCAATCTGCATCTGACAACTCCGCACCAAGGAACTAACTGACACTCTGGCTCTTGAGGCTAACTCTACCTCCCAACTAACATCCTGTCTAACTGCCACTAGCCCGCAACGCTCCACCACAAATGGAGATATAAAAGAGTCAGTAGCCCCAGAATAAAAAAAACTGCAACCATATGGCCCTATATAATACCTGTAGCCTCGATAACTGTGGCCTGATGCTCAGCCTGGCGGTTGTCAACCGCTGCAAAAACTCTATGGGATCTACCCATGTCACCAATTGTCGGCTCTAAAAAAGCCCTGCTCTGACCACTGGATGCCTGTCCCTGTGGGCACTCCCTAGCTATATGACCCATGCCACCACAAGTGTAGCATGGTCCACGAGTATAAGATCGTGCACCCTGTGACCCAGACTGCTGTGGACCTCCTGACCTGCTAGATCCACTGTATCCACCCCTAGAAGACTGCTGAGTCTTCACTGACTGAGACTATGGGGCCTGTACTTTCTGATCCTACCTAGGACCCTGTGACTGCCACTGCTTGGGCCTAGAGCCCTGATAACCCTGAGAAGGTCTTTGCTGCTGCTGCTGCTGGGGTTTTGGCTGCTGAGACTGCTGGCCCTTAGAGGACCTTGCTATATAGTTCTGATTCCCTTTCCAAGGGGTTTTCTGCTGGGAGGAGTTTCGGTTCTGAGACCGATCCCGTGACTCTTGCCTACCTCGAGTATCCTCAGCAACTAGTGCTATCTCCACTGCCTGTCTAAAGGTGGTAGGGAAGGCCATCCGAACTGGGCCCTGAAGAGAGAAATTTAGCCCCATGATAAAGCGATGCACCCGTAGTTTCTCTTCCTTCATATATTCCACATAAGGAAGGAGCTCGAGAAACCTGCTCTCGTACTGAGCCACTGAAAGGCCTCTCTGATAAAGAGAATGGAACTCCTCTATCTGTTTCTGCCGGAAATGCTCTGACAAGTACCTCTCCCGAAATCTTTCTAGGAAAGATTCCCATGTGAGGGTGTCCATCCTCACTCCACCTATGAACTCCTCCTGATGCCACCAGTTGGAGGCATCCCCTCTCAACTGATGAACTGTTAGGCATGCTTTTAGATTACTCCCATAAGGGCGTAACCCAAAGCACCGCTGTAGGCTCTGCAACCATGCCTCTGCTACTGACCCTCAGTGGTACTGGTAAAAAATGGTGGTCCGAGTCAAATCAATTCCCTGATGTCATCTCCTACATGTCTAGGAGGTCTGTCAAATGGGGGTCCTCTCTGGTGTATGTAATCTTCCTCGTGTTCACCCTGACCCTCTAACTGCCTCGGTGGGGGACTCCTAGTCCTCTCTTTGACTCTGGGCCCGCCTCCTCTGGGTCCCTCTGCTTCTACTACTGGAATCTGCTGAACTGGCTGAACTACAGGTACTACCCTTTGCTGAACTACACCGATCAAAGTCTGAAGTGCATCTATAATGTCCTGGTTCAGGTTCGATGGTGGTGGAGGTGGAGGTGGTGGTGGTGGTGGAGGTGGAGGTGGTCCATCCTCCTGTCCCACTCTACCACCCCTAGCCCTACGACCTCTGCCTCGCCAGTTACGAGTAACAGGCGACATCTACACAATTAAAAAGTTGAGTTAAGTTTAGGAGGCACAATGGTTTAAGGTTCCTAGTGTTGAAACACGGGCTCTGATACCAAAATGTCATGCCCAAAACTACGAGGGCAAGAACAATTTTTTTTTTTTATAACTAAATTAATAATTATAAAGCTCTAAGATAAAATAATTGAGATAACATTTTACGTACAGGTTCTCAACATTACGTCTTAAGATTATAAACATGAGGACGATTACATCGTTAAGGTTTTGAAACTTTTGTTATAAGATTGATATTGGTAAACTTATGTTCTTACATTTCTTATACAACATTATAGTAAAAGTTATTTAAATAATGATGTAGATGACTACAAAAATTAGTTTAATGAAACAACTAAGCAATAATGTTGACATTAAAACTTATTTTAGATGGACAATAGCCATAAATCTAAAACCAATTAGTACTCAAAAATTCAGACTTACTTCAATACTAAAACTAAATATATTTAACTAATATATTATGAATATAAAAAAAAACTAACATTACTAAGAAAATAATATTAAAATTTTGAACAATAGATTACACCAATAACACAAGTAATAACTAACTAAAACTTACTTAATTTATGTTTACAACTTAACTAATTAAAATAAATAACAATTAGCAAAAGCATAAATCAAGTAACTATAAAATTGAATATATGCTACTAACAAAAATTGTTATTAAACAATTAATTTAAATTAACAAAACAAATAACTAACTTAAACTTTAAATAGTTAACTATCTACTAATATCAATTAACAAATTTAATTTACATTTAAAAATTTTCTTAATTAAAAAAAAAATATGAAAAGACAATAATAGAAGTAAATACTTACTAAAACATATTTTACACTAATTTAATTTTAAACAAAATAACTAACAAAATACCCAAACTTAATAGTAACCTACACCTAACCATCTAACCTACCCCTCACCCCCCCCTACACCTCCTACCAACATACTTGGGCGGATACCAAAGCTGCCCCACGTAGCCCAATGGTCTGCAAGGTGCAGTCCCACCTTGGGTTAAGTACGTGGGCAGGCCCCAACCAAATAGCGCCCAACAAAAAAATCAAACAAGGCAACTACAACATTCATAAATGAGAAGGCAAATGAGCACTCAGACTGAGGGGATGGGACATGGGGAAAATAATAAAGTTTAAATATAAGCTATCACTTCATCCCAAGGTCTCATGTTTCCTCATGAGCTGGGACAAGCACAAAGTCAAGGTGGGGTGCAGAATAGGGGTGACGTCATCATTTTGATGACACAAGAGTAAGTAAATAAAACATTTTTATATATTTTTTTGAAACCTCTTTCCAACTGACGTCCAAGTAGAGGTGAAAGGTCTTTAAGTCTTAAAGTTTTTTAGGTAGAATAGATATTTAAAAAGATATTTAGTGTATAAATAATTTTCTATGATACATTTTTTTTTCTACTAGATGTTTATCTTATTATTGCTTTTAATTTTAATCTATTTTTTTTTTAAAGCAAAAAGGATCTTTTTAGAGAATCTTTTGATTCTCTGTTACCAAAAAAATTAATTTGAAACCCCCATACAAAAGGCAGAGAGTTTTTACTCTCTTGGGCCATTTTTTTTACAAAAATTTCTAAGTATAGATTTGAACCATATATATATATATATATATATATATATATATTTGGTGTATATTTTTTTGAAAGGCTTTAACATTGATACAATAGTTTAAGGTATATTAACACCATATTTAATATGAACTCCTATGCAACTTGCATTGCAATATATCAACCATAGATGTTAATTTCTTTCTTGAACATGATTATCACTTGAACATATAAGGAACATATAAAGAACTTGAAAATTTGTTCAATCAAACTAAATCTACATCCATGATAAATTTTCGTTTCCAACATAGAAGTAAACTTGAAATTTTATCAAATTGAACATCATCAATTCCATCCTATTTTTGAGATTCATCCATCTAAATTTAAATCACGAATAAATCACATGACAAACAATTATACTCAACACCAATTTTATTGGCAAACCTAATTCAAAGGCTCAGCCGGGAAAGAATCAGGAAGAAAACCCGGCTTCATTGCCATTTACAATAAGTTTAAAATACAATTTACAATAGGATATCAATCCCAATTACAACAATTTAATTGAGTTTTCTTCATGACCCTAAACAAGGGATTCATAATGTTTTTGCCACACATTTCTAGAACCATGGAGGAAGCAGAATCTGATAAGGTGGCCAAACAAAACATGACCAAGAACAATTCAAACATGCATATTTATACAAGGTTTTCATAACAAGATCCACAATGAATCAACACTAGGGAAAAGTGGATTCTTCCAACTAAGAGAAGTCAAGCACAACACCAAATCAGGTGCCCAATCAGTGCTATTAACCAAGAACTTTCGTTCTGTCATTTAAACATGCCATACTCATACCAGGTTTGTGCTGACGGGTAGGGCCCCATTACACCCTACCCTTTCTCCCTCTTCTCATCCTGAGAAGAGACTCTACACTAGTTGGAGTCCAACTAAACAGACCTTTCCCAAAATTGGTCACTTCTGCCCTCTCCAAGGGTGAGTAATACCAAAACACCCATACCAGAAAAATCTCAAAATTCCAAACATAAACATGAAAGGAAAACATTCAAAATAACATGGTTTTCAAATCTTTCCAACATACCCACAAACATACAAACATTGAAACAACAATAGGGTAGCATAAGCATGAAACAAACATGAAAACTGAATAAGAGAGATGAGAATCCCTACCTTCACAAAGAGGTAATGGCAATGAACAAATTTGAGTAGAGTTTCCACTTCCTTTCCTTCAATCTTCAAAACTCCTCTCTAAATGTAGAGATTGGGTAACAATCTCCACAAGTCCAAGAAGGGCCTCAAAATAAGCCTCCAACTCAACCACCCAAAAGGATCCATAACTTCTCCCACCCACTTGCAATACTAGAAACTCCTAACTCTACCCTCACTATGGTTAGACACTAAAAGGAGGTGAGGTGAGGCATCTGATGGAACCATGGTCAATTTTCGCACAAAGGCAAAAAGAGACTTTTTGAGTGACCTCAAAAGTCAATAAAAGGGGCTTAGGGGTTGGAAAAGACCCCTAACCCATACCCATACCCTTTGGGTAGAATAATTTCATGTTTTAAGCCTTAGGAAAAAGGTTTAGAGCCAAACAAAATTTAGGAATAAAATAGGACCAACTAACAACTCTAACAAAATAGATTAAACACTAAATCGGATTAAGGGTGACTAAACTCAATTAAGAACCCAAGTAGCAAACTGACACTAACTTAAACCGACTTAGGTCCATGGGTTAAACAACTAACCCTAAATAGCACACTGAAGCACATAAACAATTAACGAGTGTCAAGCGACACTAAAAGAACATAATTACGAACATTAACATTCACTGAACAAGAAGATACATACATATGTCTCACAATACAATACGTGAATTACGAACAACAAGGTTTCCAAAATTAGCGCAAAGAGATCAGTTCTGTTCCTCCGTAGGGTTTTCTCGACTAAATATCTGCACACTCATTGCACACATCAGTAGTCCCATAAAATCACATGTACATAAATGTATACGTATTAGAAATTCACATAAATTAAAACATACATCAATAAGGGTTTCTTCATCTTGCGTAATTCTTAACCATTTAAAATATCTTAAATCAAAGTCTCAATCCTACATTTACTGATTTCATCAACATAAATATACATAAAACATTAAATGACAATCATCAAATATATCTGAAAGTAACATCACACAACATGAAATAATAAAGTATGTTCTAAGCATCAGATAATGTATCGACATCTCGAGTCGTGAATATCAAAATAATAGTAATGTATCACTATGCTACGATGGGTCGGGGTGAGGCCTCATAGGTCTTCCCTTCTAACTGAAACCTCATCTGCATATCTCTCAAATTGAGAGTGAACTCGCCTATATCATATAACCAAGTCATGTGAAGAAGTATCACCCATGTTAATAGCATAAAAATCTACTTTGAAATCAATGTTGTTGATCTTTAGGGGTAGATCTATAATCTTGCTATCACATTAGAGGATGTAGCCATCAACTACCCTCACTCTCAGACCCTAAAATTGCTCCTTCTAAATCCCATGCCTCTCAATCAATCTGGAATGAATAAAATTGTGAGTAGCACCTGTATCAAGCAAAGTAATAACTCACTGACCAACCAATACCCATATGATCTTGAATGATCTTTCTTGTTGTACACTAGTCTGATGGGCCTCCTTAAGTCTACCCTTAGTCTTCTCATCACCTATATCATATGTTCCTTCCTTTTCTTCAATTGATTCCTCATTTTCAGATTGTTGGTCTGAATTTTCAGAATTGTAATCCTCATAATATGCCCACACAACCCTGTTTGCTTTCCCCTTTGGCCTTAAGGGACAGTCATGGTTCATGTCATAGGGTCCTTTGCAATAAAAAAAAAGTTTTTTCTTCCTTAAGTCATTCAATGTCTCTCTATCCAAAGGAGCAAATGATTTATCTTTATTTTAAGCATTTGTTTCATTCTTGTTAGGTTTCTTGAAGAATGGTTTGTATTTTCTAGATGATGCACCCTTTGATTGAAATTTATTTATTAGGGTTTCTTGTTCCATACTTCTAGCCTTCTTAATCACTTCTTGCAAATTGAATGGATCAAAGAATTTTACCCAACCCTTTAGTGGTTTGGATAATCCCTTAGTGAACAAAACGACCAATCTCCAATCTGATATATTTGGCACCATAATGGATAGCCTCTAAAAGTCACTAATGAAATAATCCAATCTACTTGTCTGTTTCAACTAGGCTAACTCCCTGAAGTAGACTTCTGGATCCTTCTTATCAAACCTCTCTACCAATCTATCCACGAAGACCTGATATGAAGTCACTTGGTTATGCTGAAGGGTAACCATCCCATGGTACCACCAATCATGTGCAACTCCCTCTAAATGTAGCGTGGCATATTTTATTACCTCCACTTCTGTCATAAGTCTTAGTGCTAAGAAGGTATCAAGCTTGTGAATCCAGGCTTGCACTGTCATTTTGCTACTCCCATCAAATGTAGTCAAGGAAAACTTCCTTGTAGCCTGCTTTAATTCATTATCCTCGTCAAGAGGTCTTGTATTCTGTCTAAATGCATGGTAGTGTTCTCTTCTTTGGTTCACAAACCTCACGAAAGCCATTCTCTCTTGTACCCACAATGCCAATAATTCCCATTCATCATTAGCAACCATATGAATATCTGCAAATGTCCCATCCTCAGCTTCCTTTTCTAGCTCCTGTACTAGTTCCTCTTTAACAAAGGTAGGAAATGTGGGCCTATTTGTTGTTTTGGAAAGAGTTCTATGAGCTCTACGTGATCCCACTGCACTCCCATTGTCCCCTTGTTCTTGATTTCATCTGTCTTGTTGGTTCATGCACTCAACCATGGTGGTGAGTGCTTGCAAAGGCTGAGTCATCCGCTCTTGTCCTGTAACCATTGCTTTGAAAAATTCCCTTGTTTCTTGATCCTCATTGCTATTGTCTCTTGGTGGGCTACACTCTTGCCCATCACCCACGGTGTTTGGCTGCCTATCAAAATCTTGTTCCCTATCAAACAAAACTCGCTTACAAGTGTAAAATTTGTGGGATCCAACCGCAGGTGGTTGCATGTGATTGCTAAACCCTCAGGATGGCATGATTTAGCTCTGATACCAATGTAATAAACCCAACAGGTTATAACTTTTTCAAACATAAAGTCTTATCTAATTCACTTGTTTGACATATTATCAAACACTTTGCAAGCAAGAGATATATTGCATATCTAAATTTTGATTGCTTTCTAAATGCCAAATTTTAATAAATATGCTTGCAAAGAACACACCAAACATCTAACAATGAAGATGCAATTTTTATTGTATAATACTGATTACAAATAGAAAAATATGTATCTACATCAATAAGACATTAGGGCAAAAAATTCTGATAAAACTTTGATATAAATCAGACTACAACAGATTTAAAAAACCCTACCAATGCCCTAAATATCTACTCTCAAACAACGTAAAATGTAGTAGATAAAAACCTGGAATTCCTTCCAAAATATGAATTTTCCTGTAGCAAATCACTGTAGCAGAGTTCATGTAGCAATATCCAACTTATTCCTTCTCCACAAATATTGTTCTAGGCCACAAATTTGACATAATGAAAAGACTGATTTGTCTTCTCCAACAGTCGCAACCCTTCGAAAGATATTTCATCACCTCAATTATGCAAATCAATGGGAGTGTTCATTCCTAATGATCAATGTAACAACTGCAGAAATTGTTGGCCCCACAAGCTATCCGAAAGAGTAGATGACAACACATTCGATGCCCAACAATGAATTTGCCCTCCCTATTTATTGTTTTCCTCCAATAGATAGACCTCCTTCTAGAAGAAATAAAATAATATTAAATTCCTCCTTCTAGAAGATTCTCTTAATTAATTTATTTAACTTTAGTCTCTTTTAATTAAATTAATTAAAGATAAAGTCACCTTTTAGTTTTAATTAATTTAATGACTTTATAAGAAATTAATTTAATTTAATTCTCCTTATTTCTCCAGTTAGCCTTCATAGAATGTAAAGGCTAAGAAATCCACTGAGATGCTAAAAAGATGGGGACATTACATTTATTTGGACCAACAAGACTCCCCATCATATCTAGACATGCACATTTATGTTGAGGTAGTACTAGTACTATTTGGCATAAGATATCTCCAAGACCATGAGCACAAAATCAGATACAATGAGAAAGTTTAGTTTACTAGCCAAGTAAACTCTCTTAGTCAAAAAAAATAAAAAAAGAAAACATCTAGTGAAAGCCTCTCTAAGGGACCTCTAGATAGAGAAAAGAGAGAAAATAAAGGATTCGTCTTTTGGTGAAAACCTTTTTAAGTCTCTTCTTTAAATGTACCCTGATCTAGTCATAGACCATCTTGTCATAGACCCTAAAATAAAACATGTCAAATAGAAGCTACACTATTGCACTCCTAGTAAAAGAAGAGATACAAAAGATTCTTGATGCAAAGTTCATAATACCAATTGACTATCCTAAATGGGTCTCTAATAGTACCAGTAGGTAAAGCTAATGGTGCATCTACATTTGTTTAGATTTTTTAGACTTGAACAAAGTATGTTCAAAGGATGATACTCCACTTCCAAAGATAGACATCATAATGTATTTGATGACAGGAAATGAGATGGTATATCTACTGGATGGATTTTCAAGATATAACCAAATCAAAAATTGTAGTAGAGGATCAACACAAGACTACATTTACCACACCTTGGGGTACATTTTGTTGGCTAAATAGTTTGTAAGTCACTAAGACTACAACTTACAAAATAGTGATTTTAGGCAACAATGTAGCAAGATAAATCTCTGCTCTTAGTAATAGCGGAGGCTACCTTCTTACTGTAGGTGTCTCTAATAGGATCTTAGTTAAAATTGTAAAAGGGGTTGTTCTTTCAACCTTTTCCACTTTTTCCAGGAAAGATGCACAAGTAACAACCTACAACTATACATAAATCTCCTATTACTACAATAATACTGATGGCTTGGTGGTTGATGCAAGAACAACTCCAAAGACATTAGTTTACTAATAATTTGGGTGAATTAAAAAACAAAATCCAAAGTCTGACAATTAATTTGAGCAATGTTTCAATCACTGGAATGCAAACAAATAAACTAGATAAGAAATGATATTATAGCTTAAAACCTATAAGTAAATTTGTTATAAACTAACAAACTAGAACCACTTCTAACTTTAAGATTCGTTCTTTATTCAAGAATTTAGCTAAATTGCTCCAAAAATTAATATAACTAGTTATAAGATAAAACAAGGATGAACCAATCAATGCAATATAAGAATACACTAATTAAATCCAAGAATCACAACACTAATTTTGATAACTCTTGTTTCCTTTCATTCAACATAGAATGTTTGCACCAAGAAACACATAGTTTTCAAGATGCAAGAAATTATAGCATAGTCTTTCTTACGCAAAGCCAAAGATTATTATTTACAATGAGCTTTCTCCTTTATATAGGAATATAGGATAGAGAAAGGTGGAGGGAAAAGAGTAAATCTTCAACCACCTTGACTTATTCTGTAACAAATTTTTAACTAACTAATTTGACTTATTCAAAGTTGTATGCCTGATGCGATTGTAACTTGATTACATAAGGTGATTGTACATGTACATGTTATCCAATACTTAAAACATAATTGCTCTATACATTTAATCTTCCTATTGCCATTCTACTTAAAGCATATGAGAAATTCAAAGTGTTCACATAGTATCAACTAGCTCCCTACATGTTCGTTGTGACTCACATTCAATTGCAACATCCAGTTCACCAGTGTATTGTGTAATCATTGTGATCTTTCAAAGTGTACTAACTTCCTATGAGATTTCTTTGCCATAAACCTCTATTTTACTTTGTAGATCATTCAGTGAATATTTCAATCTTACAGATGTATTCAACGCACTAATATCGAAGTCAACCGCTTCAAGCTGTAAGCGAATTGCTCCTGTGAACCCTATAAGGATGTCTTCTTCACTCTCGAGTTCATTATTTTCAGTGAAAACTCCACAAGACAGCCTTTTCAAACATATTTTAATCATTCCTTCTTGGTTTTTTGCCTAAACAACTACTTCCTTTGCATTTTCCATGATCTCTTGTAAGACTTGTTCTTCATTGGTTGTCATGTGCATGTAATCATGATACATTTCAACATATGTGATGACTTCATACTCAAGACATACAAGTCAATTTCCATCATGCTATTCCATGCACCAAGGTCTCCATCCTGCAATTCTAGTTGATAATCAAGTGATTTTAGATTATCATTGAATCTAGCAGTAGTTTCTTTTCCTTTCCTTTGCATCTTGTACATATCTTGAATGACTTGAATTTTCTCTAATTGGGTGTTGCTACCCCATTCATCTATGGTATGTGCCTTTGACGTTGGAGCATCGAGCTTGGATTTTCTTGGAATTATCCTTTTTATGGTTAGGGATGTGTTGGAGACACATTGGGGAACCTTTCCTCATGAGCACATAGAGACTAGATGGATCATGATGAAGTTAGAGCTGTATTATCTTGCTGTTGGAGCTATATTTTTCTTGTTTCTGCATTCCTGTTGTGAGCCATGTAACTAATTATCCATAATGAATAAGAGTATGCATCTTTCAAAGATTGAAGAGGGCCTATAGTAATATCTATAGTGAAAGGTACAAGTCCTAATTCATTATGAGTTGGGAGATATGACCATTCTCCTGGGACATTGATTTTATGTCAATTTAGGCGTTAGGTTTCTATGTATGACTTCCATGATAAATGAGTAGTTATCATTAATTAATGAGCCTTTGCACACTTAAGGGGTTGTAGAGGACCTAAATTGCTGCCTCCAGTTAAGAGCACAAGTCTTGATTCAATCAGAGTAAGGAGATATCGTCTTTTTGCTCATGCATTGATTTTCTTGCAATTTTTGCAGAAACGTGTGGAGTTTCATCTTGCGCGGTTTCATATGATGAAATGAGATCTTTTTAAGCGAGGGACATATTATTGGGTCATATGTGGACCTAAATATAACTTTGTATTAAGTTTTGTTCCTATTTGTTATAATTTTGGTTGACTCTTCCAAGGTGGACCTAGAATGTAATTAATTGCTTGACTAGCCAACTTGTGGCTTAGTTGGCTATATAAGGAGCTTGAGTTGATGTAGAAATTATTATGAGATTATTGTGGATCATGAGTTGGAGGATTCAATATCATGAGTTGGAGGATTCAATATCATCAGTAGAGGAGTATCTGAGAAAAAAATTTGGAGAAGAGCTAGTGACTGTGGTTTAGAAACAAGGAGGTTGCTTGGTGGCTTACGAGCACAAGTTTAGATCTTGGAGGTTTCTACTAGATTGTTGTTATGTTATAGATTTGGGCTAGGTAGGATTTGAGTTGGATCTTGAGGGATTCTCCTACCTTGCACTACATCAACCTTTCTCTCCATTCTTTTTGTGTGCTTAGATAAAAGAAGTTCAACATTTGAGAAAGATTTCTTCATTTTAAAAATGGTTTCTAGGAGTTGCACATTTTCCTTCTTGAGTTTGTTATTCTTCTCCCATAGCTTCTTGTTTTTCTAGGTTAACAAGCTAACTACATCTTGTTCATCTTGTTGGAAACTCAAACGAGTTTGTTTCCCAAGCTTAATCCTAGTGAACTATTAGTCAAAAGATTGCATTTCCTCAAATGGCTTCTCAACAAGGGGTTCAACAACTTTAGCATACTTGATATTATTATTGTTCACCACGACTTGAGGAACAATTTTAGCTTTCTTGTTTTGAGAGGCTTTTGGTATGATAACCTATCTATCAAATTCCTCTAGTGGGATTCTTGTTGTTGTTCTTTTGTGTGATTGTGCTTAGCCATGGGATTCTTGTTCTTCCTCTTTTACACGATTGTGCTCAGCACTAGGTTGTCTTGCATGACAATTGTGACTTTAACAGATGCCTCAATATGAATGGCTTTAGGTGTTGGACTACAATGTGTAACCTTAGTCATGAATTTTTTGAATTGAGCTGAGGTCACATCAGTTAGTGGGATAGACTGAGTTGATGCAGAGGGGATCAACATAGAATATGTATCAAAATCATTCTCATAGTTATACTGATCGCCTTATGTTTCCAATGCAGGTGTAGCCCAAAACATGGGCAATGTTGTAGTTACTATCATAAGATCCTCAAGAAGTGAATGTTAGGTGGAGAATGCATTCACAACCATGCTCAAGGGAGAATTAGGGGATTAATTTGATACAGACACTGAGTTTGGAAGAGATGTTGTTAATGCAAGGAGGGAAGGAATAACTAGGGCCAAAGACACATCCAACTATTCAAACCACCTTGCAAGAGTTAACACAATGGAAACACAACACATTGAACAAAAACCAATGGAGGAAGAAGAGAAAACACTTGTTGATTCATCAAATAATCAACATACATGCCCAGCTGTAAGGCCTTCTAGGTTATGGCTAGATACAAAATATATTCTAGATCAAAGATCCAACATCAAATTTGTAGCTCTAGATGCATATGCAACAAACTTTCCAAAATTTCCCATTCTGCTCCAAAATCCCTCAAAAAAACTACCCTAACTCTAAGCCTAAACACTCTATATATACTTGCCAAAATGGCTTACAGATCATTCTAGAACATTACATAAGAGGAAGGTCGACCCAACAATGGTTTGGACACATCCCAAGAAAAGATCTTAACATAAATTTTGTGATCGAAATAAATCCTGCAAGTTAGCTCATAGAAATCATGTCCAAATGCTGACACTTAGCATAAACATGAAAACTTGGCACATGAAGAGTCACTCAACATACACTGGGTAACTCGACACGTGAAGAACACTCGGTCAACACTAGATTGCTACAGTAACTTGACATCTACTAGAACTACAATAACTCGGCATCCATTAGAGCTATAGTATCTCGACATCAACATGCAGAATGAACAAAAATGAGTAGGATAACAAGGCAACCTAGGATGCTCCTGCAGTAGTTGTTGTGTGAAATTTAATGGAACATAGAGCCGAGGATGTGAGTTCCTTTGCCTTCTTTGCATTATCATCACTGAAATCAATCCAAATCTATCAAGATCCAATTCCTTTTATCTCGACTATTCTATGAGTGGCCTTTTCTCCTTTAAATGTAATTTTAGTAGGCATTGAGAAAGAGGCTCAAATGCTGAAGACAAAGTTCCATCTTTCCCTCTAATGTTTATCTTTGATGTGATGACAATTGGGCCAACAAAATCAAAATCCTTATCAGGCTTGATCTTGATACACTTGAGACCTCTCCTCTTTAACCAAATTTTGGTGTTAGCAAGGATAGGTTAAAAATAGTCCCAAATGGAGGTGCTTTCATTTCTTGGACCATGTACTAGGAACGATGGGAAACTTCTCTACATAATGCTGAATATAGTCAAGATCCAAGATTTGATTATCATCTTTAGTCCCATTAGGAATCACTGCAAGGTTGAAGTCTGTTGTTTGTTTCAATGTCAAACAATTGTAGTCCAAGCATCATATGTCCACCTTAGTACACACATTAGTCCAAAAATCTTCTAGGCGATGTACATGTGTGAATTGCGTACTCATTTTATCATTCAACCCTCTCTAGTAAAAATAACTCCTTTTCATAAACTTCTTCAAAGTGATTCTTTGGAGCTCAAATGAAATTTTCCTAGCTTTAGGCATAATGTCTAAAGAATACTCACCAATCTTCAAGAGATTTCGTGAAAAAATTCTCACTCCCACCTTGTACAGGTTAGACTGATAAGCTTGTACCTCCATGAGTTTCCTTACTAGCTCCATGAGTACAATCTTGTTTGTTGGTTATCTAGGTAGATTGTACGATTCTCCTTTGAAGGATCCAATCACATATATGTAAATTTAGGAAATTTCAGGAACATACAACCATATTCATTGAATTTATTCCATGCCTCATTAGAAACTCACTTGTTTGGGAGTTCGTTGCTAAAAAACACATGTAATGTCTAAAGAAGGCATCTTATATCTTGCGATTTCGTATTTGGATTTTTTAAAGAAGAAATTGATCATAATATTGTCATACTTGCACCAAAGACATGTGACCTTTGGTTGATAAACCTAAAAAGGAACCTAGGGAAACAACAATGTACACTATGTAGGAGTTTAGGTTGAATACACCTTCACACTCATCAATTGCTCACAAATTGCATCACTTATCAACTTTGCACATAGTAAATTCTTTTTTGATCTTTGTTGGTTAACAGTTTGTCCTCCTATTAGATTTTATAATCTTGACTCTTTCATAGCCAATGCTTGGAAAGACAAAATGATGTTTACCATCAACTGGGTCAGTGTATGTATTCTATCACTGTCCTCTGGATTGATTAGGTATAGCTCCCTATGATTCTTGTAATAATATGCAATGAATATGTCTTTATGTGATAAAAAATTGTTGACATTACAAGCTCTTAATCTGAGAGCAATAAAGGATAACCAAATTGTTTGTAGGCACAAATAGTTCAGGCAAGATGTATTATGAGTAACCTATCATAGTTAAGGGAATGATTGCAATAGATTATCTTGATGTATCCTAACTTCTAATTTTATTCTAAATGCAAATTACTCATCTAAATGTAGAAGTGGGAAGGAAAGAACTTTACATGTGAAGGCAAGTGGAATTGCTTTATCTATTAGACCTAACTAAAATGGAATTCAACAAGTATCAAATAGATTCACATACATCATTCTTTAATTCCCAATTAAACTATACAAGAGAGGAAGCATAATCATATATGAAAAAGTAAATGGAATAACCTCTACTACAATATCAAAATGAAATGACATTCACTTGATTGTCACAATATTACATATAATTGTCCTTCAACTCTTAATACAAAACTAACCTATTGCATGGACCACAAAACATGAAAAGAAAGTGTTGTAAATGGAATTATAGAACCATTCACTCTCGATTTTGCCGACCTTTTTTTATGTCCAATGAGATTACATTTATAGTTCTCTATCATTTCTTAATTCTAGTAGAGCAACAATCACAAATAGAAAATAAAATGTGGATAAAATATGATGTTATCCAATATTATGACCAAGTGGCATCTTCTCCATCGATTATTCTTGATCAGAGATATCTTTGAAAACACTCCATGACCTTTTAGCTTCTTGAGATCTCAGAAAACCCTATGGAAAACCACTGTTTCATTTATTTTCTGCTATTTCGTGCCAAACTGCCTATTTTCAAATTTTGACAGTCGATGTTAAATCAATGATCGTGATTTAAATGTTGAGACTTTCCTTTATAGTTTCCACCACGATTCCACCGAGTACGCATCTTTCTATCACTTTCTCACTACGACAATTCTCCTTACAACTTTTTATAGTGAGATGGTGATGAACATAGATCCTCCTTTAATCTGAAGGTGATAATAAAATGATGTTAAGTCTTTTTAATTTATGGTGTGGGTCCCTCTTTCCAACTAAGCACATCATGGCAAATATATGACACTAATTTATTGGCTAGAAGATTTGACATAGTCTTTCATGGTACCTTGTGACTATTCTGGATCCATCTGGACACATGTTATCATGTCACTTTGTAACATAAATGATCAAACAAGCATCTTTACATAGTGACATTACGATCTCCATAGATCTTCTTTGATTTGATGGCTGAAGGCATCCAACTTTCTTTTAATATTAAAATGGGACCCGATCTGACAGGTAAGCATAGTTGGCCAATATCAAGTGTTCTTTCATTCAATTGCCTTTTCAACTCTCCAATGGATATGCATGGATTAAATTTTAACCATTGATTTCGTTTCAAAAAGAGTCATACCACCTTTGGCTTGTTTTCTTAACCATTTTTGCATTTTTAAGCATTCATTCTATATTGAATTCAACTAAGCTTGGTTATGAACTGTGCTCATGATCTGCATATCAATCTTTAGCCCCATTCTTCAATGTCCTCTACCACATTTGCTCTATATATGCCTGTGAAAATGTATCCTTCTCTAGATATAGATCTTTGACCATGGAGTTAGAAACTTTTAGAGATGAAGAAATGCTTCTCAACATGAATCTTTGTCTTAGACATGATTAGGAGCAATGAATTATGAATTATTAGAAACATTCAAACCTTCTTCTCATTAGGAAAACACATAGAAAACCCTTTCAAAACCTAATCACCTAGCAAAGAATTAATGTATAGCTCATATGATTCCTGCACTAGGTTACCTCAAAGGGAGGACGAGAAGAAAGACCATCCTATGTGAAATCAAACTCAAAACATTGACACTTGACATAACTTTAAACCCTAAAGAAAAATGATATGACTGAAACTTGAGCAACAATCTTATGGTGAGATAAATATATTTGTACATATAGGGTTCGAAGATGTTTGAATCGTTGATCCTTGCTAAGAATGATGCACACCCTTTGGCCATCTAACAAGATTTGGCCTCTTGTTGATCAGCCAATTAACATTTACATACCTACAATATTCATCCATGTCATTGTTCCATCATTCCAATGCCTTTTCTTTGGTGATGTTATTTCCCATTGGAGTGTGAGGAATATGAAAAATTCGATCAATAGTCTCTAGATCAAGGATAATGATGGTATTTCCCTCTTGGTCCCTGATAGTTCTAGAGGTTGTATGAAAATGTTTGGTGCATGTAAGGATGAACACATGTTCACGAGCTGTTAAGGGAAAGGTAAATGGGTAAAAGTACAAAGTTCTATCACCTTTCAGGATGACTTATTAGAATGATTGAATTTGAGTATTTCTATCAAAAAATCAATTTTGTTCGAACATATGATATTGATAAATTTATTCTAACTAAGTTATATATGGTCTCACACTTTTCCAATTGGAAATGCCTATTAAATGTATGTTTTATACTAGTTTCTATCCAATTACTGAAGAAATAAAATTATTTCACAAAACTGACATTTCAATAACTCGTACTATTTATTATGATAATTTTTAATAATATATAAATCCCATTTTATAGAGCTCAAATTCAAGAATATTCTCATATAGAGATCATAGTGTTTTAATTAGTTATAGTGTATTGCAATAAATTTTTTTTGCAAGTACCCATTTTAACACTCAAGAAGATGTCAATTTTGAGAAAGAAAAAAATATTAAATCATACCAAGAAAATTTAAAAATTATATGATATTCTAAAGGGGAGAGTCTTCTTCCAAGATGTATAATTTTCATTTGGTTGGAATAAATTTATAGTCAAAAATGTGGTGGGAGATGAAAACTATCAATTTTAGATGAGTTGAAAATTGTATCGTTATAAAAGAGAAAATATAGGTCTAAAGCCAATTTTTATTTTTGATTGTTCTGTATACATATTTTATCTATAATATAATCTAAGATCAAAGGGAAATTAAGTTTATTTCCATGTAGTTTTGTGGTGGGAACTAGACCCATAATTTCCAACATTTTTCAGCAACTAAAAAGTTATCTTCAAAAAATAGGAAAATATATCATTTCTTATTCCAAATAATTATTAAAAATTATAATTCTCAACTTCATCCATTTTTACACATTTCATTAGTTTACTTCATTTTCAAATTCCAAATAATAATACCATTTTTATGTCATTGAAGATGAACAATTATACTTTTGTTAGCCTTTTCCTTTATAAAAAGGGTGACATAGGTTTGTACTTTTACTTAAATAGTAGATGAATATGACTTCACTTAATCCAAGTCATATTCTTAGTGGCTTCATCATTGACTCTTATGTGAAAATCTTCCATATTCATGAGTGCTATATCCGTATCTTAAACCTCTTTAGTGTAGGAAGTTTCTTGAGATGGTGAAATGGAGTTGTGGTATTGATCATACAAATACTTCATCCTTTTCTTATCTTTGTCTTTTCTTGGTGCAAGCTCTTTTGACATCAGAGAATGATGTACCTGTGCAACTATTACATGAAAGTTCCATAGTGTAAGAATATCATATGAGGGGTCCATAACAAGCTTTTGTGTTGGAAACATAGATTTTGGCAAGGTATGAGTAGGAAAAAGCATATGGGATGATTACAGACAATGAGTAAATGAGTTTAGCTCAGATTGGCTCAGAACTGACTAGAAAACCAAAATGGGTTTTTTCCGAGTGCATCACATGTCTAGATAACAAGGTTTAAGTTATGCAAATGAGGGACAATGAGTAGAAAATTATAGGCATAACATGATTTAATAGATGCAACTCATGATATTTTATCTAGTAAGCATGTGGGAAATGTTTACAATTATAGGGTAACCCTGTCAAGGTTCATGAAATCCATGATGTTGGGATTTACACTTGCATTCGCATGAGGGGAAATAAAGATCCAACTCATTGTGAAGATTGATCCACTTAAGTATCTATCACCTAGAGCTTCTCTCACTATTCATATTGCCAACTAGATATGATCCTAAGTAAGTTCAACATTGAGCATGTAGTCTGTAAGACCATCAAAGGATAAGTCATTGTTTCTTAGTTACTAGAAGCTCCTATTCTGAAACTATCCTAATGTTGTAGATTTTCATGATAAATCTATCATGACTATCACACTAAGTATACAATGGAAGCTCTATTTCAATAGATCTTTTACACAAAGTAATTGGAGCAAGAGTATTTCTTGTTACACCACAAGGAGATCTAATCCCTAAAGTCTACAAATCAACACTCCAATGTACAAATAACATTGGAGAGTACAAAGCTTTGGTATCATAACTTCATTTGTTGTCCAAGGAAAAACCTCTAGTCTACTTGTCTTTAGTGACTCTCAATGGGTTATCATGGAAGTTAATAACGAGTACAAGAAAAAGGATGATAAACTGCTTCAATGTCATAGAATGGCCAAATGACACTTTACAAAGATCATATTCAACATATCCCTAAAATGAAACAAGAAAGCTTCTAATGCAAAGACCATCATCTAGTCCTTGATATCTATGATAGAACACAATCCTTGACGCAGGTTTCTTGTTAAGAACCTCATGGTCCTTGGTCATAACCAAACTAAATTAGAGATGGTGTGTGATATTGTTGGTCTTGAATCTCTTTGGTACCAAGAAATTTACTAATGCCTCCATGATGAGATTGTTCCCCTTCACCTCACACCCAATCAACATAACATACCATACTAGGTGATACCTTCTTCCATATAATTTTTGATGGAAACCTCCTTAGATTTCCTAAATCAAAAGAGATTTTCATTGAGGAATTTGTGGTGCTTAGTCTAGTGGAGTTACTCTTGTAAAAAACATATTTTGCACTGGGTACTATTGGCCAACTATGGAAGAATACACATCACTATGAGAACAAATGTGTGCATTGTTTTTAACATAGTGATTTGATATACACACACACACATACTATCCCAAGGCCTTCATCCCACCATCACTCCATGACCTTTCTCTTGTTGGAGACTTGACCTTGTTAGCTAGATATTCCCTAATTCCTCCAATGGTCATAACTTCTACTGAGTACTTTACTGAATGGTTCAAAGCCATTCCCCTTTCTTACACCACATTAAAATAGATTTCAAAGTCCATCCCGAATTGCCTTATTTGTCACTATTGCATTCTTTTGGACTATTGGAACCCTATTTTTTTGTGCAAAATTTAGAGTTTTAGATTCCATGTTAGGATGCAAAATTTCTCTTTACAATCATGTGCAATCCCTATGATCAAGAATGTTCTCACATTTCCAACTCCTAGAAATTGGTTTTGATGAATAGGCCAAGTGGTTGATATCCATGTATTTATGTTTTACACAATTTGCAGATGTAGACTCACTTCAAGTAAGCATTTTTGGACCATAATTATTTTAGAAGAGTTCTCATGCCAATTCAATTGTTCCTACACATTTTGTATGTTACAAAATCGATCTATACCTTCATGAAAAATTAGAGAATCTTATGAATGATTGCTGCAGTTTTTCTTCATGTGGAAGATTAAATGTGTTGAATAGTTTGAGGATAGAGGATCTATGTGTGATGTAGCCCCAAAAGTCTAACCTTTTAGAGTAGCATATAAACAATGGTTTAGAACTTGTGCACTATAATAAGAAAGTTTTGTCTTTAAATTAGAACATGGGGAGTGCTCGATAGATATATTGATGAAGCTCTTAATATGAAAGAAACCTACCCTAATATTTGTTGGAGATTTGTTCAGCCCCTCGGGATTTGTGACAAGGTCTTAATCACCTTATCTCTACTATAAGTTGAATGGTTGTATGATGCATTGATAGATTAGTCTAACATACTAGTTATTTTGTGAAAATTGACAAATACATCATTATGCCAATTCTACTGCAAAAACATCTTCAACAAGCTCAAGTGTCCAAAGACATTGTTAAACACCAACTACCAAGAATCCTTCATGACTCAACTCAAACACAAATACTCCCCCATAGAGGAAGTATCTAGCATCCATTCTAGATGAATAATAGGCCTTTGTATCATTAGACTGATGCAATCTTTGCATTATCTACTTAGAAGTAGGCAGGGGCATAACCCAAAGCATACCTCTCAAATACTCAAATGTATCCTTTGGAAAAGGCTTTGTAAATATGTTTTCTATTTGCTCCTTTGTGCTAATGTGCTCCAATTTGATCTCTTTGTCTACAAATTTCTCCTCAAAACATGATTCTCAATAGATATGTGATTTGTCTTAGAATGTAACACATGATTCTTAGACATACTATACTTGTGTTATCACAATTTATAATAATAAGTTATGTAAAATCAACTCTAATATCCTTCAACATCTACTTCACCCACATGATTTGATTGAAATTATTTGTTGTTGCTACTTACTCTAGTTGTGTTATGCTTTGTGAAATGCAATCTTGTTTTCTACCTAGGTATGAAACCAATCTTCCTCCTAAGAAAAATGCTCTACCACTTGTACTTTTTATCATCCACATTGGCTACCCAATCCACATCATTATATGCACATAAGGTAAAGTCACTGAAAATTAGGTATACCCTTCAAATATCTTAAAATCCTCTTTACTACTACATAATGTGATTCCTGACAGCTAGTACTTAACAGTGTCTTTGGACAATTGGTAGAAAGTAAAGTCAAAATCAACCTTTTCCTTCAATAATACTTGAGATTGGTATTTAACCTAATCTTAGGTTGTATTGAGCTTTAACTTTAAGGACCTACTGCTTTTCCTATTTCTAACAATTGGTATCTTGCGAATTTCCTGTAATTGTAATAACAACTCTTATGAGGGTTGAATACTAATTGGTATTAGGGCAATTGGTGGAATTTACTTTCTAACAATTGGCTAACTTATACTCCTGTATGCAATATAGCTAATGTAGTTGACATTGTTGCAAGATTTCAAGCTAATCCTAAAGAATCACATTATGTAGCAGTAAAGAAGATTTTAAGATATTTGAAAGGTACACCTGATTTTGGGTTGTGGTATGATAGATCAAATGAATTTACCTTATGTGCATATATCGATGTAGATTGGGCAGGTAGTGTGGATTATATAAAAAGTACAAGGGGTGGAGCATTTTTCTTAGGAGGACGATTGGTTTCTTGGCTAGGGGAAAAACAAGATTGCATTTCATAGAGCACGACACAAGAAGAGTAACAACAACAAATAATTGCAATCAAATCATGTGGATGAAGTAGATGTTGAAAAATATTAGAGTTGAGTTTACATAACCTATTATCATACATTGTGATAACACAAGTAGAATGAGCATGTCTAAGAATCATGTGTTACATTTTAAGACAAATCACATATCTATTAAGTATCATGTTTTGAGAGAGAAAGTTGCAGAAAAAGAGACCAAATTGGAGTACATCAACATGAAGGAGAAAACATAAATATTTACAAAGCCTTTGTGGAAGGATACATTTGAGTATTTGAGAGGTATGATTGGGGTTATGCCCTTGCCTACTTCTGAGTAGAAGATGCAAAGATTGCATCAATCCAGTGGTACAAAGCACTATTAGTTGTTTGGACAAGATGTTGGATGCTTTCTCCATGGGTGACTATCTGTGTTTGAGTTGAGTCATGAAGGAATATTGGTAGCTAGTATTTAACAATGTCTTTGAAAACTTGAGCTCATTGAATAAATTTTTGTAGTAGAATTGACATAATGATGCCTTTTCCATTGATGTCAATGGTGGAGAAGATGTACATGAAAAACATCTTGTGGTACATTGAAATGGGGAGAAGATGTGTTGAAATAAGGGAGAAGATGGAGAAAGTATTGATGTCAATGGGAAAATTATATCCATGGGGGAGAAAGACATTGATGGAGAGTTATTCTTGAGATTCAAATTTGATTAATGAAGAGGATTTGAAAAGAAACATATCATAATAGAGTTATATGTTTGGTATTTGTGGAACTTAGATGTTTTTCATCTATGCTTCCATCAATACCAAAGGGGGAAATTGTTAGTATGAATGTTGATGATATTCCTATGGGGGAGTATTGTAGCATTGTTCGGGCATTTGGGAGATCAGTGGTATGACTATATGTTGCATTCGTGGTAGTATTTGTCATTGATATTAACATACTAGTTATTCTGTGAAGACTAACATAGAAACATATAAGGTTTGAGATATAGAGGTTCAAGGATTGAAGATGAGGTCAAGCACAATTGAGGATATCTTCTATAGATTGTCCTGATGACGTGGCTACAAGTGCATGAAGTAAGTCGAAGACTAGTGATAGTTATTCAAGATTTACCGAAGACAATATACAGATAGAATTCTTGAGAAGTGTTTTTTTTGGTAATTGGATTATATCTCCTAACATAGATAGAATCTAGTTAAGAACAATTAGACAAAGGTAGAAGACATCATGATGATGACGCAAGTGAGAACGCAAAGTTAGAGATTGCAAATGTGAATATATGTGAAGACTATGAACTAACAATGTTATCTAATTATGAAAAGATGTAATGATACATGTATTACTTTATCTTAATGAGGTCCTATTGTAATTATAAATTGAGAAAGTCTCAAGGCTGACCAATAAATTAATTTGAGGACTTGGTATAAAGAAAAGTTTTTTTTCCTTGTGATTAATGATGAAAGTGGTATTGAAGCAAAATTGTAAAGTGTGAATTACATGCGTGTAAGCAATCTTAGGGGTTTGGGTGATGTGAGTTTGTGAATTTGGTATTGTGATCTGAGAAGTATTTAGTGTAGCAGAGGCACAATGAATGAGTGAAGTGATTATATTTGGCAGAGAGTGCTAGTGGATAGTTGATCATTTGGTACTATTCTGGCAAGAATAAATCTAAGGCTAGTTGGATAGTACGTTTGGTGGTCTTGCCTTTGAAGTTGTTTGGACAATGGGTTGTTTTGCCTTCCACAACTCCTAACAAAGTTAGAATCTCCTCATAGGGATTCAAAGTCTCCTAATGGAGAATGATATGTACTAAATGTATTTCATTGACTCTTAATAAGGTCCATCCTCTTGCTAAGAATTTATATATTAGTACATACATTTTGTAGGTACCACCCCCACTAGAGTTTTCCCTTTAATCAATGGTTTCCCTAGTTAAAAAATCTAGCATTATTATGGATGGTTATCTACTTATTTTTGTGCTTGTTGATTACATGTTTCAAATATAATAAGGTTAATAAAAATTATTTTGATTGGATAACTAATTCACCCCCTCCCTCCTCTCAATTATCTTGGTGGACTTTACTTTCTAACAATTGATATTAGAGCCAATGCCAATGAACTCATTAAGTCTAAATATAAGTCTTGTTAGAGTGGGGTTGTCGTTGCACCAAAAGAATGATCTATCAATGCTCGATACAACCACTCAACTTATAGTACACATAAGGCAATTAAGCCCTTGTCATAAATCTTGAGGGGAGCATTGGAAAATTTTCCAATAATCTCTCCCTCAGTGTTAGTCGAGGGTCTGAGGATTCGAACCTATGGCCAAGCTTTGATACCACTTTTTACAAGCTAGGATTGCCATTGCATCAAATTATTGACTTATCAATGCTTGATACAACCACTAGATTTATAGAACACAAGAGGTAGGTTAGCCATGTCATGAATCTCGAAGGGGAAATGTTGTTGGTTAGTCCAAAAATCCCCCCCTTAGTGCTACTCAAGGAGTTCAAACTTGTGACCAATCTCTGATACCACTTGTTAGAGTGGGGTCACCATTGCACCAAAATACCAATCTATCAATGCCTGATACAACCACTCAACTTATAGTACACAACAGGAGGTTAAGCCCCTGTCACAAATCCTAAGGGGAGTGTTGAACAAATTTCCAACAATATCATGCAAATGAACCAAGGTAGAAAAACAATCTGAATGACATACACAAAAAAGTTGCATAGGAACAATAAATGCAAGATATTTGGAAGATACACACTGAGGGTAGAGTGAACAAGAAAAATTTTGTCATAGGAATAACATACCTCGACAGACTCATCGAAAATCATACGCTATTAGAGAAAGAAATTTGAAGTCACACCAGCACTCAATGAAATTACTCAAAATATATCATGCTAATGGATATTCCAAAAAAGAAAGTAAGATAATTAGAGATAGTTTCCTTGAAATTTTTTATCAAAATAGCCAATAAAGTCGTTAGAACAATATAAACATTTCTTTGATACCTAATAGACTTATAACATATAGCAATATGGTGCCATGAAAACACTAAAAACATATCAGAAAATCTCTTGGCAATGGTAAAAATAAATTTAAATTGTGAGAAAACAAAACAAAACCTATTTCAACACCTGATAAAACTATTAGAATAAGTTATCTAGGTAAGTGGAGAAAAAGAATAGTATGGTATGTAGTGTTAATGGAGGTGTTGAACGCAAGTGTATAAAACCATAAAAAGACATGCCAATTCAATAGATTGAATATCATAATGAGCTATATCAATACAAGTGCATCAGAGTAAGATTACACAAACAAGATAACAATTCAAAAACTACACCAACAACTAATAAGGTGATTGACTTGACTTATATCGATGAACAAACCAAAAGAGTTTTTGGGAAGGTTATACCGATCACAAAAAAAGGAGTAGCTTTGTTAGAAAATCCTTTGCTGATATGAGACTATTCTCATATCAACTTAATTTTTGCAAAATTTTGCAATAATGCACACATTTACTAGACAAAAGGGCCCACACATAAAGAGAATGAATAGTTACATTCTATCACGAGGTATTGTTTTTGATAAGAAAATAGGTTTTGCAAGGATCCTAAAACCCAAAAGTTAATACATATAAGAAGGCTAAAAATAAGAAACAAAAGCCCAACCACAGTACTATGGCCAACCAAAAGGCTAGGATGACAGACAGGCAAAAAGCCAAAAGCCAAGAACTACAGAAACCAAACAGTCCAAAAGATAGGTAATGAAAAACCTATGTTACTCCTTCATCTTTCTTTCAAACTCCTACATAGTTTCTGTTGCTTCATAGGCTTTCTAGATCTCCTCAGCCATATGCTCCTACTTCTTCTGACTCGTCCAATCCAAGTTGTTGAAGGTAATGTCCATAGTCGTGTCCTCATCCATCCTATCTCTGGCTCTGTCCTTTTCCTCATTATCATGAGGCATTGTTTCAATTGAGAAATTATATGAATCACTAAGCTGACATGTTGTGTCATCAAGTCAGTAGAACATAGTGGTGATAATTGTAAAAAGGCAATCTAATTTGTAGAAGACATAATTCAAAGGTTTTGGTTTAGAAAACATGGAATCCTTAAGCACAACCAATAAGAAAAGACTTGCTAAAAGTATTGAATCCAAGGGCAAGAAGGTAAAAGATGCAGAAATGAACTAGATTAGAAGATTGAGCCAATACATGATTGACCAAATGTAGGCTCCTAGTCATAGGTCACATAGGTCCAAGCAATATTTTCCAGAAAGGGACAAATTGGAGGATAAATACAAATTTATAGGAGATGCGTGGATGAAGGTAAGAGGCTATGAATTATTTTTGTTTCACTATTTAAGAAGAGATAAGCCTATTCCTCTTAGCAACCCTTGGACTTTGAATTAGGGGAATTTAGCAATGCCAAATGTGTTTGTTAATGTTAAATTGCTCAAACTATTAGCAACACACTATGATAGTGAGAACAATTGTATACTAGATAAACAAGGGAATCTATTTATTGTTACTTCTACTCACATATTGGATGAAGTTTTCAAATTGGACAAAACATGTAATATGTCGCTGTCATTGCAAAAATTGGGTGAAGAGTGTTACTAGATGGACAATACCTATAAGGGTTGGAAACTACCTTTACATAGGGAAAAAAATGATGGTATAGATAACTAGTTTTCTGATAAGGAAGGTCCTTCTTTTAACATAAATTTGTTTAGGCCATATTTGTACTATGCATATCTTTCATGTGTGAAGGTCACTGATAGGTAGGTTCCAGACTTGATGAATGCATGATTGATGGTGCTAGCAACAAACATACAAACGTATGAGCCCATGCCATTTGTTCATACTACATATATTGTGTAGAATTTGCATGCAAGATTATTGTTCATGTAGAAGGATGCAAGCCCTAGGTTTATGCATTAGTCTCTTTTTATGCATCTTCTATTATTTTATGGTTATTCGAAAGGTTTATGGCCATTTCAATTAATGTTGAACATTGAGGATTCTAATCACCTAAAATTGGTCCTTGAAAATAGATGCCCCTAATCTCAATTATGACCTAAAATCATCAAAACTCCTAATAACCAAAAGACACATATATTTCTATGTGTACTCTAATCTCAGTGTCAAAGTGCATAAAATAATTAACTTACAATAGTTAAAAAATATATATTGATTCCTAAATATCGAGATTAATTAGCAATTAAATCTTCCTAAATCAATTAATTTAATTAAATTTCCTAGAACATTAGTTAAATTTAACCCATTTTCTAAAATGAACTAAAATGATTAAATTGAATTAAATCTCTAAATTATCAGTTGTTGAATTAGATATTCATAAATCGAGAAAATCCAATTAAATGAGATAAATATTGAATTATCTTCTCCAAAATTCTAAAATTGATAAAAATAATTCAAAAATAGAATTTAAGTGAACAGTTGAGTTTAAATCTAAAACATGAAATCAAACAATAAATAAAGGAGTTAACTTGACCGTGCATAAATCAGAAAGGCAAGTTAAGTGAACATTTTGCATTGTTTCTATAAAATACAATCTATAAACTAGTCTATCTAAATTATATGGACTGGTTAACCCTCTTACCACTTTAAATCAAGAAAGTGAATTGGTTTCCACCTTCTAAGGCATCTAATCAACAAGAAGTGCATAGATCAAACTCAAGTCAAACTCATCCTTGTACTTATAAATTTAGGGCTCCTAATGCTCATTCCTTATGTGCAATTGAAGAGTAAAGTTATAATGTTGATTTTTCTCTATTGATGTTGTGCATCCTTTTTATTGAACATTGTTGTTTTTCAGTTCATATAGATTAATAACATTGTTATTTCGATGATCTAGATTCATTCTTATGATTGCATTTAAAAATCCAAAAAAAAAAATAGATTAATTGCATTTATACTAAATCCTTCATTTCAATGGCTTCTATAGTTATCGAAAAGCTTAAAATTTTTAAGAGCATCATACTCATATTGAATAGAAGGCGATACACTGCTATATCATGGTTTCTTTCATATTGTCTGATTATTTGATTTCACTAACCATGAACTTAATCATTTATTGAGGTGTTGTCTTGTAGCTGTAGGTAACCAATTTTCACACAGACATTTTTGGTGCCCAATGTGGGGCCAAAAAATTAGATTTTAGCTGCATTATGTATTCACTTTCATATTTTTTAATTCATTTTTGGTATGATTATGGTAAAATTTTGTCTAGCCTAATATCTAGGCTTGCACAAGAAAAAACATCTGATTTTTGTCACCTTGAAAGCAATCTTGGGGCATACAATAAATTTTGAGTAATTGCTTGTGACTACTATCGTATTCACCATACTGTTGTTAAACTTGGTCATAGTATATTTGAGAATCCAAAATACATCATTATCCTACTAAAATTTGCCCATTGAAACAGTCAAAATCTAGGCAGATCTACTATTGACTTGCGAGATCTTTTTTTGAGAATTGTCATGAGTTAGAATCTTAGAACCTACTACAACTCTTTTGTTCCCTAGCATCTTCATATTTTTTGTCTAAGGACCCCTTATTTTTCATACGAGCGATTGCCCAATCACTGTCAAAATTTTGTCAAACCATCATCTAAATTAGCATTTATTGGTTTGGTCTTGAATTTACTTGCACAAGTCTAGCAATCTATCATCTGAGAAAACATTTCCTCAGATGAGACTATACAAAAATTGCAATACAAAGAACCATATTTTACTAGTTTGGTCCATTGTTTGATCTAGTCCTCTTCTGGTAGCTATCTGGGTTATCCTATGTTTTCAAAAGTTTCATTTGAGTCTTAAACCTTCATGTAATTTATTTGGTTAAAATTCTTAATTTGTATCAAAATAGTTTCTTTGATCTCACTACATATGATGTTATCAAACTATGTCATCACATCTATTGCTGTGAGAGTCACTATCTAGGCTATTCAACCATTACTTTGACAGATCATAGCTTGTTGTGCTTCACCTCACTATTATCTACATCAAAAATTAGACAAAATTCAAAATGTGATCTTCATCTAAATTTATCATACTACTGCTATTACACATCTTGATGCTAGCTGAAACTAGGAGTGTTACAAACTATCTATTGAACGATCTAGAAAGGGTAAGAGTCCTCAAATTATGACATTCTTTTGTGAGTTGGACAGATCTCCATCACCACAAAAATGCTCTTATGTAAGACAAACATTTACTAGAAATATCAACCCATTGATTCAAGAATAATATGGTGATAAGATCTTTGACAACTCACCTCTTTAACTTGAGTATATCACCAGGAGTAGAACATATACACTGGTTTTACCTAGAATTGAAATAGTGATAAGACAACCTTGTGAAATGATGTCTGAACCCCATCAAGAAAATGATCTGTGATAAAGGAACACTAGAGATTAGAATGAGAACAATATCACCGAAGGTTCAAATGTCGAGAAAATGCCTCCTGAAAAAATTGAAAAGTGTAGAGTAGACAAAAACTTTTATAAAATGATGGACTTGTTGATGAAACAAGAAAATTAAAGGTAATTTCTTGAACTTTCTCTTGAAGGAGCTAAATTACTTAGACACTTTGACGTTGAAAGCATTTTCGCTAAGGAGGAAGAAACTCCTATACCTATTCTCACTAAATAGATGCAAGCTATGCAAATGCAAATGAAATAAATAAAGAAAGAGAAAGACAAACATGGTGTGATACATTCATTAGATGCCATTTGTCCATTCTCTTTTGAAAAAAAATGTACATTCCTTCTTTCCCAAAAGGAGTGGGGAGACCAAAATATGACAAATACTTGGGTACATCTCACTCCAAAGATCATCCTAGATAGTTTGGTGCTTTAACTATGGAGTTCATACATGACCAAACATACCTTATGCACTTATTTCCACGAAGCTTAGGTGGACAAACAATGTAATGGTTTTCCAAGTTTCCTTCTAGGATTAAAACCTTTGATGAAATTACAAATTTGTTTGTACAACAATACTCCTACAACATTCAACATCTAGTCATTATGAAGGATCTTTGTAACATAAAATATAAAATGTGAGAACCTTTTTTGACCTTTCTTCAGAGATGGAGGTAGTTATCTAGTCTAAGTATTCCTGAAAGATCCTCAAAGATGAAAAAGTGGAAATCTTCATGGGTAATCTCATACCTTAGTTAAGTAATAAATTACAATTGCAAGGACCCTATTCATTTGATGACATGATTAAAAATGTTGTATGAATAAAGGAATACATGACCAAGAAAGGAGAGATATCCTTACTTAAATAAATTACACATGGATCTATCTCTAACCAAGACAAGAGCAAGAATTGGAACAAGAAGCATGATGTTGTGAATGAGAAAGTAGTTGACATTGTAACTCCTAAGACAACTAAAACTATTTTCAACCTGATGAGTGGCATACAAGCTAACAAGGCTTCTAAGAAGAGTGCATAAACCTCTAAAATGTTTGGAAACATCTTCAAGGATAGACCTTGGGTTCCTAGACCTAAATGTGAATTTTCAACTCTGAGAAAATCTCTTGAAGCAATTTTTAAGACTTTATTATAGAATAACATCATAAGCTTACTAGATAATTCAAGACCATATGACTTGGAAGTGAAAACAAAATGGTGGAACGATAATTATTAATATGATTTCCATTAAAACAAAGGCCATAAAACCATCAATTGAATGAAATTTAAACACACAATCTAGGATCTAATAGAATGTGGAGATGCGGTAGATGGACATAACCCAACTAGTGATCATAAAGCTTTCAAAGAGCCTTTTCCCAAATATGAGATAGAGGAAGGATCCAAATCCAAGAATAACGCTAAAGTAAGCCTCGTGTACTTCAACAATGACAACATGATTAATATGCTAAAAACTAGTTGAAACATGATCTTGCAATGCGATCATTTTTAAAGGACTAAACATGGATCCTAAAACAACAAATATCATAACTAGATCAAGGGCAAAGATTATTCTTAAGGGAGTTGAACCTTTATCCAAAGATCAACCATCCAAAGACAAACTAACTACTATGACTACAACTAAGACTTTGAAGAAGATATCTTCCTCTAATGGAACTAGCTATAACATTCTTCAATAATTACAATGCACCAACACTCAAATCACAATCTTTGAACTATCAAAAATCTCACATGCACATAGGGAAATATTGGACAAAGCCTTCACCGTGGAAAACATACCTAAATACTTAGACTTGGATTGATTTCAATCTATTGTGTGACATTTAACCTCACCTCATTACCTATCATTCTCTTAAGAAGATGATAGCTCTTTGAGTCACCCACATAATCAAGCATTGCATATTGAGGTCATGATCCATAAGTTGCATGTCTGAGGCCTCACCTGATCCATCATAGTATAGATGACATATTTGCATTATGATACTTCTAATTTGATGTTTTGATATACTTTCGAGACCATAGGGTTATGTTATTTTAATATCTGCATTTTGATGATCTACACTTATGTTTGTACATTAAGACCTAAATGATATAATTAATGATTTCATTCATGTACTAACCTTTTTCAATTGCTTTGATAGAAGTTGAATTGCATAACTGCTTGTAATGTATAAGTGGGGTATGTTACTTGCTTTTGATATTTAGGATTTGGATATTTTGACATTATTCAAGACTTAGTAGGACAATGGCTTATTTTAACTATTTATTTTCGAAAGTTACAATAGTGTCCTACATATATGATA